>SJYX01000100.1:92929-116955 GCA_006410675.1 Oreotragus oreotragus
GGCGGACGGGAGGGGAGGGGGCGGGAACACGAGGAGGGGAGAGGGAGGGGTGGCGAGGAGAGGGCTCCGCTGCCCCCAGCCGAGGGGCAGCCCTGGGCCGAGCCGGGCCCAGCGCGCTCCCGGCCAGCGCGCCCTTGCCAGCTGCGCTCGGCGTTCCGGTCCGGCTCCCCAGAGGCCTAGCCGCCGCCGCCGCCGCGAGGGCGCGGGGCAGACAAAGAAGGTAGACAAAGGCGGGCGCAGCCGGGCGGCCTTGCGGGCACCGGGAGAGGCGGGCCCACTCCTCCCGGTGCGTAAGAACCGCCTCGGCGCGGCCCGGGGCGCGTGGGACGGGCGGGGCGCGGGCAGCGGTGGCGCCTCTGGAGCTGCCCGTCCGGGAGCGGGCGACAAAGGGCCGCGGCAGGGGGTCCCTTGGCGGACCCCAACAATGAATTGGGGCCGAGCGCTTAGCTGCGGCGACTCTGGCCGAGCAGGGGCCGGCGGTTCTCCAAAAGGATTATTCCGCCTAGGCTGTCAAATGGGACGGAAGAAACGCCCGGTACGAGGAAGGCGGAACTGGGCACCGCCGGGCCTTTGCAACCTCGGAAAGTGAGCGGAGTTGGGGGCGAGGTTCTGGGAGGGGTCGCTGTTTCATGTGGGATTCTAGGGAGTCTTCAAAGCGCTATCAGGTGAGACTCGGGCGCACTGACGGCTGGACTAGAGCCCCCTCCCCACTCTCACACCCTGGGAGGGAAGGGGGAAAAGACAGTCCCCCTACCTCACACACACACACACACACACACACACACTCCGCCTCTCGCCACGCCTGGTCCAAAATAGGTCTGACGCTCCAAAACCCGGTCCAGGCAGGACAAAGCCAGCGCTCGGGGCTGGCTCATTCATCACTCACAGAGTGCCGACCCTGGGAGTCCAGGAATGCTATGTATGGGTCCCGCGGCCCCCATAACTCACGGCGGGGTCAGTAGGGCCACCAGCACAGCAAAGATCAAAGAGCGGTGGGGCGGGCCCGGTTTGCGCGAAGCATCAGTCTTGCCTGGCCCCCAGAGCTGTCCCAGCGGCCTCTATTTCGACGGTCATCTTTCTCCGGAGGGTGGCAAATTATGGCTCAGAGGTTTAAGAGCTCCACTCTATAGTCAGGCTAGATGCCTGGGCTCCTTTTCTGATGCCATTCCCCCTCTCCTTCAAGTGGCCTAACCTCTCAGCTCACCGCTAGCCCTAACTCTCAGGGATCAAGGATTAAGTGCAATGGCTGTGTAAGGAGATAATGCTCCTAAGGTCCTGGCCCCACAGGATATGATCTAGAAAAATTATCGACTGTTGTTATTGTAATAGAAATATTATCAGCCTGTTGGGCTCCAGTATGGATTGGGTTATGAACTGAGCAGAGACACGATCTGACTTGTTATTTAGTTGGTAAGTCATATTCTACTCTTTTGTGACCCCATGGACTGTACAGCCTGCCAGGCTCCTCTGTCCATGGGATTTCCCAGGCAAGAATACTGGAGCAGGTTGCCATTTCCTTCTCCAGGGGAATNACTGAGCAGAGACACGATCTGACTTGTTATTTAGTTGGTAAGTCATATTCTACTCTTTTGTGACCCCATGGACTGTACAGCCTGCCAGGCTCCTCTGTCCATGGGATTTCCCAGGCAAGAATACTGGAGCAGGTTGCCATTTCCTTCTCCAGGGGAATCTTCCTGACCCTGGGAATGAACCCGAATTCAATCTGCATTGGTAGGCGGATTCCTTACTGCTGAGCCATCAAGGAAACCCTGCATGATTTGATTTAGGTCTTAACTAATTGGCTCTGATTCCCAAAGTTAAGAATAGACTGCATTTGGCAAGAACAAAAGCAGGGAGACCAGCTGGAAACTGAGGCAGAAAAGAGGCAGTGGTAGCTTGGGCCTGGGAGGAGGACAGTGGGCATGATTCCCCCTGTCTAGGATGAAGCTGTGGCCCAGCATTAACTGAACCAGAAGTGAATTATTGGTTCCTCTGGTTCCAATGCCATTGGGATGGATATTCATCAGTAGGATGATCTTTTGGATTCTGTTCGCTGGGCCCTCCCAGAGTGATGCTGTGGGGAAAGGTAGATGTTAGGAGAAGTCTGGAATCCTGTCCCATCCAGGTTTTGGTGACTCTGGGCCTCAGTTTCTCTATGTTTGAATGGCCAAAGTGGAAACAACTCAAATACCCATAGCCTGATGAGTGAATAAACAAAATGTGGTATATTCATGTGGTGGAATATTTGGCCACAGAAAGGAATGAAGTACCAATACATGCCACAGTCTGGATGAACCTTGAATACAATATGCTATGTGAAACAGACCAGACATAAAAGGCTGTGTATTGTGTGATTTACATGAAATGTTCAGAATAGGCAAATCCATAGAGACAGAAAGTAGACTAGGGGTTGGTTGCCAGGAGTTGGGAGAAGGCGGGGGTAGGAAAGTGGCTGCCAATATGTGTGTGGGTTTTTCTATTTGGAGCAGAGAAAATGTTCTAGAATTAGATATTGGCAATGGATGCACAATTTTGTGACTATATTAAAAACTACCAAATTGTATGCTTTAAAAAGGATTCTTTATTGAATTATATTTATTATTTATTTAATCATATCTCAGTAAAGCACTTATTTTTAAAAAGTGGCAGTTGAGCTGGATCAAGATCTCTTACCCTATGGTCCAGGATGACTTCAGAGGGCCCGGCAACCCCTAAAACGTGAATAACAGTTAGTGTCTCTGTGCACTTCTGTGAATAAAGTTTCAAAGTTCAAGAAGAAATGATCTGTAAGGTCCCCCTGACCAACAAGGGGATCAATGACACTAGAAAGTCAGCAGAACCTTGGGGAGGAAATGGCATGGGGGCTCTGCCCTGGTTGATGATGTATTGGAAGCCGTCCAGTGTTACTGGGCTAAGGCCAGGGCTCTGACCTGAGTCTGAGGTCAGCAGTGGACCCCAGGATCTGGGGCAGCTGTATAGTCCGACCTCACACCAGAAAGCCAGATGAGTAGGGAGAGTAGCTGATTTCAGCTGTAGCTCCTTATCTTTAGGCATCTTGGGCCATGAGGATGCACTTTCCCCTTCAGGGCATTTGAGGGGTTGCCTGCTGCCTGGGGAAATGGAAATAGCAAGAGGGTCACAGCTATGGATGTTTTGGATGGGGTTTTGAAAGGCGTGATGACTGGTCCAGAGTGTTTGCTCTAGGGGCTTAGGTGGTGTGTGTCAACCTTAATATCATTGTCATCACAGCCATTAATTGGGTATTTACGTGCCAGACGTTGTACACTTTGTGTCTTTACAAACATTATCACACGTATTCCTTGCTCAACTCTATGGAATTGGTGCTACCACAATCCCATTTTACAGATGAAGACATCAAGATTCATCTGGTTAAGGGGCAGTGGTAGGGAGAGAAGCAGTAGCCTCTTGCAGCAGGGTGTGAGGGGCACTGTGGGGAGTGCATTCTGCAGCTCTTGCTTATTTGTGAAAGCAGCTCTTCTCTGCATACCACCACCTAGAGCCCATCCACTGAAATCAGCGGCCTTTGCTCTTCATCTGGACTCAGTAAGGACTCATGTCAGGCAAGTTCCAGCCAGTGGGTCACTATCCACCATTATTTCTCGCTCATTGGACACACGTTCATTTAGAACCTGGATCTGGCCAGGCACTGGGGAGGTGCTGAACCCAGAGAATGAATGAGGCTGGGCCTCTGCTCAGGGGGCATCCCAGCTGGCTGGGTTCCTGAACATTGCGGTGAATCCCACTGTCAGCACTGTCCACTGGTGACAGTGGGATTGTCACCAGGCTAAACTTGGCTGACTCTCTTGTGGCTCCTCCCGCCTTCCGGTGTCTGGTGTCCTGGGAACCTTAGACAAGGATGGGGTAGATGATCTGTCCTGTGATCATCCTGGTGGGAACGAGAGGAAACATCTTAGGGGTCTGGAGACTTCATTGCTTGTTGTTATACCCTGTTCGTTCACTGTGTGTTGTTCAGTGAACCCCAGGAATCTTCCTTTGTCTGTGCAGTCTTGGCAAAATTCTTACATCTCATCTTCTCTCAGTTTCAATTTAAATGTCTCTAGGGAGTGAGTGTCTTTCTGTTCCCATTGAAGACCCTCAGGAACCTGCTGCAGTTGGCAAATAAGCTCTTTCTCCTCCTAAATATCTACCCTTCCTTCCCAGGTGCCCTCCTACATCTTGTCGTTATGGTGAAGAATATGGAAATAACTTTGAAAAACAGACTCCCAGCAAATGGGTATTCAAAAATGTAATAAATTAACTCCATAATGTAATCTAGGTCCCATGACCATCCATCATGCTGATGTGATTAAGATACAAAAAATCAGATGCCGTGTGGACAGAAGTGACAGATGACTTCTCACAGAACTCTCTCATGGTCCCATGCTGATTCAGCTCCCTGCCCCTGGCTGTCCCCAGTCTTGGCCCCTTTGGAACCCCAAGGTCATCAGAGGTTTAGGGAACATCTGTCCAGCCTGTTCATTTCACAAATGAGATGGAGGCCTTTTGGGAGATGGAGTCAGATTAGTTTGATCCCTCCTCATCTGTCTCTTAGCCCCCCTTCCTCTGTTTATGGCTAGCTCTGAATCCAAAGCCCCAAACAGGTATTTTTATGCAGTTTCTAGTTGACAAGGTAGGTGCCCCAGGGTCAGACAAAGCTGTTTGGACCTCAGTGTCCCCATTGGAAAAATGTGAGTTTTGGGGTGTTTGTCTACCAAAATTTCTCTGAAGTTCTTTAGCTGTGTGTGGCAGGAGACCTCTGAGTGGCTTGCACTATGTCTTCTTAGAGCAGGGGGCTGGAGCTTAGGGTCAATGGAAGGAACACTGGCATGAGTCCCCAGGTCACTTACACTGTGCCTTGGAGGCCACCCCAAAGGAGTAACTGGGCTCTGAGCTTCTGCTACCTAGAGCTCCATCCTAAGGGACTTTTCACAAGGAATTGCCCCCTTAAGACTGCCACTTTCTGTTACCAATGAAAATGCTGCTTGAGCAGCCTTGGGGGGGGGGGCAAAGAGGGACACTCATTTTCCCCAGTTTCGCAAGTATCCACAGTGATTAAGTCTCAAGGAGCCAGGGGACACCTGCCTACAAACAAGTGAGCTGCTCAGCTGGCTCCATGTGGAAATGGTCCTCTTCTATGTGATGTGGGCGGGGTCTCCAGATCTTGGGAAGGATTGCTGTGCCCAGAATATGCTGCCAGGCACATCCATTTCTAAATTAAATCCTTCATTCTATTGGGTTAAACATTGCAATTTTATGAAATGCAGACTTTCCCTAAGCAATTAGAGTGGTTGCAATTCCCATACCTTCTTCAGCATCAGGCCCCTGGGAGCTTGTTAAAGGGCCAGTGCCCTGTTGTGCACCCCGACTGATCTCATAGGTCTGGGAAGCCCAGGTTCCAAGTGTTTAACGGGGTCCCCGGAGATTTTGATGCAGATTTCCTGGGACTGCTTCTGAGAAATGCTCTGCTAGCATTTTTGGCTTAATGGGCCAGGTTAGTTATTCTCTCCCCCATCACCACTGCCATATGAAATGTGTGAATGCAGGTTTGAAAGCATCTGGGGTGAAAGGGGTACAGGTTTCTGATACTAAGCAGTAAACAGTAAACTTTCCTGGCTAGATCTGTGTACCAACAGATGGGCGTGATTTCTAACAAGCTTTTGTGTCCCTGGAGGTCAAAGACAAGATCCCCAGATTTCTGTCCCTGGTCTGTTGTCCATAACTCCACAGCCACTTCCCTGACCTTAGTTTTTCCACCTGTAAAATAAAGGAGTTGAAAATAAGCTGAAGCCCTGGAGTTAGAGTAGAAGTCAGAACTGGGTTTGTATTCCAGCTGTGTGATTTGGGCAAATTAGGAAACATCTCTGAGCCAGTTTTACCATCTATGAAGTAGGACTGTAAAATGGAGGCTTGGCTGTTATTGTTAGTGAGAAAATTAAAGAAATCAGTACTTGAAACATAGTGGGTGTTCATGTCAGGAATTATTTTAATATTATTTTCCAGGATCCTCTCAGCCCTTCCAGAGTCCATGCCTCTGGGGAACATTCGGGCTATAAAGTGAAGTGGCAGAAGACATCTGTGTCCACACCCTCCCCCAGTAGCTAGGTAACTCGGGCAGGTTACTTCACCCCTCTGACCCTTGTTTGGCTCATCTGTAAAACGGGGACAATAATGGCAACTGTTTTAGTGGAACTGTTTTGAGAATTTAGTGAGCTGGTTCACGGACACACTTAACTCGGTCTCTGGCACTTGGCTTGTTCTTGTGTTTTGTGTACACGCTCAGTCGTGTTCGACTCTTTGAGACCCCATCCCATGGGTTGTAGCCTGCCAGGCTGTCCATGGGCTTATCCAGGCAAGAACGTTGGAGTGAGTTGCCATTTTCTCCTGCAGGGGATCTTCCTCACCCAGGGATCGAACCCCTGTCTCCTGCGTCTCCCGCATGGGCAGGAGGATTCTTTACAGCTGAGCCACCTGGGAAACGGCTCTATAAATGTCAGCTGTTGTTACGATGCATATCCCGGGAGGGTTTTTCTTCTTGGGAGGTAAAGACTGGCTGCATTTAGGCTCCAGATGAGGGTGGGAACGGGGACGTCCCAGGTGCTCGCCGGCCCTCCCCTATCCCCGCCCCGGAGCCGGCGGATTCGCTTTCGGTTGGGCAGCAGAGATTCCGAGGATGGTGACTTTGGAGCTGGCGGTAGATGTCGCTGTCCAGAGTGCCCGTCTGTGACCTCCAGTGACTCTCACCAGCAACACCTACCTGCCCTCGTCCCTTATGCCCTAGAGCGAGAGAAATCCCCTGAGGAGGAAAATATGTTGCGATCCGATGTGGAGACCAAAGTTGTGTGTGTGGGTTTTTTTTTTTTTTTTGCGCCCACCTTTATTTGGAAGAAAGCGGCGTGGCGCAGCATCAGCGGACTTGGGATCACTTTGGCGCCCGGACATGGCCCACCCCTCTGACAGCCCCTCCCTCCCGCACCCGTGGTTGGCTGAGCGGGGAGTGGGCGTGGCTGAAAGCCGGCGTTAGGACCCCGCGGAGCGCCGCGGACGTCACGGAGAGGCGCCCCGGCCGCGGGTTGAGCGGGAGGCGCGCGGGAGTAACCCGGTCGGTGGTCTCCCTTGCTGGGGGCCGGGCCCCTAGCCGGGAATCGAGGCAGGAGCCGGTACGGGGAGAGAGGGGAGGGACGGGATTCTAGGAGGGGAGGAATCTAGCCTCGCAGGGGGTGAAGTCCTAATTCCAGCCTAGTTTCGCTTTCCGCGTGTTCAGTTTTACGTTCCCGGCCCTGCGCATCCAGTTGTTCCCTCTGCGGCCGCTGCCGTGCCCTTTTATGCGGGCACAACTCTGGCCTTTTCTAGCACCACGAGACTGCAGGCCGAAGCGGCCAGTGCACGGAAGCTGATCGCAGGCGTTAGGCTGCCTCCCAGCTCTAACACCTGCGTGGGGCGGGGAAGCGTGTGGGGCGGGGTGGGCTTTCCCAGCTGCTCTGGTTCTATGAGAAGGGACGGGTAGCCCTACCCGGGTTCTCTCCCAGGTCTAGGGGAGGGGCAGCGGGAATGGGCGGGCCTTGCGGCTGCCTGGGCCTCTAGAACGAGCTCCTGCCCCCACCCGCCAGGTGTCGGGAAGGATGACCACGCTCACGCGACAGGACCTAAACTTTGGTCAAGGTAGGGAGGCTGGACCTGCGGACCTGGGGTAGGGGGCGAGGGAGGGCCAGGGCTAGCGGGCTCCCCCGACTCCACGAGCGCACCGGGTTCTGTCCCCCTCTCAGTGGTGGCCGATGTGCTCTGCGAGTTCCTGGAGGTGGCTGTGCACCTGATCCTCTACGTGCGTGAGGTCTACCCGGTGGGCATCTTCCAGAAGCGTAAGAAGTACAACGTGCCTGTCCAGGTGAGCCCCCACAGCCAGGTTGGGTGCACTGGGTCACCGCCGAATCACAGAGCGGATGGAGAGGGGATTTTTAACTCTTCCACCTTCAGGCTCAGCGCCCTCATTCCTCAGCGGCCTGACCTTGCCTTCTAGTTCACAGAAGCAGCTGATAGCTCCACAACCTCCCATCACTCACTGCCATGGCATCTCCTTCCCTCCTCTCTGAACTGGGAATTCCCCTTGCCGGAAGTTAGGGACCAGGTCCTCTGATTAGAGTCCCCGCCCCGCCATCTTTTTAAAGGTCTCCTGAAGCTGATGAATGGTTAGTTTGGAGGGGATTCCTATAAACTAAGGCACCTTCTCTCTCTTCTCATTTACCCTAATTGTAACAGTTTGTTTTAGGTTAAAAGGCAGAGGAAGCAGTAAATACATGTGACTATATCACCAGCCTCTAGAAGTTCTTGCCCCTTAGAAAGCACTCAGTAAATATTATAACAAATGACTGAACACTGGAAGGTGGTGGAAGCTTAAAAGATATAGGTGGGAGGTGGGGAAAAAAAAAAACAAGCAAAAAGATATATGGGGAAAATGAAAAAAAAAGAATCAGCACTTAATGAGTACCCACTGTGTAGCATGCTTCCCTGGTGGCTCAGTGGTAAAGAATCCACCTGCCAATGCAGGAGATCCGGGTTCAATCCCTGGGGCCGGAAGATCCCTGGGGAAGGAAATGGGAACCCACTCCAATATTGTTGCTTGGAGAAGTCCATGGATAGAGGAGCCTGGTGGGCTCCAGCCCATGGGGTCGCAAGAGTCAGACCTGACTTAACAACTAAACAACACTGTATACTAGGTACTTGTCTCACTTACTCCTCCCTTTTTCTTTTTAAATGAGATCTTCCACAGATGAAGTAAGGAAAGAGGAGTTAAGCCTAAGGCCACTCAGGTCCTTAGTTCCAGATTCTTAACGTTTGAAAATGGATTAAATTCCTGAATCCCTTCTCTGGAAAAATGCCTGTATACTCAAACCTCCACAATTTAGAGACATCTTAGACTCTGGAGGAGCTCAGTGGCCCTTCATTAGGAACTCCTAATGCTATATTAAATGCTAATGTTGGGACTGAATTCTTAGGATCTTCTAACTTCTTCCCCTCTGTGGATAGTTCAGTTCTTAGCCTCATGATGGGCAGTCTGTCTCCTGGTGGGGAGCCCTAGGGAACAGCTGGGCCTTTCTCCAAAGGCAGGCAGGGCCCTGGGCAGCTGGAGAGGGTGTCAGGGTTCCCCCCATCAGTGCTGCAACCTCACCAGCCATCCTGGGGGTTGTGTGTAGATGTCCTGTCACCCGGAGCTGAACCAGTATATCCAGGACACATTGCACTGCGTCAAGCCGCTCCTGGAGAAGGTGAGAACTCCAGGTCCTCAGCCTACCCTGGCTCCAGTGCCCCTCCATGCTCCAGGATGGGGCAATGCTGGGACCCTTTCAAGTCCATATGACTAATAACACCCAGAAGCCTATTCCCTGCTATCTGGAGACCACCCTTGCCCAGGGACAGGCCCCAGGGCATGTGGGTATGTTCAAGGCATGCTGGGCCTGGAGCCTTGGTTCCTGGAATTTGCTGAGTGGGGCCTGCCTTGAGGGTTTGGGGTCGTTCTCCCAAGTTCCTTTCTCTCCCTCTGCCCCAAGTTCTGTCTGGGCTTGGCCCTTCAGGGATTCCTCCATCTGTTCTGCTCCCTGAGACATCCTAGCATCACAATGGGACCCAGCATCCTTTCCTCTCCGTGGTTACCACTGGGGTGCCTGCTTAACTTCTTTCTGGGATCCCAGGGATTCTGGGCCTGGAAGCTGAGCAGGACTGCGAGTGTCTTTCCCAACCTTCCCTGGGCAGGGAGCAGGTGGCAGGGAGGGGAGTGGGCGGGGAAGGGGGAGGCAGGGACCCAGCTCTGGAGGAGGGGGTTCTTGTCCTTGCAGAATGATGTGGAGAAAGTGGTAGTGGTAATTTTGGACAAGGAGCACCGCCCAGTGGAGAAATTCGTCTTTGAAATCACCCAGCCCCCGCTGCTGTCCATCAGGTGCGCTGCCATGTTCCCCATCCACAGGCTCCCTAGCAATCCGCCTACTCTGACCCCTTTAAGGCAACCCCTGAATGCCTTGCTAAAGGGCCGGGAGGACACGTGGTGAGGTGTGCCACCTTAACGAGGCCTGTTAGTGGCCGAGGCACAGCAGGCCACCCAGCAGTCTCTGTGGACATCACACAGGTTACACAGAACACCCTCCTGTATGACACCTGGAAAATCACGGCATTGGCAAATGGCTGGTCCCAACCTCATTTTATAGATGCAGAAATCAATCAACTGTGTCCTGGTTCTCAGATGATCTTGACCTGGTCTCCCAGAGCCAGGACACAGACCCAGTTTCCTGACTTCCCAGTCAAGTATCCATCCATAGTCAACTAGAAGCTGACCTTGGGTGGCTGTGTTGGGCTGGTCAGCTGCTGGCTCCCTGTGGTAAGGTCAGGGCACTAGAATCTGTCCCTACTTGCTGTGTGGCCTCAAGCAAGCCCTGTCCCCTCCTGGCCTGGTGTCCTGGTTCTGACTGGGCTGCACATTAGAATCACCCACTAGAGTTCTTTAGGCTCGCCGCCTACCCGCTCCCCCTATCCCCGATTCTGACTTAATTAGCCTGGGATGGGACAAGGCTTTGGTTTTAAACTCCCCGGAGGATTTTAACCATGTGGAATCAAGTAAGCAGGCCCTCAGAAGCACTAGCCCTCTGTACCCCCAGGGCTGCTTCCAGGGTCGATTGCCTGCCAGGGGGAGGGGGGCGCGCATGTGCTGGGAGACTCTTCTCTCTCCTTCCCAGCTCCGACTCCCTGCTGTCTCACGTGGAGCAGCTGCTCCGAGCCTTCATCCTGAAGATCAGTGTGTGTGATGCTGTTCTGGACCACAACCCCCCAGGTGTGCTCGTCCCCACCCCTTCCTCCCTAGGCGTTTCCATGGCTCCGTGTTGGCCTGTGTCCTTGGGTCCCTACTTGGCTGCACCGAGCCTCCTCTCTTCCTTCCTGCCTTTTAGAACCCCTCTTAAGAACCCTCCTACTTGAGGAGGCCTCCCTGATTGACTCCACCTGGGGTTAAGTCTCCCTGTTGAGTGTCTTGTCTGAGCACTGGGTTCACGCTCTGCTCTGTGGGGCTGCCGTGCCAGTTAGGCTGTGTGGGAAAAGGCTGTGTCCAGTGGCAGGCATGGGGTGGCCCAGGCTTGACCGAACTCTGAGCCTAAAGACCGAACTCTGACCTCTTTAGGCTGTACCTTCACCGTTTTAGTGCATACGAGAGAAGCTGCCACTCGCAACATGGAGAAGATCCAGGTCATCAAGGTGAGAGATGGGACTGGTGTAGGAGGGTGGGCAGAAGACAGTTGGGAGGTGCTGAGAATCAGAGTTCTGTGTGAGCAGGGGTGTTGCCTCGGCAGGGTACTCATCACGCTGCTTATGGCAGTGCCTGGCATGAGTAGCTCTCCTGCATCAGCTCTGTGGTCACACCTTGTCAGCGCCCCACCTGGGCACTCAGCGCTGAGAGGAGAGGAGCCTCGATCCAGTTTCTGAACTGGTGTTTGGGGCATGTTGAGTCACTGGGGCCCCCAGGCCAGCTCAGATCTACAGACTAAGCCTTTCTGGTGGGGGAACCTGGGAATCTGCACAACGGCAATTCCCTGGTGGCTCTGATGCTTCCTGAGGTCTGAGGATGCCAATTCTGGAAGGGGAGCGGGGAGCAAAGTGAAGATGGGCAACAGGCTGGCCCCCTGCCACCTTTCCTTTGGTCCCCTCCCCAGGACTTCCCCTGGATCCTGGCAGACGAGCAGGATGTCCACATGCATGACCCCCGACTGATACCTCTAAAGACCATGACATCAGACATCTTAAAGGTGAGCCTCTTGAGGCCCCTGTGCTGAGGCCTCGCCAGATGGCTTGTGGACAAAGGCTCAGGGGAAATGACAGGGCATGCCTAGCATAAGGCTCCCAATCCCCTCTTCTCTTAACCACTGGCGGTGGCCACACAGCCCCACCCTGGGCGGAGACCCCATGGGTTTCCCGAAGGAGATGCCCTGGTTGTCCATCTGACTATGGTGTCTGTTCCTGTCTATCAGATGCAGCTCTACGTAGAAGAGCGGGCGCATAAAAGCAGCTGAGGGTGCACCTGCCCTCCCCAGTACCCCCCAGGAAAGCCATGACTGTCGGACTTCGGGGGCTGTGCTGCAGGGCCACCCTGATTCCAAGTGCTCTTATTGTCTCTGTGTATGGACCACCCCTGCCTCCAGCCCCGGGCTGCTCAGGCCTGGTTGCCTTCGTGGAGGAATCGCTCCCTTCTCCGCCAGGAGGGCAGGGAAGAATGCTGGGACCTCAGTTTCTCAGCCTTCTGGGATTCGGCCGGCCAACGCTGTCTGTCTCAAATGCTGTGCTGTGAGTTGTTTCAATAAAGAGCTCCCAGGGCAGAGCTGCGCTGTCACTACCTGGAGGGAAGGGGCTGCTTCTCTGCCCAAGCGCCAAGGACCTTGTAGCCCCTCCCCTAGCCCTAGCCCCAGCCCCAGGTGAGTTTTGCTGAAAACATTTATTACAACAAAAAGTCAGAGCTATGTGACAGTAAGCCCCAGGTCAGAGCTGGGGCTGCCCCCTACAGGCTCAGCTCTTGCCAGCAAGGGACCTTTGGCACTCGGCTGGCCCAGGCAGAGGACGGATGGATGGCTGTCAGAGGACAGTCAGAGATGGCTTGTGGAGATGGAGTGCAGAGGGCAGCTGGGGTGCCTCCTCTGGCCCCTGCAAGGTCTAGGGCTGCGCCACGGTGTGGGGCGGGTTCCTGGTCACCCTGTGGCTGATGACAACGCTGCTGTTGGTGACGCGGGGCCCATACCAGCCTGCCCAGAACTGGGTGTCCTTGCCCCCGTGCTGAAAGAAGATGTGGCGGACGCCTGGAGGGTAATCCGAGAAGGTGTGGGAAACCTGGGGGGAGGGGAGAGAGAGCAATCACTAGGACTGGAGAGGTGATGACGGCTGAGCTGGAGAAGGGAAGGGTGGAGCCAGGTCCTGCAAGGGAGAGCCTCCCAGCCAGAAAGCAGAAGCTCCAGGCAGTGGACTGGGGCATTCCGGGGCTTGGGGCTGCCCCTGATTTCCTACCATCCTGGCCTTGGGAGAAGCAGGTGGCCAGGGGCAAGCAGGTGAGGCCTCACCTCTGTCCACTTGGCATCGTTCCACTGGTGGATGGTCACGGGCGGGGGCTCGAAGGAGGCCAGGACGAGGTAGTCGGCCGAGGCCAGTTGTACGCGGATGTGGTAGGTGCAGCCACAGTCTGCTCTAGGGGCGAACCTGTGGGAGGGCGGGGCTCAGGACTGGGGACCCAAGACAGAGGCAGCCCTAGAAGCAGGCAGCCAGCAGGCCTATTAACTGGGGGCCCAAGTTTCATTGCCCTGCCCTGCCCATGAGGCCCATGTGGCTGTAGTGCTCCCTGTGCCCCACTGTGCCCGTGGGAGTACAGTCTGCTCTGGGCCTCAATGAGCCCATCTGAGAAAAGGGGCAACAACCTTCTTGGGTGTTCCGATAGAGATGTCAATGTAATCTTTTTTTTCAACCTAAAAAGCGACAGGCTCTCTACAGAGATAAAGGCCTGGGCTGTCAGATATGTGTCACCTGTACATTTTAATGGAGGTTTGGGAAGGAGGGCCTGTGTGATGGGGCTGGCACAGAGCTCAGCCTCTGGTCAGCCCCACTGTACCCTCTGAAACCTCTGTAGCTCTGCACAACTCAAACCCCACCCTCCACCCTCAGAGTGGTGGGCCTGGCTGGCACCGGGGCTCAGCTTCTGCCCTGAGCCAGGCCAGAGTGTTGCAAAGCACTGGGCACAGAATAGGAGCTTGGGATAGTCGTGGGATGAAAGGTTAAAGGGGCAGGGGTGGCCGACAGGCAAGGAGGCATGTGAGTATCTGTGAGGTCCAAGAAGGCTGGGTTCTGGTGTCTTTTGCTCCCGTGCCTGTTTGTGACAACACATCTGTAGGCCTCAGTCTCCCAATCTGTAAACGGGTTAACATCTGCTGGTGCAAGGCAGTGGTGGTGGTGGGAGGCAGGTGTTGAATGAGTAAGTGCTGGTTCTGTCAGCAGGGAGGAGGGCAGCCCGTGCCCCAGGATACTGCCGGGTTCAGCAGGCACTCCCTACAGGGGATCTCAGGAAGAGAAGAGGGTGGGCTGCAGAGTGTGAGACCCAGGTGGGGGCCCCCACTCACCAGTCCTTAACCACGATGTCTGGCCGGAACTTGTCCAGTAGCTCCTCCCAGTAGCCCTCGGCTTTGAGGTCTATTAGCTGGGACTTGAGACACATGCTGGGGAGCAGAGGAAAAGGCATGTGTTTGCAGGCATGGCCTGGACCCAGGGGGGTAGTTCAAGGGACCCAGCAGTCCCCACTCGATCACTGCGGGCCAGTCACTGCTGCTGCAGACTCTGGCTCCTGCTTCCTGGCAGCCCCGTGGGGAACATGTGGGGAGCCTGACCCACTTGTGTTGGGCTGCATCCATCCCAGTCCTTAGGCCCAGTCTCCTAGCACCCTAAGGAGGGCACCTGTAAACTCAGGTCGCTAGACTTGGGACGGCCTGTATCACCCCTGACTTAGCCTCACCACCCAAACGGGCTCCCTGCCTCTTCAAACTGCTCTCCACCCCTGCTGTCCCTTAACGTGGCTCTTGAGTTGACTCCTGCTCTAGGCAGCAGTAGACCTTGAGCTGGTTTTGGGAACTCCCTCCCTGGAGCTTCACGGGCAGGCCCTCACTTAGGCCTTGGGATTTGGCAGAAGGTGTCTGGACCCTCCTCCCTCCACACAGCTTCTCGGCTCATTATGTCTTACTCATAGGACGTGACAAAGTACTTCTTGACCTTGGAGTCCGGAAAGCCTGTGCCATGTGCTCCGGGGAGGCTCTCCACCTTCCACTGGTCCCCTCCGTTGGAGTCGATTTTCCAGGATCTCATATCCTCTAGGAAAAACAGAAGGCCCAGTGAGATCCCTTAGGTGAATGCTCAGCCTGGCCCTCTCCACTTGGTCTTTGGAGGCAGGGCAGGGGTTGGGGAGGCTCAGATCTCAAGACATGCCCCCCACTTTGAAGCCACCCTGCAAAGACCCATCCCCCACTGCTCCACATTCCAACCTGTGCCCATCGCATCAGCTCTGATCCGAGACCCTCCCCTCCCACTTTCCCACTTTGTTTCTGACTGGCTAAATTCCTGACGTGAAGCTGGGGGCAAAAAAAAAAAAGTATAAGCAGAAATTCTAAACCACACTTTCCTCACTTCTGTATTGCCGGCGGGGAGGCTCCGGGAAATACCCAAGTTTCAGTTCTCAAACCACTGAATGACGCAGGGCCCGTCCTGTGAGGGTAATTCTGTTCTGAACGGTTAGTGTGAGTTCATCCCACCTCAGACCACTTTCTGGCAGTCCCCCCGATGTCGACGTCAACTACGGAACTGACATCCGAGGGGGTTTGCTGGTGGGTGGTGGGAACATGCTGCCCTGGGCAGGACGGAGGACTCGGGGGCCGGGCATCCTCTGGGTTGGTGCCGTGTAGTAACCCTGTATTTGTGGACAGGTTCCCCACCAGGTTGGCAGAGTAGGTTTGGAGACATAAGGTTGTCCTTTCTGTCTCCCCCAAAACAGTGATTCCTCTCCAGGCTTTCCAGAACAATCACCAGCGGAGCTTTTCCAAATTATTCCTTTGTTTCCTCTACTAGGACTTCCCTGTAGCTCATATTGTAAAGAATCTGCCTACAGTGCAGGAGACCTGGGTTCAATCCCTGGGTCAGGAAGATCCTCTGGAGAAGGGAATGGCAACCCGCTCCAGTAGTCTTGCCTGGAGAATCNCTCTACTAGGACTTCCCTGTAGCTCATATTGTAAAGAATCTGCCTACAGTGCAGGAGACCTGGGTTCAATCCCTGGGTCAGGAAGATCCTCTGGAGAAGGGAATGGCAACCCGCTCCAGTAGTCTTGCCTGGAGAATCCCACGGACAGAGGAGCCTAGCGAGCTACAGTTCATGGGGTCGCAAGGAGTCGGACACGACTGAGACTGAGCGACTAACACTACTACACTACTCCTCTACTAGGCGCCCACGTCTACTCCCCAGGTTCCCGGGGGCCCCTGGCAGAGAACCAGAAGAATTCAGAAATCCAGGAGGCGGGCTGCTGCCCAGGGCAGGCCCACAGGGAGAGCTGAGCAAGGCTGGGTGGCCGGCTCTGCAGGGCTGGATGAGCCAAGTTGGTGGCGTGGACCTGCTGGGCAGCTTCTGAGCAGAATTTGGGGCAGGCCAGGAGACTGAGTGGGGCGCTGTCTATGGGGCCTGAGGACCTTTAGTAGTCAGGACCAGAGTCTAGAAGCTGGGCAGTTCTAGATCTTTGAGCAAGACACTCATCTTGGGGGGCCTCATACTCCCCACCTATAAAATGGACCCTACCTTTCTTTGGCTAACCTGCGTGATGCTCATGAGAACAGAAAGAGAAAACAAGCATGAATAGGGTTCTAAGCGTACAGACTAGGCCTCTTGATCACTTGCTGGTATATCCCAGCAGGAAGCATGATGCCTGATATGAAATGAAGGTGCTAACAAAGGGGAAAAAAATAAACAAACCCTGGCAAATATAAGAGAACATAAGCAAAACTGGAGCCTCAAACCAGGTAATCATAGTCACCTCTCAAAATTCCTCATTTTCCTCCTCTGTATCATGAGGTGACAGGAGGATAATGACTCAGACCATGTACATAGCCAGCTTGCACATAGCCCTTAGGCAGCAAAGACTGAACTAGATGGGAAGGGGGCTGGGTGTATGCTCATTCATTCAACCAATGTGTCCTGAGCACTTGCTATGTGGGAATGGGGTGCCAAGTGGCAAGATCTGTCAGGCCCCAGGAACTTGAAATTTGTAGCAGAGGGAAAAAAAAAAAAAGAGATTGAGTCATTCTAGGTTACAACCAGTGCAATGAAGGAAGGAAATGGGGCGATGTGACAGAGGTGGGGGGCACTGTTTTCAGATGCAGGATCAGGGCACATCTCTGAACTGAGATCTGATGGATGAGGACCAAGGGAGCGTGACAGGTGTTGGGGCGGGGGGTGAGGGAACAGTCCAGGTAGTGTGGGAACAGCAAGTGCAAAGGTCCTGAGGTTCAGGAAAGGGAGGGAAGCAGCCCCGCTCACCTTCGGCACACGGGTTGCGCAGCAGGTTCCTGCGGAGACTGCACAGAAAGTAGAAGACCTTCCAGTCGGACACAGGCTGGTCCCAGTCCTCGGTGACGTAGCCCTCCCGCAGGCACTTGCGCTTCCAGAGGGACACGAGATCAATGAGGTCGCGCCAGAGGCAGCACACGGGGCGGCAGTTCCGGAGCAGCTGGCGGGCGGGCACATGCGTGAACACCTCCAGCAGGATGTTCTCGGGCAGCTGGTTGATGCTGACGAGGGCCATGGCCGCGGGGGGTGAGGTGCACACACAGGCCTGTGGGGAGCAACAGTCGTCATGAGCTCTGACCAGGAAGGTGGACCCCACAGAGTCCCAGGGACCCAGGCCAGGAAACATCTGAGCCCCCTTCTAGTACACGGTGGGCTTCCCAGGTGGCTCAGTGGTAAAGAATCCACCTGCCAATGCAGGAAATGCAGGAGACATGGGCTTGGGTCAGGAAGATCCCCCAGAGAAGGAAATGGCAACCCACCCCAATATTCTTGCCTGGGAAATCCCAGGGACGGAGGAGTCTGATGGGCTACAGTCTACCGGGTTGCAAACCGACTGAGCGACTGAGTACACACATTAGTATACAGTAGACTGAAGCGAGTTAGCAGCAGCAGCAGCAGCCCCTCACAATAAAGTGGTCACGTGTCATGCACATTTGAAAGCACAATAATATTGATAAAGTGGTCACGTGTCATGCACATTTGAAAGAGCGCAATAATATTGATAAAGTGGTCACGTTTGAAAGAGCGCAATAATATTGATAAAGTCTTCAGGGACTAATTTTTTAAGAGGCTCCATCCCCCCATTAAAAATTAATGGCTTAATTTTTCGTTGATGGGCCTGATGAACTATAAGACTTTGCCAAGACCATGCTGTTGTCTGTAAGCTCTGCAAAGGCTTTCAGTGATATTTTAATGCTGTGAATTCACCATTAGAATATAAAATCTTTATCGTATCCACAGACTAGCTCACAACTTAAGTAATGGGCTAGTCCCGAGATAACAAACTTCTCTCCCCAAATTTCACTTTAGTCTGGAAAACGAATGTGATAAAATATCCCCTTGAGGAGGTCCCCCCCTCCCCCANCGGCAGCCGGGAGGAGCAACCCAACGTCCAAGGAGCAGCGGCTGCGCAGGTGCTGGAGGGCCTAGAGGAGCTATCCCACGTTGAAGGTCAGGAAGGGCAGCGGTGAGGAGACACCCCTCCTCCAAGGTAAGGAGCAGTGGCTGCGCTTTGCTGGAGCAGCCGTGAAGAGATATCCCACGCCCAAGGTAAGAGAAACCCAAGTAGAATGGTAGGTGTTGCAACTGTCTCTTATACACATCTCCCGGAAAGTTCTGGCTTGGGCTTCAGATCACTCCGAAATGCCCAGAAACTAAAAAGCAGATTGAGGGTGAAGATGCAAGATTGCTTGTGTTTTAGTTGTGGCCTTCAATGACTATCTGGGAAGACTGTTGTCTAGTTGCTAAGTCATGTCCAGCTCTTTGTGATCCCATGGATTGCAGCCCTCCAGGCTTCCCTGTCTCGGGAAGGTAATCCCCCTCCATTGCCCCAAATAGAGGTAGTAGGTGTCCTGACCTCAAAAGGGCTGGGGGGACTGAGTAGGTACAAGTAAAGCATTGAGCACAAGGCTGGTCGAGAAGTGTTCCAAAGCATCATTAACTCTTCTGTTCTTGTTTAGTTGCTTAGTCATGTCCACCTCTCTTTTGTGACCCTGTGGACTGTAGCCCACCAGGTTCTTCTGTCCATGGGATTCTCCACGCAAGAATATTGGAGTGGGGAGCCATTTCCTGCTCCAGAGGATCTTTCTGACCCAAGAATTGAACCCTGATCTCCTGCATTGCAGATTCTTTACCAATGAGTCACCAGGGAAGCCCTGAATGGCACAGGGTTTTGGGAAAATTAGAGTGGCGTCATTAATCGCGGACAGCGGCGACTGGCGCACTAAGCGCGGCCGAGAGGAGCTACCCCACGTCTGAGGTCAGGGGCAGAAGCTGGGAGAACCCCATGCCCGAAGGGCGGCGGCCAAGAGGAGCAACCCCACGTCCGAGGTCAGGGGCAGCAGCCGAGAGTGCCAGGTTGTGACAGCGCAGGAATGGCCCAGAGGAGCTACCCAACTCCGAGGCCAGGGGCAGCAGCTGGGAGGAGCTACCCCGCGTCCAAAGCCAGGGGCAGCGGCCGAGAGGAGCTACCCCGCATGCGAGGTCAGGGGTGGCCAGGAGGTGCCACCCCGTGCCAGAGGCCAGGGGCGGTGGCCGGGAGGAGCCACCCCGCGCCAGAGGCCAGGGGTGGCGGCCAGGAGGAGCCACCCTGCGCCCAAGGCCAGGGGCGGCAGCCGGGAGGAGCAACCCAACGTCCAAGGAGCAGCGGCTGCGCAGGTGCTGGAGGGCCTAGAGGAGCTATCCCACGTTGAAGGTCAGGAAGGGCAGCGGTGAGGAGACACCCCTCCTCCAAGGTAAGGAGCAGTGGCTGCGCTTTGCTGGAGCAGCCGTGAAGAGATATCCCACGCCCAAGGTAAGAGAAACCCAAGTAGAATGGTAGGTGTTGCAAGAGGGCATCAGAGGGCAGACACACTGAAAACATACCCACAGAAAACTGGTCAATCTGATCACACTAGGACCACAGCCTTGTCTAACTCAATGAAACTAAGCCATGCCCGTGGGGCAACCCAAGATGGGCGGGTCATGGTGGAGAGGTCTGACAGAATGTGGTCCACTGGAGAAGGGAATAGCAAACCACTTCAGTATTCTTGCCTTGAGAACCCCATGAACAGTATGAAAAGGCAAAATGATAGGATACTGAAAGAGGAACTCCCCAGGTCAGTAGGTGCCCAACATGCTACTGGAGATCAGTGGAGAAGTAACTCCAGAAAGAATGAAGGGATGGAGCCAAAGCAGAAACAATACCCAGCTGTGGATGTGACTGGTGATAGAAGCAAGATCTGATGCTGTAAAGACCAATATTGCATAGGAACCTGGAATGTCAGGTCCATGAATCAAGGCAAATTGGAAGTGATCAAACAAGAGATGGCAAGAGTGAACGTGGACATTCTAGGAATCAGCGAACTAAAATGGACTGGAATGGGTGAATTTAACTCACATGACCATTATATCTATTACTGTGGGCAGGAATCCCTCAGAAGAAATGGAGTAGCCATCATGGTCAACAAAAGAGTCCGAAATGCAGTACTTGGATGCAATCTCAAAAACGACAGAATGATCTCTGTTCGTTTCCAAGGCAAACCATTCAATATCACAGTTATCCAAGTCTATGCCCCAACCAGTAACGCTGAAGAAGCTGAAGTTGAACGGTTCTATGAAGACCTACAAGACCTTGTAGAACTAACACCCAAAAAAGATGTCCTTTTCATTATAGGGGACTGGAATGCTAAAGTAGGAAGTCAAGAAACACCTGGAGTAACAGGCAAATTTGGCCTTGGAATGCGGAATGAAGCAGGGCAAAGACTAATAGAGTTTTGCCAAGAAAATGCACTGGTCATAGCAAACACCCTCTTCCAGCAACACAAGAGAAGACTCTACACATGGACATCACCAGATGGTCAACACCGAAATCAGATTGATTATATTCTTTGCAGCCAAAGATGGAGAAGCTCTATACAGTCAACAAAAACAAGACCAGGAGCTGACTGTGGCTCAGATCATGAACTCCTTATTTCCAAATTCAGACTTAAATTGAAGAAAGTAGGGAAAACCGCTAGACCATTCAGGTATGACCTAAATCAAATCCCTTATGATTATACAGTGGAAGTGAGAAATAGATTTAAGGGCCTAGATCTGATAGACAGAGTTCCTGATGAACTATGGAATGAGGTTCGTGACATTGTACAGGAGACAGGGATCAAGACCATCCCCATGGAAAAGAAATGCAAAAAAGCAAAATGGCTGTCTGGAGAAGCCTTACAAATAGCACTGAAAAGAAGAGAGGCGAAAAGCAAAGGAGAAAAGAAAAGATATAAGCATCTGAATGCAGAGTTCCAAAGAATAGCAAGAAGAGATAAGAAAGCCTTCTTCAGCAATCAATGCAAAGAGATAGAGGAAAACAACAGAATGGGAAAGACTAGAGATCTCTTCAAGAGAATTGGAGATACCAAGGGAACATTTCATGCAAAGATGGGCTCGATAAAGGATAGAAATGGTATGGACCTAACAGAAGCAGAAGATATTAAGAAGAGGTGGCAAGAATACACAGAAGAACTGTACAGAAAAGATCTTCACGACCCAGATAATCATGAGGATGTGATCACTAATCTAGAGCCAGACATCTTGGAATGTGAAGTCAAGTGGGCCTTAGAAAGCATCACTAAGAACAAAGCTAGTGGAGGTGATGGAATTCCCGTTGAGCTGTTTCAAATCCTGGAAGATGATGCTGTGAAAGTGCTGCACTCAATATGCCAGCAAATTTGGAAAACTCAGCAGTGGCCACAGGACTGGAAAAGGTCAGTTTTCATTCCAATTCCAAAGAAAGGCAATGCCAAAGAATGCTCAAACTACCGCACAATTGCACTCATCTCACACGCTAGTAAAGTAATGCTCAAAATTCTCCAAGCCAGGCTTCAGCAATATGTGAACCGTGAACTCCCTGATGTTCAAGCTGGTTTTAGAACAGGCAGAGGAACCAGAGATCAAATTGCCAACATCCGCTGGATCATGGAAAAAGCAAGAGAGTTCCAGAAAAACATCTATTTCTGCTTTATTGACTATGCCAAAGCCTTTGACTGTGTGGATCACAATAAACTGTGGAAAATTCTGAAAGAGATGGGAATACCAGACCACCTAACCTGCCTCTTGAGAAATCTGTATGCAGGTCAGGAAGCAACAGTTAGAACTGGACATGGAACAACAGACTGGTTCCAAATAGGAAAAGGAGTACGTCAAGGCTGTATATTGTCTCCCTGCTTATTTAACTTATATGCAGAGTACATCATGAGAAACGCTGGACTGGAAGAAACACAAGCTGGAATCAAGATTGCCGGGAGAAATATCAATAACCTCAGATATGCTGATGACACCACCCTTATGGCAGAAAGTGAGGAGGAGCTAAAAAGCCTCTTGATGAAAGTGAAGGAGGAGAGCGAAAAAGTTGGCTTAAAGCTCAACATTCAGAAAACGAAGATCATGGCATCCGGTCCCATCACTTCATGGGAAATAGATGGGGAAACAGTGGAAACAGTGTCAGACTTTATTTTTTTGGGCTCCAAAATCACTGCAGATGGTGACTGCAGCCATGAAATTAAAAGACGCTTACTCCTTGGAAGAAAAGTTATGACCAACCTGGATAGTATATTCAAAAGCAGAGACATTACTTTGCCGACTAAGGTCCGCCTAGTCAAGGCTATGGTTTTTCCTGTGGTCATGTATGGATGTGAAAGTTGGACTGTGAAGAAAGCTGAGCGCCGAAGAATCGATGCTTTTGAACTGTGGTGTTGGAGAAGACTCTTGAGAGTCCCTTGGACTGCAAGGAGATCCAACCAGTCCATTCTGAAGGAGATCAACCCTGGGATTTCTTTGGAAGGAATGATGCTAAAGCTGAAACTCCAGTACTTTGGCCACCTCATGCGAAGAGTTGACTCATTGGAAAAGACTCTGATGCTGGGAGGGATTGGGGGCAGGAGGAGAAGGGGACGACAGAGGATGAGATGGCTGGATGGAATCACTGACTCGATGGACGTGAGTCTGAGTGAACTCCGGGAGTTGGTGATGGACAAGGAGGCCTGGCTTGCTGCGATTCATGGGGTCGCAGAGTCAGACAGGACTGAGCCACCTTGGCCTGAATCTTGCCTGGGGGGATCGTGGTTATCCAGCTGTCTAAAGGGATTCCCTCAAGGGGTGGGGGTGGGGTGGGCCTGTAGCCACTATCACTCAGGGCCTTATCTGCTTACATGTGGGAGGGAATAGTCTCCTCCCACATGTAGGGACATTGGGAGACTTCTCATTTTCCATTGTGACTTTGGCCAAAAAAGCAGTTGTTAACCTAAAACAATAAAACAGCCAGATATTTTACCAGCAAAAGAGATTTATTTGGGAGTGGCAAGGAACTGCTTCCCTGGTGGCTCGGACGGTAAACAATTTGCCTGCAATGTGGGAGACCCAAGTTCTATCCCTTGGTTGGGAAGATCCTCTGGAGGAGGGGATGGCAACCCACTCCAGTATTCTTGCCTGGAACAGTCCATGGACAGAGGAGACTGGTGGGCTACAGTCCATGGAATCACAAAGAGTCGGACACACTGAGAGACTAACACTAACACTGGCAAAGAATTGCAATTTGGCACGTACAACTGGTGAAACACTTGTAAATTTTCTTAAGCAAAGGAGAAAGTGAAAATCAAAGTCCCTCAGTCGAGTCGGACTGTGCCCTCATGGACTATACAGTCCATGGAATTCTCCAGGCCAGAATACTGGAGTGGATAGCCATTCCCTTCTCCATGGCATTGTCCCAACCCAGAACCCAGATCTCCTGCACTGCAGGCGGATTCTTTACCAGCTGAGCCACAAGGGAAGCCCATGCAAAGGAGAGGGAATTCTTTTATAGAAGAGACATGGAAGTCGGGAGGGACAGTTATAAAGCTGGAGGAAACTGGGAGTTCCGAGTATGGTTGACTTTTCAATGGCTGAGTTGTGACAGTCTCCCATTGGCTAAGCTGTTGCCAGGAAAGGAGAAAATTTTTCTTCCTTCTGCTGGCGCTAGTAGTGTTACTTCCTGCTGGAGATCTGTATTGATTCTTCCTGTTGGGATGTGTATTGACTGTCAAGTACTCCCCTTTCTGTCCTCCCCAGTCCATTTTAATAAGGTTTCCCTTGATTAATTTTCACATTTCTCCCTTTTGATCAAGATCTTTCTCCAAGAGCATCCCTGATCAAGACTCAGGGTTTTTTTTTTTTTTTTTTT
>SJYX01000100.1:119590-223227 GCA_006410675.1 Oreotragus oreotragus
TTTTTTTTTTTTTTTTTTTTAACTAGCATTCAATCACTTTTTGTCTCTGGATGCCAGGAAGGACCTTTTCTGAATGTCTTGTCCTATGTCAGAGGGAAAGTGCACATATTGGACACCCACTGTGGTCACATTTAAGTACGAAGGGGAGGTGGGCAGGAGGAGATCTCTCAGGAACTTCCCATCTAAAAGTCTGTGTAAGAGCGAATACAGCAATTTGTTGCTAAGTCGCTTCAGCTGTGTCCAACTCTTGTGACCCTATGGACTGTAGGCTCCTCTGTCCATGGGATTCTCCTGGCAAGAATACTAGAGTGGGTTGCCCTGCCCTCCTCCAGGGAATCCTCCCCACCCAGGGATTGAACCAGAATCTCTTTTGTCTCCTGTATTGGCAGGTGGGTTCTTTACCACTAGTGCCAACTGGGATGCAAAGTTATGCTCAAAACTGAAGGAATTAACAAGAATTTTGGAATGACAGAGTGTAGGAATAAACATGGAGTAATTAGACAGTATTGTTATCTCCAAAGAAACTCTTTGGAATCAGATGTTTCATCAGTGATACAGATTGTAGGTTGCAAATGCAGAGACTCAGTTTGGCTAAGAATCCAGGGTCAGTTTTATAGTCTAGATGAAAGACAGCCACATCTGTGAATACTGAACCTTCTAACAGGCTTTGTCTAGACATCTGGGACAAGCCGCCTTATTGGATGTCATCTGCTTCAATTCCAGGAAATCTTTACCTTCAGGTCACCAGATGGTGTGCAGGTCCAGTCAGGGTCTGGCGCTTTCTTTAGATGCGTCACATGAATCCAAGAGTCTGTTCTCTGGAGTCTGGCAGCACAAGGGGAGGTTAGCAGCAGCTGGGGCCTTTCCAGGGAGGCTGAAGAGAGTCCTTCTTGAGGTGTCTTTTCCAATAGATGAAATCTCTAGGTTGAAAGGTGTGATACTTAAGGTCTTCATCTCCCAAGAGCACACTATGAAGAAGATTTTATAATAAAGGCTTAATTGCTTCCATTAAAAATAACAATGTTCTTGTAGAGCAATGTTCTTCATGGTAGCTCAGCTGGTAAAGAATCTGCAGGCAATGCAGGAGACCCTGGTTTGATTCCTGGGTTTAGACGATCCCCTGAAGAAGGGATAGGCTACCCACTCCAGTATTCTTGGGCTTCCCTGGTGGCTCAGATGGTAAAGGATCTGCCTGCAGTGCAGGGGACCTGGATTTGATCCCTGAGTTGTGAAGATCACCTCAAGGAGGGCATGGAAACCCACTCCAGTATTCCAGTAGCTGATGTACTTAGATTTTTGTTTTTCTGAGCTCCTCGGGTATCTCAAATGGTAAAGAATCTGCCCGCAATGCAGGAGACCTGCATTCGATCCTTGGGTCGGGAAGATCCCCTGGAGAAGGAAATGGCAATCCACTCCAATATTCTTGCCTGGAGAATCCCAGGGACAGAGGAGCCTAGCGAGCTATAGTTCATGGGGTCGCAAAGAGTTGGACACAACTGAGTGACTAACACACACAATATTAAAATACATCTCCTTTTATCAGCTGTGGGGACTTGCGCAGTGACTCAGTGGTAAAGAATTCTCCTGCAATGCAGGAGATATGGGAGATGGAGGACTGATCCCTGGGTTGGGACGATCCCCTGGAGGAGGGAATGGCAACCCACTCCAGGATTCTTGCCTGGAAAATCCTAAGGACAGGAGAACCTGGCAGGCTACAGTCCAGGGGATCACATGTTATCCCAAAGTCATTGGCTGCTCCAAAGGCATACTGACTGTCAGTATAAATGTAAGCAGTTTTGCCTTGGCTAAACTTTGAAGCCTCCGTGAGAACATATAGTTCAACCTGTAGGGTAATTAAGCCATAGGTAAAGATGTTGCAAGGGGATCAAACCAGTCAATCCTAAAGGAAATCAACCCTGAATATTCCCTGGAAGGACGGATGCTGAAGCTCCAATATTTTAGCCGCCGAATGCAAAGACCCTGTTGCTGGGAAAGATTGGGGGCAGGAGGAGAAGAGGGCAGGAGAGGATGAGATGGTTGGATCGCATCACTGACTCAATGGACATGTGTTTGAGCAAACTCCAGGAGACAGTGAAAGACAGGGAAGCCTGGCATACTGTAGTCCATGGGGTGACAAAGAGTTGGACAGGATTTAGCCACTGAACAATGAACAAAGGTGTTGCTTCAACAATATCAAAAGGAGTTGTAATAGCATACACAGCACAGTATTTACCATTTTCTCCCTTTAAATAAGGACCATCAGTAAACCATGAAAAATCTGCAATGATTAGAGGCATCTCCTCTAAATGATTATGTGGAGTCAAAGAGTGACCCGTGAGGGTCAGGCAGTGCAGGGGTTTCGTGGTGAAGGAGGGGAGAAGAGCAGCTGGGCTGAAGTTAGTAAATGTGAAAGGGTTATGTGGGGAGCAGTCAGGCAAAAGGATTTCATACGAGGTGAGGCAACTGACTGAAAAGTGTTGAGTGGATGAGAATTCAGGAGGGCTTCCACTCCCTGGGGTACAACCATGGTTGAATGGGATCCCATGGTTATCTCTTCAGTGGCCTTAAGCAGAAGGCAGTGGCAGGAACGGCTGAGGCGTGGATGCAGGTGGGGGCGAGGTATTCCTGCACTGCAGGGTCCAGCTGTTGGCTACAAAACCCTGCAGGTCGATGATGGTCCCCATGCTTTTGGGTGAGTGCTCTGAGGACAGTCCCTGCCTTCTCATACACAAAGAGGAAAATGGGAAGCTGGTGATTAGGATGTTCAAGGGTAGGTGGTCTCATTAATATTTTCTTTAAGTCTTCAAAAGCTGTATCATCTTGACCTCTCCAATTAACAGATTTAACTTTACCGGGTTTTAATAAATCATGTAAGGGCAGAGCCATAGAGAGAAATTTGGGATCTGATTTCAACAGTAACTAGAGAACTGAGAAAGCCTCATAACTGGCGCTTAGTTTTTGATTTGGGGAAGCTTAGGATGTCATGGAGCCTGTTGTGCAAGCGTGTTAAGTCACTTCAGTCTTGTCCGACTCTTTGCAACCCTATGGGCTGTAGCCTGCCAAACTCCTCTGTCTATGGGAAGAATACTGGAGTGGGTGGCCATGCCCTCTTCCAGGGGCATACACAGGGATTGAACTTCACATCTCTTCCATCTCCTGCATTTGCAGGTGGGTTCCTTATCACCAGTGCCACCTGGGAAGCCCATTACAGAGCCTATCTGGATCCAAACAGAGTCCCTGTTCTGAGATCACGTGATCTAGATATCAAAGCTGAACTTGAGCAAAGTGCAGTTTTTCTTTGGAGACTTTATGTTTCAAAGTTTTAGCAAGTGGATGCTGTCTTCCTGTGAGGCGGTTTGAGAAGGAGAGCACAAGAGCAAGTCATCTATGTATTTTAACAAAGCAGAATCTGTAGAAAACTTTATATCCTCTAAATCAGCTTTCAAGATATGTGAAAAGGACGGACTTTCTGTGAAACCCTGGGGCATCACTGTACAGGTGTATTGTTGTCCATTCCAGGTGAAGGCAAAAAGATTACTGGTTAGTTTTATCAACTGGAGTACTGAAAAATACACTGCATAGATCAGTTGCAGTGAAAAACTTGCTTCCACAGGGAACAGATGTCAGTAGCATGTGGGGGTTAGGAACAACTGGGTATTGAGAGATAGTGTTTGATGCTTGGAGGTCCTGGACAAACCATCTTCAGCACCTGGGTTTTACCCCTTGGGTAAAACAGGGGTGTTACAGGGACTATTGCAATGGATAATGAGACCATGAGCCTTGAAATCTTCTATTACAGGCTTTACACCTTGAAGGGCTTTTTTACTTATAGACTATTGATTAATTCTGGAGAGTTTAGAGGGATCTATTTGAATCTTAATGGGAGGTACACCGTGAATTTTTCCAGTATCAGTTTGAGATTTGGCCCTTAAGGAGGGTGGTAATTGATTCATCAGGGACAAACAATGGGTATTTCCAGAATCAGCCCCCGTAGTGTTAGACACAGAACAAATAAAAGATGTCAAAAGGTCTTTTTATTTACCTGGCTTGCTATTTTGATGGCTACTGTCAAATTCTAGAATTATTTCCTCCTTTTGGGAGGAAGAAATTCTGGTATAATATTCTTTCAAGAAGCCTTAGCCTAATAATGAATGGAGTTGGAGGAGCTAAGAGAATGGGTGTGTATCTCTCAAAAGGCCCAAACAAAAGCGAGAAGGCTTGGAGACAGGAGCCTATTGAGGGTTATTAGAGATCCGCTATCTGAACTGTATTAGTTCTCTGCAGTGGGGTTGAGCACCAAGAGTGTGGCTCTGCTCTCAGTAAGGACAGAAATTCCTTCCTAATCTGGAGAGATGTTTCTTTGAGCCGATCAACAGGGAAGATTGGGAAGAGCCCCTGTAGTTCTCGGAGCCCTCTCATTGGGCCTTAGAAGGACACTGGAAAGGCTGATAGGAGACTTGATGAGAAGACTGGAAGCTCCTGAAATGCTTAAATTGGTAAAAATCTTTTTTTCTGATACCCTGATTCTCTGTAATACCAGAAACTAGAAGGTTTTGGATCTGTTTAGGGACCTTTACTTGTTGAAGCTGAAGATTAAGAATTTTAGAAGTCTTTCTTTCTGGTGACTCATTTAGGGAGCAAGTAATCTGATTTACCCAACGAATCTAAGACTGGACACAGTTTCCCATTCCATTCTCATGCTTTTAACTAAAAGAAAAAGATCCCAGTTCAGTCCACTAATAAACATGGAAGTGACGTTACCCAAGGGGACTCAACATCTGAAGGAAGCTGAATATTTCTTTAAAAATAACCTGAAATCATACAGATGCTCAGGGATTGCTTTTTCCCTCCAGAGCGCCAGAAATGCTTCTATGAGCAGTCATTGTTTAAAAACAACTGGGCTATATGATGATCTTTTATTTTTATCTAGTTTGTTTCACTTTTTCTATTTCATATTCAGTGTTCCCATTTCATCTAGTTTATGTTCTCCAACATCTCCACCTTTTTTTTTTGACATTCTTTCTCAAGCCTTTATCAAGTGTAGTAGAAAAGCTTTTTATACATATACAAATATGTATTATATATATTTTAGAAAACTTATGAACTTTTGCCTAACTAAAAAATTTATGACATTTTGATTTCACTTGTTTGACTAAGTATGAATAGAATGCTAGATTTTTAATTAAAAAATAGATATGCAACAAGCAACAAAGGTTTACTGTATAGCATAGTGAACTATAGTCAATATCTTGTAATAGCACATGATGGAAAATAATTTCAAAAATAATATGTGTATTTGTATACCTGAACAACCTTGTTGTGCACCTGAAACATTGTAAATCAACTATACGTCAATAAAATACATATATTTTAAAAAATTAACCTTAGGTTGATTAGACTAATCATGAACAGAATAATCATCAGAGTTTTGTGTGTAAGGTTGCATTTTGTTCCAATCAACAGGCTTAGGAAAAGCTACTGTCATTGCTCAGTGGAGGTTTTCAATGGGTGTTCTAGCCTCTTGCCAAAAGGTAGGGGTTTGCTCTACTAAAACCCTTCCAGAATGTTCCCATGGGGCTACTTTCATCCAGTGTTTACTTGACACTCACCAACAAGCACGTGGAATGATATAAATCTGAGAAACCAGACTGGCAGGTTTGAAAAACTGTATTAAAATCTCCAGCAAACCTATGGGGGATCCTCAGTTACTTTAGGAAACACTTTAACTATGGCTCACAATTGGTCCCGGGAACATAGGTAATCTGGGATAATCCTCGGAAGATTAACTTTAAGGCGCATGTTCCGATAGGTTCAGAGCAAGGGAGCATCGGGGAGCCAGCATCCACAGACGAAGAAGAGGGGGTAGGGAAAAAAAGACCCCAGAAACTGTTTTGTCTTTAACGTTTGCTTCAGCTACTTTGAACAATTTTCAGAGAGGAAATTTGGGGAGTTCAAAAGTTTCCTACATTGGTCACTGATGTTCTAAATTACATCTGTTTCAGTTGGTCCATTTAGTTAAAAATGCTTATAAGGAGAGACAGCAGGGTTTTTCTTTTTTTTTTTCTTTTAACATAAAATTGCCTCGGGTCCCTGAAAAGGGGAGCACCCTCAAAACATTTTTATATAACTAGGATCCCATTTTTCAGGGCTTTTTCTCTGGAGCAAAAGAATCATTCTTAAACAGCCCCCAGGCCAAATATCAGCACAGTTTCAATAGGAAAAGCCTGGTTCCAAAAGTAGTTGGACTGGAAGCTAGCACAGTTACACTAGGAACAGTCTGATTTCAACATGGAGTGAGGCCTAAGAGCTAACCAAGTACTCACAGACAAACAACACCTTAATAAAAAAGGATGGCGCCTTCAGACTGATTCCAAACAAAGCCTGTGTGTTAGCTGCTCAGTCGTGTCCGACTCTGGACCTCACAGACTGTAGCCCGCCACACTTCTCTGTCCGTGGGATTTTCCAGGCAAGAATACTGGAGTGGGTTGCCATTTTCTTCTCCAGGGGGTCTTCCTGACCCGGGGATCGAACCCGAGGCTCCTGCATTACAGGCAGATGCTTTACCGCCTGAAACTACTACGGAAGCCCCCAAATAAAGCCTGGAGAGCTTCAAGACACAGAAAGAGTGGAGCTCGGATCCAGGAGAAAAACTTACCCTCAAACTGCCAGGTTGACAAGAAAGTAGTGAGCCCAGTGTGATCCTTGAATTGCAGCACTTGTTTGCTCACCAGCCTTGGAGTTGTTGGAAGGTCTTCTCTGGATCTTTGTGAAACCTCCGTGGAAACCTCCGTGTAAAGTTAACCTAAAACAGTAAAATGGTCGCTTTTTTACTAGCAAAACCGGTTTATTTTGGAGCAGCAAAGAACTGCAATTCAGGCTATGCAACTTCAGCAAACCACTTACAAGTCCTACTCAGTAAAGGAGAAGGGACTCCTTTTATAGAGAAGGGAAAGTTGGGTGGGGCTGTTATAAACAAAAAAATTCACTGGAAGATACTAGGAGTTGGAAGCATAATGGCTTTTCATTGGTTGAGCTGTTAGTGTCTCATTGGCTGAGCTGTTGCCAAGCGAGGAGAAGATCATTTTTGCTTTCTGTTTGCAGCGGCATTGTCACTTTCTGCAAGAAATGCCCAGTATGCCTCTTAATGCTGGGATTGTACTCTCAGTTTCCCTTTATTAATTTCTAAACATATTCATCCCATAAAAAAAGAGGGTGGGCACACTGGCACCTGCCCAGGGAGAAGGATTTTACCATTACTAGAGAAAAAAAAAAAAAAAAAAACACGGAGCAGGCGATGGCACCCCACTCCAGTACTCTTGCCTGGAAAATCCCATGGACGGAGGAGCCTGGTGGGCTGCAGTCCATGGGGTCGCTAAGAGTCGGACACGACTGAGCGACTTCACTTTCACTTTCATGGATTGGAGAAGGAAATGGCAACCCACTCCAGTGTTCTTGCCTGGAGAATCCCGGGGACAGGGGAGCCTGGTGGGCTGCCATCTATGGGGCTGCACAGAGTCGGACAGGACTGAAGCAACTTAGCAGCAGCAGCAGCAGAGAAAAAAATAAACAGATAAATAAGGTACTTGTCCCCGGGTTGAGAAGATCCCCTGGAGTAGGAAATGGCAACCCACTCCAGTATTCTTGCTTGGTAAATCCCATGGACAGGAGCCTGGTGGGCTACAGTCCACGGGGTTGCAAAGAGGTGAACATAACTTAGTGACTAAACCACGACGACCACCACCACCACAAGGTACATGTAGCTCCTGCAAGGACTCACCTTCTCTCTGCTTCCTCCTCCCTCTGGGAAGCCAGAGTCCTCCTGACCTAGCCCCTGCCCTGCGGGGCCACTCCCTAGCCCTCTACCCTGGTTTCCTGGATGCAGGGAGGGAGGTGGGCCCCCGCCTGGACAGCCTGGACAGAGACTGTTGAAACTCTGGCCTCGAGCCTGGTTCCTATGGTCCCCTGGTCCCTTGGGCAGTGATGGAAAAAGACTCCTTGTGGCCAGGTCTTCCCATTTTTCAGGAGAAATTTTAAACTTTTTTAAAAAAAAACATGAAATCTGTTGATTTTTAAAAGTTGGTAACTTCTAAAAGCATTGTCTAGGCCAAGTAAAAGTCCCTGGGCTCAAAGTTCAGTTCAGTCGCTCAGTCGTGTCTGACTCTTTGCCACCCCATGAACTGCAACACGCCAGGCTTCCCTGTCCATCACCAATTCCCAGAGTTTACCCAAACTCATGTCCATTGAGTCGGTGATGTCATCCAACCATCTCATCCTCTGTCATCCCCTTCTCCTCCCGCCCTCAATCTTTCCCAGCATCAGGGTCTTTTCAAATGAGTCAGCTCTTCACATCAGGTGGCCAAAGTACTGGAGTTTCAGCTTCAACATCAGTCCTTCCAATGAACACTCGGGACTGATCTCCTTTAGGATGGACTGGTTGGATTTCCAAGTTAGAGGTGTTTTAACCTGTGGTCCAAAGTCTGGTCCCATATTGGGCTTCCCAGGTGGCTCAGACAGTAAAGAATCTGCCTGCAAAGCAGGAGAACCAGGTTCCATTCCTGGGTCGGGAAGTTCCCTGAAGAAGGAAATGGCAACCCACTCCGGTATTCTTGCCTGGAGAATCCCATGGAAAGAGGAGACTGGTGGGCTACAGTCCATGGGGTTGCAAAGAGCTGGACATGACTGAGTGACTAACAACATCAGGTGGCACTAGCGGTAAAGAACCTGCCTGCCAAAGCAGGAGACATAAAAGACGCGGTTTCGATCCCTGGGTCGAGAAGATCCCTGAGGGAGAGCATGGCAACCCACGTTATTACTGGACCCCATCCCCAAAGCCTGACTGCAGAGAGGGTAGCTGGGGGTGTGGGGTGGGTGAAGGTCATCCTGGGGCACTCTTAAGTGGAAACGACTACTTCAGCGCTACGAAGCAACCTCTCGCACCTACTGGGCTTCCTGCGTACCAGTCCAGAAGCCACGCACTAGCCTTTTCTCCATAGACTCTCCCCGGAACCCCTTGAGACCCTGTTACTAAGTCCATTTCCGAAAACGGAAGCTGAGGCTTGGGTAAGTTTGGCCTCGTCCCAGGCCCCGCCGGCGTGACGGTGCCCAGAGTCCCTAGACTGTCTCCTGGCCAGGGCGCTGCTCTGGAGGTGAGGCGGCAATGGCCCCGGAAGCCGAGGATGCTTCGGGACAGCCAAGCGGGGAGGGGAAGGATTAAGCGCCGCGGCGACCAGACCCCGGCGATTGGCCCCGCCCCCGCCCCGCCCCCGCCACGCCCGGAAGCGGCTCCCTCTGTCCCTCTCCGCCTGCCGCGGGTGTCGGCCCGCCAGTAACTGCGTCTTCGGGTTCGGTCAACGCTGGGAGACCCAGAGACCCGCAGCGCCTGACATCCAAGCCCCCTCCCGCGCCTGTCGCCCCCCTACCCGTCCCCCAGCTGGGCTGAGACCTGGGCACCGGGCGGCGCGCTCCGCGGGACCGGAGCTCGGGATCGGCCTGGAGCCTGCGGCCCCCTAGGCGCTTTGCGCTCTCGCCCCGCCCCGCGCCTGCGTCACCGCGCCGCGCTCCGACCGCTTCCCTCTGGGCCGCTCCTAGACCTCGCCAACCCAGCGCCGGAACCCCTTCACCCACGGTGTGCCAGGGAGTCTGGGGCTCTCAGGGTTGGGGCCGCGTCAGGGGAGCTCCAGACCTCAGGCGTTCCCTTCTAGGCGGCTGGCGGCTCAGCGGCGGGGACCGACCTTCTCTCCTCTTTCCGGGGAAGCCGGAGCCGCCTCCTGACCCAGCTCCTCCCCTCTGGGGCCACTCACGTCTACCCGGGATCCCTGGACCCCGGGAGCGAAGTTGATCTGGAGGGAAACTGCTGAAACTCTGGTCTTGAGCTTGTCTCCTACCATCTCTCGGGTAGCCCTAAATTAACTGAAAGGTAATCCGCTCTGTGTTTTTTTGTTAGGATTAAGTTAATTCCTTTCTCTATTCAGGGCTTCCCTTGTGGCTCAGCTGGTAAAGAACCCGCCTACAATGTGGGAGACCTGGGTTTGATCCCTGGGTTGGGAAGATACCCTGGAGAAGGGAAAGGCTAGGCACTCCAGTATTCTGGTCTAGAGAATTCCATGGACTGTATAGTCCATGGGGTCGCAAAGAGTCAGACACGACTGAGCGACTTTCACTTTCTCTATTCAATAAATAATTAGCAAGCACCTACTAAAGGGGCTTCCCAGGTGGCTCAGTTCAGTTCAGTCGCTCAGTCGTCTCTGACTCTTTGCGACCCTATGAATCGCAGCAAGCCAGGCCTTCCTGTCCATCACCAGCTCCCGGAGTTAACCCAGACTCGCGACCATCGAGTCAGTGATGCCATCCAGCCATCTCGTCCTCTGTCGTCCCCTTCCTCTCCTGCCCCCAATCCCTTCCAGCATCAAAGTCCTTTCCAATGAGTCAACTCTTCGCATGAGATGGTCAAAGTACTGGAGTTTCAGCTTTAGCATCATTCCTTTCAAAGAAATCCCAGGGTTGATCTCCTTCAGAATGGACTGGTTGGATCTCCTTGCAGTCCAAGGGACTCTCAAGAATCTTCTTCAACACCACAGTTCAAAAGCATCAATTCTTCGGCGCTCAGCCTTCTTCACAGTCCAACTCTCACATCCATACATGACTACTGGAAAAACCATAGCCTTGACTAGACAGATCTTAGTCGGCAAAGTAATGTCTCTGCTTTTGAATATGCTATCTATGTTGGTCATAACTTTTCTTCCAAGGAGAAAGCGCCTTTTAATTTCATGGCTGCAATCACCATCTGCAGTGATTTTGGAGCCCCCCAAAATAAAGTCTGACACAGTTTCCACTGTTTCTCCATCTATTTCCCATGGAGTGATGGGACCGGATGCCATGATCTTCATTTTCTGAATGTTGAGCTTTAAGCCAACTTTTTCACTCTCCTCTTTTACTTTCATCAAGAGGCTTTTTAGTTCCTCTTCACTTTCTGCCATAAGGGTGGTGTCATCTGCATTTCTGAGGTTATTGATATTTCTCCCAGCAATCTTGATTCCAGCTTGTGTTTCTTCCAGTCCAGTGTTTCTCATGATGTACTCTGCATAGAAGTTAAATAAGCAGGGTGACAATATACAGCCTTGACATACTCCTTTTCCTATTTGGAACCAGTCTGTTCCATGTCCAGTTCTAACTGTTGCTTCCGCTTCCCAGGTGGCTCAGTGGTAAAGAATCCTCCTGCCGAGCAGGAGACCCGGGTTAGATCCCTGGGTTGGGAAGATCCCCTGAAGGAGGGCATGGCAACCCACTCCAGTATTCTTGCCTGGGAAATCCCATGGACAGAGGAGCCCAGGGGCTGCAGTCCATAGGGTCTCAAGAGTCGGACATGACTGAGCAACTGAAGAACAACACTTCAGGTAATCACAAAGGGCCATAAAGGCTGCGCACGGCCCAGGGGTGCCTGACCCAGGCTAGGCTGTTAACTCAGGGCTGTGTCTCCTCCAAGACAGTGTCCTTTGCTAACTTGCCCTACAGTTAACTGGGTGGTGGTTCTGAGACAGGCTGGGTGGGACCAGGGACTCTTTGCTGCAGTCTTGCACCTGCTCGGAAGTCCCCTTGAGCAACGAAATAGAAAGAAACTATAAGAGACTGAAAATAACTGCCTGCATGCTAAGTTGGGGGAAATTATGGACTAGATACAAAAGACCAAAAACCCAGTTGTCACTTCTGAAGAGCTGGGAGCAAAAGCAAATACTACAGATGCCCCCTTGCACACAACATCACCAAAGGGGTGGGCAGACTACCTGGGCCACCACTCCAGCACAAGCCCTGGAACACACCCCTAACAACCCTACCGTCACCCTATGTAAGGAACTAGCTCACCAAGCTGAGTCCCCCCACCCCCACCCCTGCTGCCACCCCTGCGTTCCTGGAGCTAGCCAGGGAGCAAGGAAACCTGTTATTTGATTTCTTTCCTTCCTACTCTAGTGGAGCTCCCAATAAAGGCTTACTTGAACTTCTTATCTGGCATCTTATCAATTTCTGTTGCTAAGGAGGGCAAAAACCCTGGTCAGTAACAGTCCCTGCCCTGTTTGAGGCCCTAATTTAGCTAACTGTTGAGTGAAGATAATGCAACTTAACAGTACTTATTTGAGCACCTACTGTGTGCCAGGCACCCTTATAAATTCTTGAAAGTGAAAGTCACTCAGTCGTGTCTGACTCTTTGCCACCCCATGGACTTTAAAGTCCATGGAATTCTCCAGGCCAGAATAGTGGAGTGGGTAGCCTTTTGCATCTCCAAGGGAATCTTCCCAACCCAGGGTTTGAACCTAGGTCTTTTGCATTGCAGGTGGATTCTTGACCAGCTGAGCCACTATAAATTCTTAGGCTTCATCCAGTGTCAGTAAAGCTCTGGGCAGTGAAAAAAACAGCAGTAAGTAGTGCCTGTGGTGGCACTGCTGGCCCAGCAAGAGGTGTAGGCAAGAGCTGCCCAAGAAACCTGCATGCCTCACTCCCCAGCTGGTGGCCAGGCCTCCAGAGGAAGCTGCTGGGCTGTGAGGGTCAGCAGCTCTTCCAGCGGTCTGTCCCAGGACCCTCATTCTTCGAAGTCTGGCTCCTGAAATGTCATCCCCTCTCTGTACCTTGGACAGAGCCAGACAAGTTGTACCTTCTGCAGGCCAGAGGCAGGACCTCCCATGAAGTTTGCCATTTTCCCCCAGAAAACACAGGGCACATGTTGGGCTGGGAATACCTTTTATTTGGCCACATGCAGCAGGGGTAGGACCAGAGCACAGCTCTCTTTCCAGCAGGAGGGAGAGGTGGGAACGTGGGCAGACAGGGTGGGAAGGTCCTGGGAATGGTAATTCTGAGGGTAGGTGGGGGGCTGGAATGCTCTCCAAGCTCCAGAGAGCATGGTCTAGGCATGGAGGTAGACAGGTGGTTCTTGAAAACCCCTATCCTACTCATTCAGGGTTCACATATCCCAGTTCTCAGGGACCAGTCCTGGCACCACCCCCACTCCCACCTGCCCTGGCTTACCCTGCATAGAATTCCAGGGGGGTCTTTTGGAGAGCCCTGCCCCCACTTAATATCTATGTGGCTTCTGGGGCTTTCCTGACAGTGAAGACTGTCTAGACCTGGCCAGGACCCCACCCCACTGGGCCTGACTGTCTATCTCAGACCAGGCCTGAGCCTCTGGGCCAAAGCCACCTCCCTGAGTAGGGGCACAGAGTGAGAGAGTTTGAGGGTGGTAGAGAAGGGGGCAGAGGATGGGCCAGCAGAACCCTCTTTCCACTCCTAGACCTGTCTGAGCTACACGGTCACCTCCCAGCATCTGTTCTACACAGGGCAGTCACAGGCTTGCCAGAAGTCCTGACTGTCCCTGCTCTGAGGGCCCTCAAAGAAGACAGTGAGAAAGTGGCCCAGGGAGAGAAGCTGGACACACAGATCTGGGTTACCAGCAGAGCTTGGAGACCCTCCCTCAGAGGTGATACGGGGAGGAGCCTGGGGGAACGACCAATACCTCCCTAACCTCAGGGGCCCCATCATTCAGACTGAGACCCCTGGCAGAGAACTAGTTACCCATAACATACAAAGGCTGCACAAAAAATGAGGCTCCACAAAGTGGCAACTGGGGAGCTGGGGGCAAAGATTAACTAGGAGGTCTGGGGGAGCCTGGCCTCCGCCTCCCTTTCCCAAGCCCAGCCCTTCTCTGACAGCAGTTTTTCAGTTGGGATTAGGTGGCTGAGGGCTCGGGGGTGTCATGGCAGTGGGGGCCCGATGGTGATGCTACTGTTGGTGACCCTTGGGCCATACCAGCCAGCCCAGTAGTGAGTGTCCACACCGCCGTGCTGAAACCAGATATAGCGGACTCCGGGCGGATAGTTGGAGAAAGTGTGGGAGACCTGGTGGGGTGGGACAGGGGAGGGAAGGAGAGTGGTCAGGGGAGTTGACCCCGACGGAGGCACTGCCTGAGGGGGTGATGGGGCCAGGATGGGCTGAGGCCTTAGTGCTTGACCCAGAGTCAGGAGAATGGAATTTGAGTCCTTACTCTGATTTTGGGCAGACTACCTCCCTTGTCTATGCCTCAATTTCCTCATCGGTAAAATGGTGCAAAATCTTGCCAGATCCACTCCATGGGATTATCTAAGTGCAGCTCAAACGAACTGAAGGAAACTTTGCAGGCTGCCGAAAGATGTCCAGTCATCACTGAGCACATGTGGCTATTTGAGTTAAAATTAATTAATGTTAGATAAAAATTCAATTCCTCAGCTACACTACAAACTGGCTCTTACTAAGTTTTCAGTTGCTGCATGTGGCTCTGGGCTATCAAACTGGACAGGGCAGACAGACCGTTTCTGTCACTGCAGAAAGTTCTTCTGGAGATCACTGGTCTAGATCAGGAGTTAGGAAACTGGTCTAGAGGCCCATTACCTGGTTTTATAAATAAAGTTTTATTGTAACACAGCCATGCCCATTTGCTAAAGCTGCTTTCATGACAGTGGCAGAGCTGATGAGCTGAATAGTTGAAACAGAGACAGTACAGCCTGCAAACCTTAAACTATTTGTATCTGGCCTTTTAAGAAAAAGATCACTGAACCCTGACCTAGACAATAGTTATAACTGGTAGTAATTAGTAGTAGTCAACCTTTTTGAAAATATCTTCCCCAGCATCATTTCATTGAAGTGTTCTAGAGGTCAGAGCACCCAAAGCCTAGGTCAGAAGCAGTGGAACTGGGATCTGAACCCAGGTCTGTGTGGCTGCGGTCTCAGCCTTTGACAGTATGCCCCCATCCCCTTCACAATTCACACACCTCCCTCCACTTGGCATCGCTCTTCTGCTGGATCATTGCTGGGTCTGGCTGGAAGGTCCCCAGAGGTGCATGTGCTGACGACAGGAGCTGAACACACAGCTGGTACTTGGACCCACAGTCTGGCCTGGCTGCGAACCTGCAGGCAATGGGAGGGCCCATCAGGGCCTTGGAGATGGGGGGCAGGGTAGGGGTGGGGCACCTGGGTGGCAGGCCCTGCCACGCCCTCGCCCCAGGCACTTACCAGTCTTTGACCTCGATATCTGGGCGTGTGGTGTCCATCAGCTCCTCCCAGTACCCTTCAGCCTTGAGATCCACCACCTGGGACTTGAGGCAGGTGCTGGGGGTAGGTGGAGGGGTGGGAGGGGCTGGGGCTCGCCACCAGGGCCCTCTAGGGCTAGGCCTGCCCTTCCCAGAGCAGGAGAGGCCTCAAGGTGCAGTGACTTGGGCTTTCCCCCCTCCCGAATACCCCATGGATCTTACTAATAAGAAGTCACGAAGTATTTCTTGACCTGGTCATTGGGGAATTCCTTCCTCTGGTCTTTGGAGAGATCTTCCACCTTCCACTCATCACCTCNGGTAGGTGGAGGGGTGGGAGGGGCTGGGGCTCGCCACCAGGGCCCTCTAGGGCTAGGCCTGCCCTTCCCAGAGCAGGAGAGGCCTCAAGGTGCAGTGACTTGGGCTTTCCCCCCTCCCGAATACCCCATGGATCTTACTAATAAGAAGTCACGAAGTATTTCTTGACCTGGTCATTGGGGAATTCCTTCCTCTGGTCTTTGGAGAGATCTTCCACCTTCCACTCATCACCTCCGTTCACGTCCAGGCTCCAGAATTCAAACCCCTCTGGTGGGAAAGCAGAGTTCACATCAAAGGGAGGCCCCCTAGTGGTCAGCACCCAAGCGCCCCTTGCTCCCAGCATCTCTCCCTGGATTTCAGCAGCTTCCCTCAAGCCCCCAGCTGGGGAACCCTGCACATCCGGTGTGCCAGGCACCACCGTGACTGACTTCTACTGGGAATCCTGACAGTGGGAATGACCAGATGACTTCTGGTAGGGAATGCTCTGGTGCCAGGCAGATCTGGATCTAGTCCCAGCTCTCCCAGTACTGGACTCTGTGACCTTACGCAAGCTGCTTTCCCTCTCTGAGCCTTGATTTCATCCTCTGTAAACTGGGGTCAGGAACAGAGACTGGAAAACTTTGTCCACAAAGCGTCAGGTTTTGTGGGCCACATATTGACTGTCACATAAAACCTTAGCAATTCTTCTTAGCTCCTGGGCCAGATTTGGCCTATGGACCGTGGTATGTCAACTGCTGGTCCAGACCATAGCTGTTGGGGAGTCAGGTGAGGAGGCATCTGAAAGCTCTGGACAGCTTTGGGTGGTTTTATTATTTCACTCCAGAATTTGACCACATAATGGAGAATGAGGTTCTCATCCCATCCCAGTGTCTAATTAATCAGTTACAACACAGCAATGGAAAGGGGGGCCTCTGGATAACCACAGAAGTCATGTTTCATCTGCTGCTGGAATGTATTGGAAAGATTAGATCTCTCCCTCTTTCATGAGCAAAGTCCCCTTTAATTCTGGAGTCTGGGAACCATGCCAAGAAAATATGGTTCAGACTTCTGGGTCTTGTGTCCTGGGCACAATTAGTCCCAACTGGCCAACATTCCTTCTCCTCAGAAAGGTCACTGGGGAAATAACCTTAAGAGTGGAATAGGAAATACCACTGTTGGCCTCAGTTTTCCTATCTGAAAGATGGGTGCCTAACAGCACCTACCTCTTGGAATTACTGTGAGAGGATGAAATGCATTAAGCCCCCTAAAGTGCTTGGCTGGCTCATTGTAAGTGCTTAATGAATGTTAGCTGACATCACAACAGTGTGTGTATTTGGGGGCATGTCAGATCCAGTCAGCATCCCACCTTCAGCACATGGGTTATGCAGGAGGTTCCTGCGGAGGCTGCGGAGGAAGTAGAAGACCTTCCAGTCGGCCACGGGCTGGTCCCATTCCTCGGTGATGAAGCCCTCGCGCAGGCACTTGCGCTTCCAGAGGGTCACGAGGTCGATGAGGTCTCGCCAGAGGCTGCAGACCAGGCGGCAGCGCAGCAGCAGCTGGCGGGCAGGCACGTGTGTGAACAGCTCGAGCAGGATGTTCTCAGGCAGCTCATTGATGTTCCCCACCGCCATAGCTCTCCTGTGGGCATTGGCAAGCTACGCTGCAGACCTGGCCCCCTCCCGAGGACCAGGTACTTGCAGCACCCTGTGGTGGAGGTTCTCCTCCCAGCTCTGCCACTGATTGTCTCAGGAAAGTCACCGGGCTTCTCTGAGCCTCAGTTTCCTGCTCTGTAAAGTGGGGCCAGGAACAGTACTTACCTCCTGGAAAGGGTTCAAGGACCCCTCTCAGGAGAAGCTCAGTAAAAGGTGAGCTCTGTTTTGTTTTGTTTTTAACTGGCACCTCACAATAGCCCCTAAGGGAGGTGAAGGAGGCAGAAGAGGTGGGATCTGCTCGAGGCCACACGGACAGGAGCAGCGGTAAGGAGCCTGAGCTCTTTCTGAGTCTAGAGCCAGCCTTTTTCAATAGGCCAGTCTTTCACCTGGAAATATGAACTTTACAAAGCCCCGCAGCCTGTCTGGCACCTTCTTCTCATTCTCTCTCCCATTCTCAAAACAGAGGAGGGGAAAGCGTAATTGTTTGTCTTCGACCGACGTCCAAAGGGCTCAAGCCACGTTTCCGAGACCACGGAGGAAATGACCTGCCTGGGTGAGACTGGAGAAGCGGTAGGCGAGGGTAAGCCGCCTTTCCTATACCCCCAGCCCCATCCCCGTGGCTGGGCTCCAGGCCCAGGTGCCCTCGCGCCTCTTCGACTTTCCATCCCTCCTTGTGGCTTTCGAAGTCTAGGCTTGGACCCCTGCCCATCGATGGCGACCCCAGTTAGGGTTCTTGCCCGCGCCGCCGCCCGAGGCCGCGCCGCTCAACCCAGCCGCCTGGGCCTTGTTCGCGCTGGGCCTCTCTCGGCACACTGCGGCGGGGCCCGGAACCGCCGAGGCCCCCGGCCCCCACAACCCGCATCCTCGCCCCGGCGCTCCCCGCGCCAACTCCCACCGGTCACCTGCGCTCGGCCGCTGCTACGCGATCCCACTTGACCGCCGGGGCTGAGCCTGCCTGGACCTGCAGTCGCGGTGGGTGCGGCCTCGCCTACGCGGCCGACCAAGCCCCGCCCAGGCTCCCTCCCACCCGCCGCGGCCCGCTCCGGTCCACGCCGCTTGGGGAGCACCAGACTTGGGACGCGCCCTTCACTGATGTAGGAAAATTACCTCGAGGGGGCGGGGGGCGGGGGGCAGGGCAGGCGGTGCCGGGAGGAGCTTCCCCGCACCCTCCGCGTGAGCCAGGCTCTACCCGCCCCCTCACCGCCTCCTCCAAGCAGTCACCCCAGGAGGGCGCTGGGAGACGCCCGGAATTGGGCTCCCCCTCCTCCTACATTAAAAAACAAAAACAAAACCCGACCTTTCCGGGCCTCCTGGGTCCGCCAAGGAACCGGGAGCCTCCGGCCTCTGGCCGATCGCTCCGGACTGCAGGGCGTCCCGGCGCGTGGCCAAACCCTGGGCGGGGGCGGAGGCGGGGGCCTTTAAAAGGCTCAGTCGGCCGGGACCTGACCCAGACGCGGGCAGCGCCTGGACTCGCCGCCGCCGCCTCAGGACTCGGACAGCCCCGCAGCGCTCCGGGTCCTCCTCCTCCTCTCGCGAACGCCCTCCGCAACGATGGACGGAGACGGTGACCCAGGTAGCCGCCGCCACCGGATCCACTCGCTCAGTCTAGGAGGGGTGACCGGGGCTGGCGGGCGAATGCTACGGAGAGGACGCATCAGAGAGTGAGGGGGCCCCCCAGACCCAGAGCGGCAAACTTTCACCCAAGCAGAGCCCTTGAGACAGTCTCTAAGGAGCACAGCCTTCTGTCCGGTATCTTGATGTGCGGGAGGCCTTGAGAAATGACAGGCAAAGGGAGGACTCCTGGGTCCCATTTAATCCGCAGATAGCATAGGAGCACGTTCCTTCCTCCTCCTGGCTTCCTGAGGGTCTGATGACCGGGATCTGGGATCCATCTGCGATGGAAGAGGCCACAAGCCTTTTTATTCCATCAGTCTTGCATTTGCCAACTCTGGGCCGTGAGTTGTCTGAATCCCCACAAATTTCTTGGGGTTACTGCCCTCTCCCCACCTTATCCAAGCCTTCCTCCTGGGATCCCTTGTCTGGAGGGGCTATCCTCATTTGGTTGGCTGGATGCCCAGTGGGTACCAGGCCAGTGGTGAGAGAGTTCAGGCATCAGCTCTAGCTGATGCTTAGAGCCCTTTGAGACTGCCCAGTCATCTTGTCTGGCACCAAAGACCCCCTCCTCATCTCTAGGAATTCCCGCTGGGCCTGGAGGGGTTGCTTGCTGAGTCGGGGTGGGAACAAGACCTGCCCACTCCCAGATTCCCTCACCCCCTTGTCATCAGGCCCATCTGAGAGGCCATTGCTTGGGGGAGACAATGGGTAACAGTGATGCTCACTAGGGTGGCTGAGTTGCCCTGAAAATCCTACCTCCTTCAGCTCTTGCTCCCAATCCATGGCCCCCTTGCCACATCTTTCATAGGACCCAGAATGGGTTCCTGCTTTTTCCCAGGGCCCAGCTATTCCCCGGACTCAAGGGCCCAATCCAAGTGAGTGAATAAGCCTCGGAGGCAGTTTCCAGGACCCAGATAACTTTCCGAAGGCAACAATGTGGGGAGTTGTATTTGCTCCAGAGAGGGTGGGGGGCCTGTAATCAGATCTGGGGCCTTGAGTGCCAGGCCTGGGGCCAGGAGAGGGGACTGGGCGAGGTGCACCTTTCTGGGGAGCATCAGGTGTCCACCAGGGCCAGGGCAGGGCAGGGCAGGGGGAGGGGTAGAGAGGTGAGGACACTGGGCCCAGCTCCCCGGAGAGCTGTGGGCAGCAGGGCAGGCAGGTGACATGGCTTCAGGGCAGGCATTTTCCTCTGTGCCATCTCCACCGTTTTTTGGTGTGACTTGGGAGAGGCCAGTAAGTCTCTCTGGGCCTCAGTTTCCTCCTGGCCAGAGGGGTGGGTAAAGCACCATATCATAAAGATGTGGCAAAAAAAAAAAGCTAATAATGAAGGAAACTGTGCTAACTAATAAGATCCACTGAATAAGATATACTGAGGACTCCCTGTGTACTCCGGGCTCTGAAGAGGTAAACCCTGATTTGGCTCTCAGGGGTCTGACTGGGGTTTAGGGGTGGGGAATGCTGCATGTGAGGAAGTGAAGGACTGGCTGGCCAGGTCCTGGCAACCCCCAGCCTTGGGTCTGGGCCCTACCTGTTCCTCCTCTGATGCCTGGCCTGTTTCTGCCACTGCCTTGGCTTTCCAGGGCCCAGCCTTAGGGAACCCTCCCCACCCCTTCTTAGGTCTGAGAGCAATGGCCTCCACCATCACTCAGAGTGGCTCCATCTCCTCCTCACTGTCTCCAGGGACACTGGGCACACAGTATCTGCTTATTCAAGGCCTGGATGGCCCAGCTGAGGCCAGCCAGGATCCAAAAGACAGTTCAGCCCACAGCTCCTGACATGGGTCCCTCTCATAATTTAGAATGCCCTTGCCCACTCCTCAGTGGAGGTGATCATCAGTACCATCTGAATGCCTTGGTGCAGGGATTATTCCTATTTTATAGACAGGGAAGCTGAGGGCCAGGGATAGGAAAAGGAGTGAAGAAACCCTCCTTCCCAAGTACATATTACACCTCCCTGTTTGACACACACATTGTCTTTTAAGGAGCCTCCCTCCCCCATCCCCAAGCCCCTGTTTCTTCTTCCCTTCAGGCCTCAGGTCCCTGTGTCCCCTGCCTGAATACCAGCATTGTGACCTTTGGCAAGTCATTCCACACCTCTGAGCCTGAGCATTTTCACCTGTGAAATCAAAATTATAACTCCCAACTCCACGAATCATTTTCTCAAGGCTGTTGTGGTTAAAGGCAGCTCTGGAGCCTGACGATGTGCTCATTTGCCTCAGTCATGTCTGATTCTTTTTGACCCCATGTGACCAGGCTCCTCTGTCCATGGGTTTCTTCAGGCAAGAATACTGGGGTGGGTTGCCATGCCATGCCGTGGTTGTCATGCCTGACCCACGGATCGAACTCACATCTCTTGTATCTCCTGCATTGGCAGGTGGGTTCTTTTCCGAGCATCATCTCGGAAGCTCCATTGCCTGAGTTCAAATCCAGGTTCCAGTCACTCATTTGCTGTGTGATTCTGGGTGGTTTCACCTTTCAGTGCCTCAGTTTCCTCATCAACGGAATGGGATGATAATACTGACAACCTTGAAGAGATGCTGTGATGATTTAAAGAGTAAATATAATTAAAATGCTTAGAATGAAATAGAGCCTAACTCTTGGTAGTGTTAGTCGCTCCGTCACGTCCAACTCTGCAACCCCATGGACTGTAGCCCTCAAGGCTCCTCAGTCCATGGGATTCTCCGAGCAAGAATACTGGAATAGGTGGCCATTCCTTTCTCCAGGGTATCTTCCCAACCCAGGAATCAAATCCAGGTCTCCTGCATTGCAGGCAGATTCTTTACGGTTTAAACTATCAGGAAACGGTTTAAACTATCAGGAAAACCCAGCCCAAAAGACAATAGCTGCTGACAGTGAGGGAGGGTGTCAGATGCTAGGCACTGGGGGTGAAGCACTGAGTTGCCCAGATCCTGTTATTCCCCTCATTCCCTCAGTCTAGTCCAAAGAAAGGTGTTTATAAACCATCACATTCTTGGATAAAAGCTAGAAAGGATGGAACTCCTAATGGTAAGGTGAGAAGGCTTTGTAATAGGGGAGGTCCAGGAGGGTTCCTTTGAGGAGGTGACTGGAGTAGAGATCTCAGAGGGCTGTTCAGAGGGACTTCCATGTGTCAGAAATATCATCAGTTATTGCTCTCGGCTCAGGTATGTATGTGGTGTACTGGCCCTGCAACGGAAACAATCCTCTGAGGCCACTTTTCAGACCTGGGGCTGGTTGCTGGCCCCGGTCCCCTGGGCTTCCTCCACAAGGCCCTACTCTCGGGTCACGGAATCCGGCCCCAGTTGCGGACTGTCGGAGCGTGGGTGGAGGAGATGCCCTTCACATAAAGGTTGTGGGGCGCGGCGGGGGACAGTCGTGGGGAATCTCAGCCGCAACCCCGCCCCGCCCACCCTCAGAGAGCGTGGGCCAGCCGGAGGAGGCCAGCCCGGAGGAGCAGCAGGAGGAGGCGTGCGCGGAGGAGACGAGCGGCGGGGAGGAGCGGCCCGAGGACGAGGGGGAGGAGGAGGCGGCATACCTGGACGAGCTGCCCGAGCCGCTGCTGCTGCGTGTGCTGGCCGAGCTGCCGGCAGCCCAGCTGGTGCAGGCCTGCCGCCTGGTGTGCCTGCGCTGGAAGGAGCTGGTGGACGGCGCCCCCCTGTGGCTGCTCAAGTGCCAGCAGGAGGGGCTGGTGCCCCAGGACGGCCCAGAGGACGAACGCGACCACTGGCAGCAGTTCTACTTCCTGAGCAAGAGGCGGCGCAACCTGCTGCGCAACCCGTGTGGGGAAGGTGAGGGGTCGAGCCCTGTCACCCTGGCCTTGGGAGCTCAGCTGCCCCTTCTGTACAATGGGCCGTAACAAGGCCAGCCTGCTTTGAGCGGTAGATGAGATAAAGTGCTTGGCGCAGTGCCCAGCAAAGAGTATCCCCAATACATACTGTAGTATTATCTTTCTGTCTTGCTCCCTGGGTTAGGTTTGGGGCGGGGGGAAGGTCCGCTCTCCCTGGGGGTCCTTCTATCCCCGGGAACCTGGGGGCAAGACAGATCCCGCGGAAGACCCTCCCGATCGTGAGGAAATCCGGGGGAAAACCAGGAAGTGCTCACCGTTCACCTCCACCACCCACTGCCCAACCTTCAAGGACCACGTTCGCCTTCCCTCCACGATGGGGGCAAGAGCCAGTCCCCCCACACCCTCGCAGGGACTGGGTGGCCAGCGTGGGGCTGTCGTGTTCCTACAGAGGACCTGGAGGGCTGGTGCGACGTGGAGCACGGTGGGGACGGCTGGAGGGTGGAGGAGCTGCCCGGAGACTGTGGAGTGGAATTCATCCGTGATGAGAGCGTCAAGAAGTACTTCGCCTCCTCCTTCGAGTAAGAAGGGGGACGGATGGGAAGCGGAGGGGAGGAGCCTCCACTCCATCCTAACCCCCAGTCTCCCAGGTGGTGTCGCAAAGCGCAGATCATTGATCTGCAGGCTGAGGGCTACTGGGAGGAGCTGCTGGACACCACTCAGCCGGCCATCGTGGTGAAGGACTGGTGAGCGGCCTGGGGGCTAGGGGATTGGGGTCGAGGGCCAACTGGAACCAGCTACCCCACTTCAGGGACGCCTCCCAACTCTAGAGGCTAAGATAACATGGGCTACGGGTTTTCAGGAGAAGTTGGAAATCTGCCTCCCCTCTTGAGTTTTAAATGTTGACAAGCTTTTTTGGTTTTGTTTTTCAATATCCATCTGCGATCCAAACAAGAAGTTTCTCGGCAGGTTTGGTTTTGGTCCCAAGGTTCGGTCTGGCCCATCTGGGATTTAGTTCTTGGGTTCGGACCTTGAGCGAGTCGTTTTCTCTCTCCGGCCTCGGTTTCCTTATCTGTAAAATGGGGTCATCGGTAGTACCGGCCGGCAGGGTTAGTTACCGTTAAGAGCTGGGCCCAGAGTACCGGCTCAGCAGGGCTGAAGCCTGCCCGGGGCGCTCTCTCTCTCCCTCTGGGTAGGTACTCGGGCCGCAGAGACGCCGGCTGCTTGTACGAGCTCACGGTGAAGCTGCTGTCGGAGCACGAGGACGTGCTGGCCGAGTTCAACAGCGGGCAGGTGGCAGTGCCGGCGGACAGCGACGACGGTGGCTGGATTGAGGTGAGCTCGGAGGCCGGAGGGCGGCCGGCGGGGCCTGGACGCGAGGGGCGGGGCTTGTGGAAACCCCGCCCACGGGGCTTGTGGGCGGGGCTAGCCTGGGCTGTAGGAGAGACCCGGAGGAGGGATGCTGCTCTGAAAAGTCCAGGGGACTAGAGGAGAGTCAGGGCGCCGGGGTGAGGGTGGCTTGGGGAGGCCCCAGGGCTCTGAGTCTGACCCTCCCCTAACTCCCCACCTCCAGATCTCCCACACCTTCACCGACTATGGCCCCGGCGTCCGCTTCGTCCGCTTCGAGCACGGGGGACAGGACTGCGTCTACTGGAAGGGCTGGTTCGGGGCCCGGGTGACCAACAGCAGCGTGTGGGTGGAGCCCTGAGTGGCCTGTCCTCCAGCCTCTCCCAGCTGCCTTGGAGGGGCAGAGGCCCGGGATTAGATAGGCCTTAGTAGCATCCTCACCCTCCCCACCCCCACGCACTCCTCGCGGTCCCATACTCTAAGCCCAGCCCCCACACAGGAAGAGAGAGGTTTTGTTGGTATATATTTGCATCCAGAAAATAAGATGGGTGAGAGTGTGGGTCTGCACTGGGCCGACCACTAAATCCCCTGGCATTTGTCCTCTAGCACAGTGCCTGCCGCTGTGGGCGTTCAATAAATATTATTTGTCGGAGGAAGGAATGAATGAACAAACGGATGAATGAAACGCCCTCTTTTCGCTTAGTCTCTATCTCTTGAGGGCCTCTGTCCCAGTCTGGAAAAACACTTGGTGGGGTTCCAGCTGCTCTGGTTTCCAGGGGCCCTTGGGCGGGTGCAGAGCCAGCCGGGCCTGGACCCGCGGGACAAAGGCTGGGATTGTGAGGCCGAGGATGGGGAGCTGAGCCTGGCGCCTGACTGACACCCAAACTGCCCAGAAGCCAGAACAGGGCGTGTGTGGGGGCTGCCTTCCTGGCCTCTCTTGATCCCCTGCCCTGTTCCTTTCTGAAGGCAGGATGGTGAGTGAGGCAGCACCTAGTCTACAGTACCAGTTCTCTTGGGCCCATGATTAGTGCTAGTGGCTCAAGGTGGGAGATTGGGATGGGGGGTGACCAGGTGGGAGGCACAAGAAGGGTCAGCTTGGTGTCCCTCTTCAGTTCATACCCACTTCTTGCTGTCTTCCTTGGCCTAGTATTGGACTGGACAGGAGTCATTAGCATCTGGTCTCATGGGTCATTTTCTGAGCCCTGCCCAGAGGCCAGCCCCTGGCACTGATTCAAAGGGAGAGGTGGACGGAAGGATGTGTACCAGGCTCTGTGCCAGGGACTCCTTTTCTGGCCTCCCCAGCAGCTCTCAAACCCAGCCTCCTCCCCAGGACTCTCAGCTGCTGGTCTTGAGGATGGCTGAGGATCTTGAGAAATTTGTTCTCTTCAGAAGGATGACCAATAAAATCTCCCTGCCCTTCCAGCTTTCCTTGATGCCACCTGCTGGTCAGTGGGCTTGCAGAGTTTAAGCAGCAGCCTGCCTGCATTTGTTCTTTGGTTCATTTATTCACCCATGATTCCTGAAGTCTCAACCTGGGGCCAAGCCTAGTGCAGGGTCCTAAGGTTACAAAGTTGAGAAAGACTCCTTGTCCCTGGAAAAGTCAACTGCCTGGCCACATGGAGGATGGGGCATCTGGGGAAGGGGTATATCCAGTCTAATGGTGGAGATATGCTCCCTGCTCTGGGAGCATCCCCAGTCAGAAAGGGAAGACACATCCCTGCAAACTCCTAGTCTGAAGGTGCAGCCACAGCCCTCTGTCCCATGAGCACTCTTGGCCCTTTCTAGAGGATTTCACAGTCCAATGGGAAAGGTGTTCACACATACCTGAGTTGTCAATCAGACAAGGTAAGCAATACCTTACCTTGGTGACCCAGTTTGCTGAGGAGCCATGAAGGAAGAGGGTAACCCCTTGAGCTCCCAGCTTTAAGTAAAGGAGTAAAGGGCAAGGTGATACTTTGGGGGTGAGGGAATAGGATGGGCACATGGGGAACCAGATGGGGATGAGTCAGGACCAGAGACCACCCTGGGGGTTTGGGAAGAGATTGGACAGAGAGTTGCAGTGGGTATGAGAGGCCAGGAATCTGAGTCCAGGGGTCCAAAAGGACTAGGTATCAGGGCAGGGGTATGGGGGCATGAAAGGTGCTGTAGGTAGGGAGAATTCCCCCAGGGGGTGTTCAGGAAAGAGGGCCATAAGGAGTCTGGGCTGGAGATATAGGAGTTGCAGTGTCTGTGGTCTTCAGCCAAAGCCAAGGGCACTATAAGATCTGGAAACAAGTGTGGAATGAGGCAGGGAACCCTTGGCCTCTGAGGCCACGATGGGGGAGACAGCAGCCAGGGAGGTGGGGGTCAAGTGAATAGGAGGATGCAAGCCCAGGAAGGCCCTCTCCAGCCAACTGCCAGCTCTCAGAGGAAGCAGCCAGAGGGACAGAGGCCAGATTCTTTCTCCAGGGCACAGGGCCCACAGAGGAGACCCAATGGGGCTCAGATAATGGGGTGCTCCAGAATGTCCCTGCGTGTCTGGAACAGCGGATACCTGGTGGTGTTTCACTTTGGAAGACAAGATGGCTTCTCGTGCATCATCCTAGGGCTGACGCTGGGGGGATGGGGGCCTGCAGGTCTCCCTGTGCACAGGGTACCGTCGCTCCACACTGCCTATAACCCAGTTAGATGTGGGGGAGGGGGGGAAGGGCATCGTTACCCCCCTTCTGCCCATAAGGAGGCTCGAATGAGAGACTTTCCTGTCATATGACGTGCAGAATAACTGGAGAAGCACAAGTTCTGATCCAGGTGCGTCTGACTCCAAAGAGCCAGGATTACTGCCCCCTACGCGGGCGTGGAAATTTGACTGCTACCACAGGCTGCGATCACAAAAACAAAATCTACTCGCTGTCCAGCAGGGGGAGGCCGAGGGCCCCGAGAGTGTGAAAGCCAGAGATAGCGGACTGGTTGGCCACTTAAATCAACCTGGACCTGATTGAGGAGAGGCCTGCTTGGCCCTAAGATTTCTTTCTAATCAACTGATATTTTTAAGCACTTGCTCTCTGCACAGTCTAGATGGAGAAACATAAACACATACAGTTAAATAAATAGGATAATTACCAACATGATATATCACTTAGAGATAACAGGCACTACTCCAAGAGATTTACATATATTGATTCATCATAATAACTTTATGAAGTAGGAACCATTCTTGTTAATATTTCCATTTTTTACATATGAGAACCGAAGCACAGAAAGGTAAAGCAACTTGTCTGAAGCCACCCAGCTAGTAAGCGGTAGAACTAGAGTTCTACCCAGCCACTTAGGCACTTGACCTCTATAGCATAGTAAACAAAGTCGAGAGTGAGCATGGGAGTGCTGGTGTGCACAGTCAAGGTGATCAGGGAGGCTCTCTCTGAGAAAGTGACATTCAAATGGTGATGAGAAACCAGATATCTGGGGGAAGAACATTGCAGGAGTACATGCAAAGCCCCAGGGTTGGGAATGAACTTACTCACAGATTAAAAGGCAACCAGCATGATTGGAGCTCAATGAACAAGCGGGGAAGTGGCTTGACATGAAGTTGGAGACGTTGGCAGGTGATCCTGAGAGTTTCCTGAGCATCTACCGTGTACTCTGTCTAATAAGCTATAAATGCTGCAAGAAGCAGAGATAATAGCAGTGTCCCTTAAGGAAAAAAATCTCTTCTGTCTAGCAGGAGCTGGGGATGAGGAGTTAGAGGTGTGAGCATGAGTGCTCAGTTGTGTCCAACTCTTTGGTGACCTCATGGACTGTAGCCCACCAGGCTCCTTCGTCCATGGGATTTCCCAGGCAAGAATACTGGAGTGTGTTGCCATTTCCTCCTCCAGGGGATCTTCCCAACCTAGGGATTGAACCTGTGTCTCCTGCACTGGCAGGGGAATTCTTTACCACTGAGCCACCTTTAGAAGCTTACAGTTTAGTGGATGAAACCAAATTTTCAGAGAAGCAGGATGAAGAAGATGCTAGTGATGATGGTGGTGAGGGTGATAGGCATTTGCTGAGGACTTTCTGCTGCCGGTTCCTGTGCTAAGCACACAGGCTTGTTTAATTTGCTCAGTCGCCCAGATACAGGCACTCCCATTTTATGAATGAAAGAGATAAGACTCAGATGTTGGGTAACTAGCCTAGGGTCATATGACAAGTAAGCAGTTGACCTGGTCCTAGCTGCTCCACTGTGGTACAGGGTCCAAGATGAGTATGTGCCAGAGGACAGAGTTGGGGCAGAAGTGGAAAGAGTTGGAAATGACAAGGACTGTGAGGCTTCTGGGCTTCTCTGCTTATTATTGCCCCAGGTAGAAAGGGGGGGGAGCGTTGCTAAGGGGCCTGGGCCATTTTGGTTAAGGGGTCAGGGAAGATAAGATGAATTTTTAGACTTATTGGTGGAAATCTATCTAACCATTTTGAAATGGCGAAAAGTCCCTCTTTCTCTTTCTGATTTACTTTGTAAATCTGTTTTTTTTTTTTTTTTTTTTTACATGGTATGGTTTGCTTGGGGATGTGGAGGGAGGATGGAAGGAAGGACCAGTTCCTATAAGCACCGCTAGGTGTCAGCATTGTCAAGGGAGTCCCCAGGCTGGGTCGGTTCTGGCCAGTTCTCTGCAGAGGAAGTGGTCTCAGAAGTCAGAATCTGAATCCAAATCCTGATTTCTTTCCGTGGACTTGGGTTGAGTCTGGGTCCTCAGAGGCTGAGCTCCCTGCCCTCCGTTGGGACTGGTCTTATGACAAAGGCTCCTGAGAAACATGTAGGAGGCTGAGGCCTGAGTCCTATAAGACTGGAAAGGGCTGGTGGTCTCCAGGTATCCAGCCCCAAACGGGTCTGGGGGCCAAGGTCTCCCTGGCCTGTCCCTACCTCAGCAGAACTCCAGGCCTTCCTCGTGGCCCCTTGCTTACAGTGAACACAGAACACCCAGGCAGATCCAATCCTGATCTCCTGGTGAGTAATGACTTTGCTATTTTTTTCCCCATAAATTAAACCTAATCTTGTGTTGACTCTGCTGAACAAGGAGAATAATGAGGAAGATTAAGATGAGATGGTATTCATTCTCCTCTAACAAAAGCCTATTAATTGTCAGCAAGATAACCGCCCTGAGCCAGGAGCACCACCAGCTCGCAGATGGCATAGGCAGGGCTGGGGACACCTTCTGGTGCTTCATCGAGGGTCTGTTGGTGATGTAGCATGAAAGGTTTCAGTTAGATGTAAGGAAGAACTGCCTGGATTAGGGGAGGGGCTGGAGCCAAAGAAGGGAGATGAGGAGCATGGACTCAGCCACCCAGGTGATGTTGGTAAGACACAGAGGGAGGCTCCATGGGAATCCAGGGACCCCGGCACACACCAGGCATTTGCTCTCTGAGGCTCCAGTGCTCTCTGATCACTCACCCATCTCCATCCCAGGCTGCCTGGCACCCTCCCCTACTTTTCCTCCCATTGGGGCTCTCTCTGTGACCTGTCTCAGCCTCATGGACTCCATCCTGGGGTCACCTTTGATAAATGAATCTGCACACAGGGGTCCCCAGCCTCCTCCCAGCCCTGATCTCCCTCTTCCCTTCTTCTCCCAGGAATCAGGGAGGCTGCTCGTCCAGGGTCAAGTGCTTGGGACAGAAACACTTGGATTTCACTTGGCTTTGCCCCTTATACATGCTTGCATGCTCAATTGCTTCAGTCATGTCCGACTTTTTGCAACCCCAAGGGCTGTAACCCGCCAAGCTCCTATGTCCATGGGGAGTCTCCAGGCAAGAATACTGGAGTGGGTTGCCATGCCCTCCTCCAAGGTGTCTTCCTGACCCAGGAATCAAGCCCACATCTCTTATGTCTCCTACAATGGTAGGCGGGTTCTTTACCACTAGTGCCACGTGGGAAGCCCCTTGCCCCTTATCTATAAAATGGGACCTGCGACCCCACCTGCCCACCTGCGTTGCTGCTCCGAGGAGTCAGGTTCCAGGTCCAGCTCCCTGTGCCTCTGAGGTTTTCTGCACAAGGTGGGAGGTTGATGGGATTGGGCTGACTGCTGCTGCTGTTATTGAGAAATGGGAAGGAATGACTCCCTCTCTATCTGCTACCCTGGTTACATGATTGGCTCCCCACAGCCGTCCCTGGGGAAGCTTCATTTTGTCATCCCAAGTTATGGACGAGGAAGCTGCGGTTCTGAGGGTGGGTCTCACGGTCAAGGTCACAAAGCAGTCAGCAGCAGAGCTAGCTGGGTCCAAAGGTCCCCCAACGCTCCTGCCCTTCTCACCTCCACGTGACTCCAAGGCACTGGATACACACTTGCTGAATGACTGAAACACCCATCAAGTGCTGTTTCTGGTCCAGTGAGCCCCTGTTTCAGACTCTCCCACATCTCAGTAACTCCCAGAAGTAATGGATTGCATGTGCTTTGCAAAATTCTTCTTGGTAGTTCTTGGCAACTCACCCATCTTACTGCCACTATTAAGAAAAATCCACCCTTCCACTCAGATTTCAGAGCTTGCTTCATTGACTTGGATTGATAAGGTTTTGTTATTTTTCTAAGTGTGGCAAGTGTATCCCCAAAGCCTCCATTTTCGAGTCCAGGATCTTTCACACCTACTGAGTGCTCACTACATGCTAGGTGTGTTCAAAGCCCCATCGGTGCATGGCTTTATCTCATCCTCCTAGTGCACTGTGTACTGTTTCCATTCCTGTCTGAGAGACTGTGACAGAATTAGGGCTCAGAGCAGCACAGTCCCACCCAAGGATGCACAGTTGGAATCTAGCTGATGACTGTCTCACTCCAGAGCTGGAATTTGCTCCACATCAATGGGCTTTCCCATGTGACTTTTACGGGATTTTCTGTCCTGGAAGTGGTGGGATTGTTGGAGGATGGTGGCCTCTGTGTTTTGCAAACTGACAGGGTCCCTGTCCCTTGGGAGCTCAGAGACTAAAGGAAGAGACACCTGGATTCCCAGTTCTTGCCATCCCTACCTGTGTGACCCTGGCCAAGTCATATAACTAGTCGGTGCTTTAGTTTCCTTGTGTGTAAAATGGGGCTGATCTTAGTTCCTGGTTGTTAGGAGGACTCAAGTGAATTAATATTTGGAAAGCACATGGATCAGGGCCTGCACATAGCAAGAGCTATGACTAGTTTGTTACATACATAAAAGTCTGGCAACTACCATCAGATAGTAAAAGGGCTGTGAGAGGGGAGCCCATTGCATTTTGGGAGCCCCAAGGTGGATAGCTAACTTGGATCTTAATCAGGGGAGGCTTCCTGGAGGAGGCAGTGAGTGGACTTTTGATCTGAGAGGTGGTAGGAAAGTAAATTACTTCCTTGGCCAGCTCTTAGCTTCCTGTCCCATCAGTCAGAGCTGTGGTACTAAGTGGTCTTTTCCCCGGGCTTGTTGTAATTTATCAATGTGCTAAGCATCATGTCAACAGACAGAAATCTGAGCAAACTCTGGGACATAGTGAAGGACAGGGGAGCCTGGCGTGCTGCAGTCCATGGAGTCGTGAAGAGTCGGACATGACTTAGAAACTGAACTGCATAGACTGAACAAGCACCATAATGTCATCCAAATTTGAATAGAAACATCTGTCCCCAGGGACCCTTGATTGAGGAAGGGTGGGCAAAGAGGGTTTTGAATCTTTTTCAAGACAGGAAAAGAGGACTCTAGATGGGGTAGGCAGGTTCAGGAAGTCTCTGGTGTAGGATTGTAGCAAGGTTGTAAAGCCTGCAAAAAGACAAAGATGTCTCTAAAAAAAAAATAAAAAAATAAAAAAAAGGAGGGGGAGAAGCAGGCAGGGAAATGATTTTCTCTGCTGGCGTTTCTCGGGGAATTAAATCTTGTTTTTCGTCACTGCCGAGTGGAATAATCCAATATATTAAAGCAGAAGCCCCCTGACTCTGACCTAGCAGTCTCAGAGCTGCATTTGGAATCAGATGGTTCTGAGGAGGGAGAAAGGGAGGGAGGCGTCGGCCCCGTGGATCAATTACTCTCCTCTCCAACACCGGAAAAATGAATTATTCCCCGAAAAGCAGGCTCCTCATCCGATGAATTCTGCACTGCAGAGCTGGTGGAGTTATACGAAATTGAATTTGGTATTTGAGAGACATTTAAAACCAGGTGAAGTGTGTGTATGGTTGGGAGTGCCTGACCTCAGGATGGCGGGAACCTCCGTTGCCTGGCTGGGGAAGTCACCTGCTCACAGACCTCTGGGGTGGGGGACAAGAGCAGTCATCCCGCCTGCCTGAGGGCCAACTGCACTCTGCAGGGTGAGACATTTTGTTGCCAGCTTGAGGCTCAGAGAAGTGAGGTTGCTTGTCTGGGACCACACAGTGAGCCAGTAACCATGGCAACCTGTTACCTTTTTGTCCCTTGTCCTGCTGAAAATGGCTCCAGAGCCTCCCTCAGCCCCCTTCCTCTCAGAACCTCAGGGGGAACAAGTTCCAGTTGGGAGAAACCCCCCTCCTCCGCCCCAGCTCTGGATCACTGGCTCGATACACGCAGATTGGTAGCTGTGTGACCTGGGGCAAGTAGTGTAACCTCTCTGGGCCTCAGTTTCCTGATGGAAAAAATGAGGTGCGCTAAAATGCTTGTGTTGCTTGCGAGTCTGTCAGCTATGAATGACAGACATGCAATTCAAAGGGGTTTAAGTAAAAAGTAGATTTGAGGCCTCACATAACAAGGAAGTCCAGTATGGCTTTCCTTCAGGTAAAGCTGGATCCAGGAACTCCAACAGTATACTCAGAGCTGGGTTTTTCGCTTGTCTCTCAGTTCTGTGTGGCTTCATCCCAGAAGAGACTTGAGCACCTCTAGACCCGTGTCTTTCTGGCGTCAAGTCCAGGGGGTTCATAGGCCCACTTCTGAGCTAATTATCACGGTGAGAGGAGTGGCATTCTAATGGGAAAGGCTTGGCATGGAGTCACTGAGAACCACAGGGCTGAGCGGAGGAGGCCGGGCAGTGCAACGAAAGTTTACCATAGAGTCCCACCCCCACGGCCTCGGGCAGGGATGAGTGGGTGTTTCTGGAGTTTCCCTCTACATTGAGTCCCACCTGCCACGGCCTCGGGCAGGGCCGGGTGGGTGTTTGGCTCAGTGTTTGGTGCAGGACCAGCATTCAGTTGGCCACCACCCCGCTGAGAGCAGTTGCTTCCAGTCTGCTGGGGACTCGGCTTTCTCTTGGGCTCTGCCGGGACTCCCTCTGCCTCTCTTTTGGTCTCCAGAGCCATCTGCTCCCCCAGCCCACCCCTAGGCCAGATCCCAGCAAGTAACCCTCTGTCTGGCCAGGGGTCCCCAGGGAGCAGTGGAGGGGGGCATTCTTCACCACACAGCCTGGGAGCTGCAGAGACTGCACTTTCACTAATGATGTGGGGAAGAGAGAAAAAACCTAGCCTGAGATGGGGATATTTTAGCTGAAAAATCCTCCCCCTGGATTTGGGCAGGTTTTTCAGGGCTAATGAGCTGGGGCCAAGGGAGCTGCTGGGAGGGGGAGGGGGCATGTCCGATCCAGGCTGGGATTCCGGAGGGGTTGGAGGCCTGACTAAGGAGGGAGGAGCAGGAACTTGGGGAGGGGGACGATGGGGGCTCTCACCCCACAGTAGTTCTACTGACTCCTCACTTAATCCTGCCCACCTCCTGCCCCACCACAGTCTGATCCACCTGTGACCAAGATAATTTTGCCAAGTTGGATTATCTCTATCCTGCACTGTGAGAACACTGAGTATCTGTTTTATTTCCCCCCAATGTAAAGTTGTGTTTTAATATTGCAGCTGCCTTTCTATATTATACTCCTCACCCCCAACCACACCAGAATGATCTACCCTGTCAATCAAACAACTGCCCCCAGTGATCAAGAAAGAAGGAGGAGGAAGGGGCTGGAGAGGAGAGTCCTGTTTTACACCCACCTGAGTGCTGGCTCTTTCTGTCTAAGGGGTATGCACTCGAGTCATTCCCTGGCCCTGACCCCACACCTTTCCAGTTACAGGTGAGGAAACTGAGGCCATGTTGGGGGAAGGGACAGATGTGCATCTCTTGAGGGTCAGTCTGATTCTGCCAACTCCAGATCTTGGTTCTGGGATCAGCTGTATGCACAGGTGTGGGGAGGGAGGTCAGCATCGCTGCCTTGGTTTCCTTTGGGTGGAGAGGAAGGGCTTGGAGGAGGAGGACCTAGGCTGGGGAGGGAGTGTGGAAACATTGGGAAGGTTCTGGAGTCAGGAAGGAAATGAGGAGGACAGTGGGCAGAGCTGGCAGAGACCTGGTTTTTGGAGGTCCTCAGTGCCTGATTGGACTTCCTGGCCCCTGACCCCCAGGGACAAGGGATCTCAGGAGCCAGAGGGTAAGTGGTGATAAGCACAGCAATGGACTTGGTGTCAGGCTCTGAGAAGTGGCAGAGCACAAGGTTCCCAGCTCAGGTCCTGCTGCAGAGTGACCAGCTCATCTCTTCTTGGCTGTGTGATGCTGGGCTCTCTGAACTTGTCTGTCAGATAGGAAGAAATGTTGGGTCAGCTTGTTGGGCAGTCGTAAGAATGAAACTGGATGCTGTACATAAAGCATTTGGCGCAACTCGGCACAGTTGGTACTCAAAACAAATATCAGATGTTATTATTTTTTTCCCCTAAGACATATAGGCGACTCCAGGCCTCTGGAAGAGAGCAGCATACGGATACATATGCACCCATGTACCTTCTTGAGTCTGGTTTGAATACCTGTAGTTTCAATCTCAGGTCCCCATATTTTTTCCCTAAGAGGGCATCTGGCCCCCCTGGCTCCTGCCAGCTCCCCTTCCCTTCCGAGTAAAGTGTCCTGGGGCATTAGTACAAGGAGAATGGAGCTTCTCATGTCCAGAGTTCAAGTCCACATGCTGTTGCTTTCTCTCAGGATGGCCTTGGACAAGTTACTTCACTTCTGTGAACCTCAGCTTCCTTTCCTTTGAAATGGGATAATAGTACTTAGGGCACAGGCCTGCTGCCAGAGCCAAGGAGGTGAGTGGTTGAGAAAGTGCTTTGTGAACTGCAAATAAGTTTCTACCAGAGCCAAAGAGCTTTCTCTCATATAAAACTCTCCCTTGGAGAGCCAGCCATGCCCCAAACACACAGCCACGGGAACACTGTTTTAACCAGATTCTGGGCTGCAGCCCCCTGACCCCCCAATTTCTAATTCTTTGGGCGAACATTCACCTGGTCTGCTGACTGGGCTTGACTGGGAAATTAGAGCTGACCTGATACACTGGGTAGCTGCTGCTGCTAAGTCGCTTCAGTCGTGTCTAACTCCTAGCGACCCCATGGACTGCAGCCTACCAGGCTCCTCCGTCCATGAGATTTTCCAGGCAAGAGTACTGGAGTTGGGTGCCATTGCCTTCTCTCACGCTGGGTAGATTTCTGGTTTTCTCTGGGTCTTTGGTAGCTGGTCTGTAAAGTAGGAGTGATAATCTCTGTCTTGTCCTTCCCTCAGCCCTAATTCCACCTGATTACAAGTGTTCTAGGGTGAGGGGACAGGCAGTGCATGCCAATATGCTATAATTGGCCACTTGCAGCTTCTCCAGAACCAGCTTCTCCCTGGTACTTGAACCAGCACATGCTGCCGCCAGAGAAGGCAGCCTGTCTATATCCTGTTCAGAACCCCAAAATAGAGCAGGGATCCACTTGGGACAATAAAAACCTCAGATACGACCTGATAGAGCCCAGCAGCTGGACTTTTCTTGACTGAAACTGAGGATTTTCTGTGTCAATAAGGGTTGGAGGACAGAGTCCAGGCATGTTGTTTCTTTGAGTTCCACTGCTCCCCAGCCTGGATTTTAGTGACTTTGGAATATGGGGAGGCAGAACCTTAGGAGAAAATTGGGACCTTTGCCTCCCAACTCACCTGCAGTAGCAACCTGGGTTGAGGGAGATTCTCAGAGAAGACCAACCAGGCAGGAGGGAGGAGATAACTCATGAGGAACTGAAAGTAAACAATAGGTGTGGTTCAGCACCGCAGACAGCGACCTGCCACCATCTAGGACCCAAGACCCAAGGGATGGAAATCTTAACTGGGAGAGCTCCAAGTTATGGGTGACAGAGTAAATAAGGGAAGAAGAAAGGAGAGGCACAAGGATTATTGGCACTTACATCAGCCAGCACCAGTGCTGGACACTTCAATACTTATTCCAACTTGGTCTCATCTTTATTCCCATTTTTCAACTGAGAAAGTAGAGACACAACAAAGTTAAATAAGTTGCTCCAGGTCACACAGCAGGTTAGTGGTAGAGCAAAAATCTCAGTCCAAGTTTGTCTGGTTCCTGAATCTCTTGCTGTTTGTTTGTTTGTTTGTTTGTTTTTAATCAGATAAGACAGGCCACAAGCCCCTCCACACTTATTTCAATGATGCCCTCAAAGCCACTGGATTTGTAGCTGGGAGTCTGTGTGTGTGTGTGTGTAGTTTTGTGAGTGCCTTTGGGAGCGCACAAGGGTGAATTCAGTGGAGTGTGACTGTCTACAGGAGGCTTCAGGGTCCCCGTGAGATCCAGAAGACGAGAGTTCTGTCACACTTCAGAGACCCTCCTTCCTCCCGGAAAGAGACCTAGAATTCACTGCTGGCTTTTTTTTTTTTAGCACTTAAAGAACAGACCAGAACTGATAGCTAAATTAAACCTGCTGAGAGTGCCTGTTTAATTGAAAATGCCATCTGTAATTTAAATGTCAGAATCGGGATGGTTATTACGGCCGCCTTGAAGACTGGGGCTCATTTCACAGTTTCAAAACAGACCGAGAAAAGCAGCAAATGGACCATGGCCTGCGGCATCGTGGAGCGATTAATAACTTCCCCAGTCCCGCTGAGCTCAGGCTCCCACAGGGGCCCCCCTCAGAGGGAAGTCTGGCTGAGAGCTAGGAGCTGGGGGCTCTGGCGCTAGGATTCAGCTTCCTGCCTCGCCTCCTCTACACCTCTTCTCCAGCCTTCACTCAAATGCATGGCAACCCTTCCAAAGTTCAAGGCTCATCCTGCCTCTCTTCAGGGTCTCCCTGGCACTTTGGGACAAAATCTCAACCTCTTAGATGGGTGGTCATGATCTCTGGGAAGCAAGGCCCCGCCCACTTCTCCAGCTTCAGCTCCTGCTGCTGCCTGCTGCAGACTTTCTGAATGCCTCCAGGCCTTTGGACAGGCTGCGCCCTCTGCTTGCAAACACCATGGCTCAGTCGGTAAAGAATCCGCCTGCAGGGCAAGAGACCCAGGTTCGATCCCTGGGTCGGGAAGATCCCCTGGAGAAGGAAATGGCAACCCACTCCAGTATTCTTGCCTGGAAAATCCTATAGACAGAGGGGACTGGCAGGCTACAGTCCATGGGGTTGCAAGAATTGGACTAAATTCGTTGCAAGTAGTGACTAAACCACCATCACCTAGTGTCACCACTCCCAGGAAGCCTTCCCTGATTATAACATGCCTCCCTAAAGGACAAAGCCAGGCAGAGTTAAGGGCTTCCTTCCTGGTCTCCCATGGCCCCTTTGCTTACTGCTGTAACTGACTTACCGCAGCACTGTCTTTTTCCTGTTCTTCTTATATTAGGAGCTCCTCAAGGACAGAGATGGTGCCTTGGTCATCTTGAGGCCTGGTGCTCTGCCTTGAGCAATAACAACAGCTAACATAGTTTCTAGTATGTATCAAGCACTGTCATCAGCCCCATTTTAGAGATGGAAAAACTGAGGTATGGAGAGTAATTTTTTATAAGCCAGTGGATAGACACAGTCTGCTTCCAGAGGCCAAGATTTTAGCCACTATACTATAATGCCTCATGCTGGGCCATCAGCTTGGAGGATGTTTGATCATGGAGTATATAAATTACTTGTCAGGTGTGTTCCAGTCTACCTGGAGGAGACAAGCTATAATAAAATGATTGAGCATAAAGTGCAAAAGGAGTTAAGCCAGCCCTGATGATAAACTCAGGCCTTGTTGCGTCTTCCTTGCTGGAGGGGTCTGCTGGAGGGGGTGCCTAGGCCTAAGGCTTCTACCGCTTCAAGATAGGTGTGCTTGTCCAATCTTCCACCCCTCCAAAGGCAGCTCTCTGCCTGCCCACGTTCTGCCTTTGAGCCCCAGTTGCATATAATGAAGCAATAAGTGCAATGGGACAAGAAGAACTGATGCTCCGGCCTTTTGCTTACAGGCTTCCCCAGTGTCTCAGTGGGTAGAGAATCCACCTGCAATGCAGGAGACATAGGTTCGATCTCTGGGTCAGGAAGATCCCCTGGAGGAGGAAATAGCAACCTGCTCTAGTATTCTTGCCTGGAAAATCCCATAGACAGAGGAGCCTGATGGGCTACAGTCCATGGGGCTGCACAGAGTCGGACACAACTGAGCACTTAAACTCACTACTCTGCTTACAGCCGTGGAAAGTTAACAGGACATTTCACCTCTCTGAGCTCACAGTCTGCGTCTCTGAAATGGGTCATAACAGTACCTGACTCAAAGTGGTGAGAGCCTGGAGGTACAATGCTTCTCAGAGGCACACAGCAAAAGTTCACGGTATGAAAGCCCTGCCTCCCTCCCTCTTTCTTTCTTTATTTCTCGCTCCTCCTTTCCTCCCTCTGTCTCTCTCTCTCTTTCTTTCTTTCTTAGTCCATGTCTCCAGAGGTAAGAGACTGTGCCTCCTCTGTGTTCCTGGGCCCCCAACTTCCAGCTTTGGTGGATTTTAAACTGCTTGATGGAAAGAGAGACTGCAAAATCCCACTTTTGTTTGTGACTGATGCTACATCCAACATGCTCTCAGCATGACCACAGTCTCCTAGTCCCCTCCCCTCTGGCTCACACCCCATCTTCACATTCTGTCTGCCCTCTGCCCTGCTTTGCTCAACCCGCTGACCTCTTCTCTGGGGTTGTCGTGCAACCATTTATTAGCACAGCCAAGAGAAAAAGAGAGAAACTCACTCCTAATTAGATGGATTTCTGTCTCCCCAGGTCTTTACTTCTTGCATGTTCTTGACTTGTTAGAGGAAATCCTGTATCGACATTGGTATTGATTTGCATAATTCAGGTATAATTAGGAGAAAGGTTTGCCAGAGTGGCAGGTAGTGGAGCTGGCTCTGTTGTATCCTGCTGACCTTGGCGAAAGCTTGGAACTGGGCCTTTAATCTTCACCAAGTTCGTGGCTCTGTGGATACTGTGCCCAGAACTTTTACTTCTCCACTGAAATGTCAAGGCAACAGGAAAACCCTCTGCCCCCAAAGTAGTTCCTTGACTAGCTTAGCATCTGACTGACCACGAAGTCTGTCCCATGGGGGCCTGCTGGGATGTAGGAAGACATGATGCCGGAGGAGGTCAGTGGACACAGGGCCCATGCTCATGATGCCCACCATCTGGATGGGGGAAGAGGACTGCAGAGTAGTGTCATTATGATAGTTGGAGGAAAGGAAGACAAACAAGAAGGATTTAAAGCCAGAGACTAGATATGAGTGTGACCTGGTACATTATACAGCTGCTGTGATGAAAAGTGGTGGTGTGTCCTTGGAAAGATTAGGAACATAACAAGGCAGAGAAACAGATGAAAAATGCACACACATGCCTGTTCTGTTCTGTAACCATTTCTTTGGGCCTTCATTGATTCATCTATTCATTCAACAAATATTTACTGAGGGGCTATTATGTGTCAGGCAAACAGGAAAGAATTAGGTGTCAACACTGGGGAAACAGCTGTGATCTCTCATCATTGTAACTGGTGGATTGGGTTCCCACCCACTCCAGTGTGGGAGTGGATACTGGTATAGGGTTTAGGGCTTGGGGGACAGGCTCTGGGAAGGACTAGTGCCCAGAAGACCACAGGATGTTGCCTTTGAGTTGTGCCTCTGTCTGTGAGCTGGTTCTGTCCCAGGAAGGCAAGTGACAACACGGGGGTGTGATGGGGGTACTCCCGATCCAGTGAGAACCTGGGAAGTGACCGCACAGGGTGAGGTGGAGTTCCCAATCAGGTGAGCTTCGTGGGAAGCAGGAAGATGGGCAGGGAGTTTCTCTCCGTGTGAAAACCCCGCCCCGACTCCTGCCCCCAAATGACCCCTCCTCCTCCCACGCAGCACCTGCAGAGCGGCCATCACCAGAAGCCACATCCAATTTCCCCAGGAAGCAATCTCCAGGTCACTGATTTACTCATTGGCTGTCACCACAGGCACTGAATAATAAGGCCTCTTCCCGTGGAAGCGATATTAGAGGCTGCAATGGGAAGGGCTAGGGCAGTGTGATATTTATTTTCTGGGCATTTGCTGCAATGAATCACAGGCTGTCTCTAACCTGCTCTCATGCAGCACCACAGGCCCATCCACAGACCCCAGAGTCCTGGGCAGGGGTGGGGGGCTTGCCTGGTGATCCATTCCAGAGCCCCAGCCACAAGTCAGGCGGCCTGCTGTGCATGTGCTTGGACTGAGAGAGAGGGGGGAAAGGCTTCCATCCCCTACTTGGAGAGAACGCTGGGATTCATTCATTAGCTCATCTGGCAAGCATTTATTGAACAGCCGTGTTTCCTGCTATGCCCTGGGCTGGGGACTGGGCATAGAGCATAAACCAGCCAAGCCTGGTCCCTGTCCTGGGCACCCTAAGTTGTGCTACATTTTTCTTCCCTCTGCTACCACCCAGCTGGTGAAACTCTGCACTGAGCTTGGCAGGGGGTGGGAATTGATGCTTTGTTCTCTTTCCTGCCCCCTCCCCTGCAAACCCACCCCACCTCATCTCTACCCAGATGGTTCAACAAGCTATTCAGTCCCTAAATGCTCAGGTGATATTTCTCAACTTTGTGTCAGGACTCCTCTGCTTTCCTTGGGTGGAAGAAGGGAACCCCTCCTGTATCAGGACCAACCTCTGTTGATGCTTCTCGAGGGTGATGGTTATTTACCATGATCTCACTTAATCTTCATTTTGCAGATGGGGAGACTTGCAGAGGGGTCATGCCTAAGGCAGTGGTGTGCCAGGCAGACTCACCCCAGTCTGCATCTCCATTCAGAGACGCTCAGCTTGGTAGTTTGAAATTGGCTAGGGTATTGACATCATGGAAATTGACAAATGCTGCAAATCAGGGCTTTTCCCCTTTGGAGAGCTGGTTGTTAAGCATTTATCTGCACACCAGTGCCCCTAGGCGCCTTGCCCAATACTGTCCCCTGCTGCAGTAGCAAAGGATAGGCGTCATATCGGAGCTGCCAAGGATGTTCCTCCTGCCGGTAAGTGGCCTCTTCATCCTGGGAGAACTGAGGAAGAGCAAAGTGAATTCCTGTTGAGAAGTAAGGAGCTGTCAGCCTCTGTTTGCCCGCTTCGCAATATCACAGGTCATTTCGGGAATCAGATGGGTTCCCACTGCCCTCCCCTCTAACCCCCAGGCTAATGATGGAGTTAAGACCTTGTGGCTAATTGAGGGCTGACTCAAGGTTAACGGGTGCTTTTATTGGTGTGAGTGATAGCTTTTTGCAGGGCTCTGCGGACAAGCAGGAATCTGGTGGTGGGGGGAGTGCACTGAGGCCCCTCCTCAGGGATAAACACAGACTCGTCCTCTAGAAGACCCTTTTTTTACGTTTGGGTTTCCCCCCACCTCATCCTTCTGTTTGCAGCTTAAATGGCATCTCCTCTAGGAGACCCCGGCCATTCTATCTCCAGTATGTTTCTCTGCACCCATGATCTTCTCTTTTATTTTCTGTTTTTCTTCTTTCTTAGTTTCTTTTGCTAAAATGCAAGCTCCACGAAGATGGAGGGACTTTGCGATTTTGGATGCTTTTATTTATTTAATTTTTTATATTAAAAAAATTGGCTGCGCTGGGTCTTCACTGCGGCACATACAGGCTCTTCATTATGAGGCGTGGGCTTCTTTATCTAGAAGCTCAGACTTTTCTTGCTGTGGTGCACGGGCTTAGTTGCCCTGTGGCACGTGGGATCTTAGCTCCCAACCAGGGATTGAACCCATGTCCCCTGCGTTGGAAGGCAGAGCCTTAAGCCCTGGACCACCAGAGAAGTCTCCTTGGTTGGTTTTATTTGTCATCTCCTCACTGTGGCCTCATGATTCCTGATCTGGGGCACACATGGCTCCCAGCTATTTTCTCTTTGTAGCTCAGCTTGAATCAGTGTTAGGTCCTTGGGCTCCGAGGCAGAGCCCTGAGTTTGCACCCTGGTTTTGGGGCTGACATACTGCGGGCTCATGGGGAGGGAATAGAAAGGACAGCCTGGAACAGAAGCTGTGGGAGTGAAGGGAGCCCATTGCCCTCTGGCCCCCCAGTCCAGCACTCTGCGGCTTTGTTCTCCCAGGCCCAATTTTTCTAGACACTCTAAGGCCTTCCCTGCCTTAAGTTTTTTTCTTTCGATATTATAAAAATAATGTGTTTCTTTGGAGAAAACTGGAAAAGGCAGGACACTATTAAGACAAATGAAAAGTCATCTTTTAGGCAAGAGAAGTGTGTCTGCTTTACTCCCTTCCTTTCCTGAATTAGTCCCGCCCACCTGAGCCCAAGACCCCACCCCCTCCAGCAATTATAAGTAACATTAAAACTGCCTCCTGAACCAAGTTATTACTTCCAAGAATAATAGTCTGTTACTACAAGAAACTAATTAACAGCATGCAATGAGGGGGAAAAATTCAATTAATTAGTGGCTTAATAAGCACTAGCAATGACTCTGGGCTTGGTTTGAGAATTGAGGTTGGGGAACAGGGACCCCAAGAGGGTTAGAGGGCGGGGGCTTGAGAGGTGGGGGGTGAGCACTGGGCTCCGGAACAGGTGGGCTCCTGAGCGAGCCTGGGAAGCCACGTGGTTCACGAGGAGAGAGCCCTGCTCCTGTCTCTGCGATTTTTGCTCTGCCTCCCGGGCTGAGGCGCTGGGCCGCTCGGCAGCGTTAGTGCACAGGGACGCTCTCAGTCTCTTGAGGGGCTTGGGAGGCTGCAGGGGAGTCGGGAGTGATCTCCCTTCTCTCTCTTATGGGCGGGGGGTGGGATGGGGAGGTGGGCGCACAGGATCCCTCTCCTGGAGCCCCCACACCCGCCGCTGCCTCTTTGAATCCTCCCGTCTTTGAGCCAGAAGCTTGGCGTCGCCCTAACATTGCCCCTTCCTCAAGCCCCACCTTCAATCTGTCCTACTTATATAGCATCCTCCACATCCTCCCCCACTCCCCAGCCTCTATGTCCTCTTCCTGGGATTCTTTTTTTTTTTTTTTTTGGCTACACCACACAGCATATGGGATCTTAGTTTCCGGACCAGGGATTGAATCAAGGGCTAAAATCCAAGTATGGGCAGGGCTCCATTCCTTTATGGCTTCAGAGAAACATCTGTCTCCTTGCTTTTCCAGCTCCTAGGGGATGCCTGCATCCCTTGGCTTGTGACCCCTTCCTCCAGCTACACTGGGCCACGTTCTTCTCCCATTGCCATCTCTCTGGTTCTCTCTTCTGTCTCCTTCTTCCACCTCTAAGACCCTTGGGATTACACTGGGCCAATCTGGATAATCCAAGACAGTCTCCCTATTTTAGGTCAGCTGATCAGCAACCTTAATTCCATCTGCAACCTTAGTTCCCATTTGCCATGTAACCAAACGTTCACTGGTTGTGGGGATTAGGGCATTGACATCTTTGGGGGGGCATTTTCTGTAAATAACAGTAGGACAGAAACCTGTGTCAGCTCTATAGACAAAGAGTGTGTCTGTATGTGAAGCTTGTGGTTTATGCATTCCATATAACAAACTCTATTAAGTGTATAGATTAATATATATGTGTGTGTGCATTTTATTCAACCATGCTGAAATAATTATCTTTCTGTCATCTCTCTTGAAAATGAGATTCCAGAGTCTTGACATGTGAAGGGGGAATCTAACAGTATGTAGCCAAAAATGTAAGAAACTCTTATAGAGGTGCTAGGCAGTCACCAAAAAAAAAACACTGCCTAGCAGAGGAGCCTAGTGGGCTAAGGTCCATGGGATTGCAAAGAATCAGACACAACTTAGTGACAAAACAACAATTCCTGAAATTGTTGACAAGGACAATCACAGCAATGTCAGAATCCTTTCACCTCAGGCACTTGCAGAATTGATGATTGACACAGGAGAAACCTGCATGTGTCTGTCTTTCTCACTAGATGCCAGATCCGTGACCTGTGTGTCTTGCTCACTGCTGTTTCCCCCATCGGTGAGCACAGAAGCTGGCGCTCATTTGGAACTCTGTAACTACGTGCAGCTAGATGATCCTGAATGCAGATATCTTTCAGAGAGCATGCCACTGGCCTGTGCTGGAGCTGGGATTCAGAACCCAGAACTTGACTGTGTCAAAGCATGCCTTTCTAGTACAGATTCATAGAATCAGAAAGAGATCTGGTAGAGTCAAGGGACTGGGGTTGGGGGATGGGAGTTAGTGTTTAATGGGGACAGTTTCAGTTAAGGAAGGTGAAAAATTCAGGCGTTGATGATGGTGAGAGTTGCACAATGTGAGTGTTCTTAGTGCCACTGAACTGCACAGCGAAATGTGGTTAAAATACTATGTTTTGTATTAGGTGACTTTTTACCACAGTAAAAAAGCATAAAAACATGTCCTTCTATTACACCACACATTTGAGGCCAGAGGTCATTTTATGGATGCCCATGCGGTGGGTGGCAGAGGCATGTGTCAGCAGGTTTTAAAGCAGAAAGTTGGTGAAGCGCCAGGCTGCATTACGTTGTGGGGGTAAAAGGGAGCCATGGCTGGTTCTGAAGCACGACCAGGAGTTGTGTTCTGCCCTCAAGGGAGGTTCTCTGGAGAAGGGCCCCCTGGCCAGGACCCATCAGTTTGGGCTGGCAGCTGGGCCAGAGTCTTCCCCGCCTGCTGCCCGCCTGGTTGCACTGACCCGTCTTCCCGCAGCGTCTCCATTATGACTATCAGAGCCGGCCGCTGTAAGCCAGCCATTTCCAGAGGGAGGCCGATAAGGCGTTTATTGAATTTATGATTTTAATTTATGACAATTCTAATCCCATTATGGGTTCCTTTTTGTCTGCCGCCAGCATGGTGGCGGAGTTTAATTACAGCCAAGCGAGATTTCCCCAGCCGGGGGTACCTTTTCTCCCAGTCCCTGAGGTCCACCCCCAGTTGCTTGAGGGCATTTAGAGGCCTGGTGGTGGCAGTGGGGGTGCTCAGTGGGGGCGGGGAGAGGCCCCCCTACAGCCCCCCCCACCCATCTGCAGGAGTGACAGACCGCAGCAGCACTCTCTCCAGTTGGCAGCTGCACAGGGCAGGACGTGTGGGACGTGCCATGATGCCTAGTGAGTGACAATTAGGACTGCAGCATGTGGCTGCTCGGGGCAGGGGTTGCTGTGCGCAACCTGCACAGCTGTCTGGGAGATGCTGGGCTCCAGAGACAGGCGGTATCCAGGGGAGGAAGAGAAAGCAGGAGCTCAGTGATCTGCCAGGGCTTGTGCTTCAAAGGCTCTGAAGAAATGATGATCCTGGGTGGGCCAGAGACTCCACTGCCAACCCCAGAAAAGGGGGTGTCTCTCAAGTGGTTGGGGCCCTGGGAAGGAGGCCCAGCCAAGGGAATGATTGCAGCGATATCCTAGAGTCCCTCCTCGGCTCCTGTGGAGGGCCGTGCAGAAGGGAGAGGGGAACATGGGAAAAGAAGGGCCGAGATGACTGTAAATGGAGGAGGCAGAGTAGAGGGCCTGAGTATCAGGGGAGAGGCTCAGTGGGAGCTCCAGGCTTGGGCCCCCGGAGCCCTGTGCCCAGGAGAATGCCAGGGGGACCCAGACCCGGTCCTAGAGCTGAGGAACTATCAGAAGAATCAGAAGGGGAAGAGTGATGAGGGAGAAAACAGCCTTCGCTGGGTGGCAAGGGAGACCTAGGACCTGAACGCTGCCTCATATGTTACAAAGAGGGACCCAGAGTCTTGCCTCAGTTCCTTCATTAGTAAAATAAGCGTGCGAGCAGCACCAGCCCTTTTCCCCTGCCAAGGGGAGGAATGGGAGTTGAGACCATGTTGGTGGGATGGGGCTGGGTGATGGGGCAGGCAGGGAGCAGCATTTCATGGCTCTTTTCTACCCAGTCTCTCATGTATAACTGATGGGTTGTCATTGTTTAGTTGCTAACCCCATGGACTGTGGCCACCAGACTCCTCTGTCCAGGGGATTTCCCAGGCAAGAATACCAGAGTGTGTTGCGATGCCCTCCTCCAGGGGATCTTCCTGACCCAGGGATTGAATCCATGTTTCCTGCATTGGCAGATGGATAATTTACCACAGAGCCACCAAGGAAGCAAAAAGATGACCTGCAGGAATCCTTTCACTGCAGGTACCTGCAGAATTGATGAAACAAAGAAGGCTTCCTGGAGGAATCAGTCTAAAGGAAGGGGAAGGGTGGAACTTTTTTCAGATCTTCAGGTCTCAGATCCTGACTCTTTGGATGAGGGTGGAGGAAGCACAGGAGAGGAGACAGTACAGTGTTGGAGTTGAAACCCAGACATGTGCAGGGGTGGAGAAAGTGATTTAAATGAGCCAGGCAGACAAAGTGTGATACAACAAGGGGTGGTGAGGACTGTGGCAAAGTGGAGTGTGCAGGCCCACCTCAAGGGGCAGCCATTTTTATGCTCCAGCGATGATTGCCATGAGGCTGATCCTGGGTTGTTAGATGGTCTCAGTCTCTGCAAGTGTCCCCATCTGTGAAATGGCACAATAATAATATCATAATAATAATATCTGTGTCACAGAGTTGGAATGAGGACTAAATGAACTAATGTAGGCAACGTGCCTAGAAGAGTGCCTGGCCCATAGTAAGTGACACTGACAGTTTCTATGATTGTTCTTGTCATGCTCTGTCTGCACAAGAGAACAGCTGCCTTCCTTCTTCTGACTCCCAACACCCTCTGGGTGGGAAGGTAGGGGGAATCTATTCATTGCGGTCCAGTTATCTGGAGTCTTTGGGGCAACAGACTTCTCTGGCTGTCCTTGGACTGGGCTTGAATGGTTACTGCAGACAAGAAATATTTGTGCTGTTGGGGAGAAAGCAGATGCTGTTAACGCTGCTATGAGCGGAACACTTTGAGTAATCCGGAGGTACTTCAAACTTGTTTTTATTTTATTTTGGGAGGTTATGCTGAGCCTGAGACATACATGTTTGCAAGAAGGATTTGTCAGGCTTCACTGGGCTGAGAGGGCTGTGACAGAAGCTCATGGGGTGAGGAGGGGCCATGTGGGAGGCATGGAAACAGTGCCAGCTGGAGAAGGGGCTGAACTGTGAACCTAGAAGAGCTTCCCCAAAAAATAAAAAATAAAAGAGATTCCTAGTTTTGTCCAAGGACAAGGAGGAAGACATTCAAAGTGGGACTGACAAGATAATTGTCTAGCTAGTCCTCAAGTATACACTCTTTTTTTTTTTTTAAGTATAATTGCTTTACAATGCTGTGTTAGTTTCTGTTGTATAGTGAAGTGGATCAGCTATGTGTGTTAAGTCGCTTCACTCATGTCCAACTTCTTTCAACCCTATGGACTGAAGCTCACCAGGCTTCTCTGTCCATGGGATTCTCCAGGCAAGAATATTGGAGTGCCATTTCCTCCTCCAGGGGATCTTTCCAACCCAGGGATTGAACTTGCATCTCTTACGTCTCCTGCACTGGTAGGTGGGTTCTTTACCACTAGCGTTACCTGGCAAGCCCAAAGTTATGTGTGCATATATCCCCTCCCTCTTGGATCCCCCTCCAGCCCCCGAATTCTGCCCATCTAGGTCATCACAGAGCACTGAGCTGAGTTCCCTATGCTATATAGCAAGTTCCCACTAGCTGTCTCTTTTATACATGGGAGTATATATATGTCAATCCCAATCTCCCAGTTTGTTCCACCCTCCCCTTCCCCGACTATGTCTTCACATTCGTTCTCTACATCTGTGTCTCTATTCCTGCCCTGCAAATAGACTCATCTGTACCATTTTTCTAAAGTCCACATATAGAGACTGCTTACATTCTTAATTCTGCCTGGGCTGGCAGCAAGAGCAGGTATGAACATGTGTGTGCATACCTGTGTGTGTGTATGCTTGTGCACATGGGCACCATGTGTCTCTCTACATGATGCTCCACCTCCTTCAAGACCCTCTCCTTGGTTAACTCCAGCTGGCCTGGATTACTCTTCCTCCCCTTTCTCAGTTTCAAGTCTGAATCTTTGAAGAACCAGCAGCCTGTCCTTGGGTGAGTCCTTGACCTCACTGTGCCTCAGTGTACCTATCTGGAGAGGGGGCTGATCATTTTGGCCCAACCTATTCCAAAGTGGTATCATGCAGAGGCAAGCTGATGGTGCATCCTCAAAGGACTGCCTTTGGGTTTGGACCTGCCTCCTCTTGTTTGCTGAGCCCACTGTAGTTTCCAGGCTCTTGACAGCATTATCACATCTGGTTCCTGCTGAGATCCTGTGAGGCAGGGTGGATGGATGCATCCCCAGCTTATAAACAGGGAAGCTGAGGCTCAGAGAGTGTTTGAAAGTATTCTGTTGTTCATTCGCTAAGTTGTGTCTGACTCTTTATGACCCCATGAAGAATTGTTGGGTGGAAATTAGACTACAGCATGCCAGGCTTCCCAGTCCATCATCATCTCCCAGAATTTGCTCAAACCCATGTCCATTGAGTCAGTGATGCCATCCAACCATCTCATCCTCTGTCTCCCCCTTCTCCTCCTGCCCTCAATCTTTCCCAGTTTCAAGGTCTTTTTCAATGAACCAGTTCTTCAAATCAGGTGACCAAAGTATTGGAGCTTCAGCTTCAGCATCAGTCCTTCCAATGAATATTCAGGTTGATTTCCTTTAAAAGTATAGTTGTATCATTATTTAGGTGTGGTGAGACCAAGAGATCATGAGGCATTTGCCATTGAAAAGAGTTTTTTTACTCACAGATCCAAGAGAAGGGGCACAGTGAGTAGGGGATAAGAACTCTGGGCAGCCTAGTCCAGTCACACACCCTCCAGTGTGTGTGTGTGGTGTGATGTGTATGTGTGATGTGATGTGTGTGTGTGTGATGTGATGTGTGTTTGTGCTTTACAGAGCGTTGTGAATAAGCTTCATTAGGACCACATAGAAGGGGGACAGATGGGCAAAAACAGGCACTGTCTGTCTCCAATTCAATGCTCTTCAATTTCCATCCAACAATTCCCTATGACGATTTTGCTCCGTGGCAAGCATGGCCTCCAGCCCTGAGCTAGAAGGACTTTTCTGCTATTTCTGCAGATGGCCTAGAAAGGCAAGCATCCCAGTCTGGAAGGCAGGACACCTGGTTCTGAGTCAGAGCACCATCACTGAGTCACTCTGTGACCCAGGACAAGCTCCATGAGCCTCAGTTTTCCCATCTGTACAATGGGTGGGCTGGACTAGAGGGTCCTTAAGATGACCCCATGTTTGACCCTTTGTGAATGAAGTGTCCTGAGCAGTGGCTCCTAAGCTCACTGCCCAGAGTAGGCCAAGTGGGAACAAGAGGCTTTTCAAATCCCAATTCCTGGGCCTTCTCCTTGATCTGTGAGTGGGGTCTGAGAAGTTCTATTTTTGAGATGTGATTCTGATGTAGCTGATTCATAAGCTGACATTTGGGAACCACTGCCTAAGAAATCTGGTTTCTCAGAAGGGACAGGGAAATCCAAAAAATAAGGGATATATATAAACATGTGGCTGATTCACTTTGCCATACAGCAGAAAATAACACACCATTGTAAAGCAATTATATGCCAATAAAAAAAATGTTTTAAAGGGACAAAGAGCTGATTCCTGTTTGTAGCACCCCCGTTTGCCCCCCTGATAACCAGAGGGACAGAGGGACATGTCTCACATGCAATCAGAAGTAACAGCAGCTGCTGAGCCCAGGCCACATCTCAGCCTGCTATGGTGATTGTCCTGTGTCCACAGGTGGTATGTGACCCCTACAGGGACCCGGGCCTACCAGCTGATGGAGCATCTTGGAGCTGAGAGCTGTTCCTCGAGCTTCGTTAAGACATGTTACTCTAAGCCAGCGCCTGGAGAAGAAAGGAGGATGCTGGCTCTTGGGGTGGGCACTAGAGGCCCATGAATCAGGTTGCTTGAGTCCAGTAGGGAGTGAGATGCCTGTGATCTTGAATATGTCAGGTCGTCTTCTGTGGCTCCTTGGTCTCCCCACCTGTAGAATGGGTATAAGAGTGGATGAGATGGCTTGCCAGATCTTTAGAGGTGGGACATTCCAAGTCTAATCTAGCCCTTAGGGCTCAAGTTGGGAGATGGGACACCAAGGGCAGTTAGTGGGAGGGTGGTGGCCAAGGGGGCTCCTGTGGGAGCAGGAGGAGGGCTTGTCTGCGGGATCCTGTGCGTGCTGTGTCCCCCAACCCACTGGGCAGGGTGGGGGCAGGGGAGCTAGAGTTCAGAGGGGAGGGAGGGGGTGATGAGGCCAGAAATGAGGGGCAGCCTGGGTGAAGCTACAGGATGACTCCAGGGTTCCCTTGTCACTGTCACAGGAGGGAGGGAGCTAAAAACACAGATCTCAGAACTTTACTTTCTAGGTTCAAATCCCAACTCAGCCTCCTCCCAGCTGTGTGGCCTTGGGGAAGACATTCTACCTCTCTGTGCCCTCATTTTCTTACTGATACAATGAGGGATGGCCATAGCACCTCCCTTAGGGATCTTTATGAGGACTGGTCACTTAGAACAGTGCTAATGAGGATTTGGGCTTCCCTGGTGTCTCAGTGGCAAAGAATATGCCTGCCAGTGCAGGAGTCAGGGGTTTGATCCCTGGGTCAGGAAGATCCTCAGGAGAAGGAAATGGCAACCCACTCCAGTAATTTTGCCTGGGAAATCCTATGGACAGAGGACAATGGAGGACTATAGTCCATGGAGTCGCAAAAGAGTTGGACACAGCTTAGTGACTAAACGACAACAAATGAGCATTTAGCTATTGTTGGCCTCGCTGGTGTTAATATCAGTGCAAGGGTAGTGTCCCCTAGGGGTTATGACCAGGCCTCTGGAGGTTGAGCCACTGACTGGCTGTGTGACTTTGTTGCCTGACCTCTCCATGCTTCAATTTCCCTCCTTCTAAAGGGAGGAGAATGGTGTCTACTCACTAGAGTGGTTAACTGAGGTGAAGGCTTTAGAGCAGAGTACAGTTCATGGAAACAGTCTAAAAAGAGCAACTCATTGCTGGCGCCATGAATCCAGTTGGACTGAGTTGATTATGTCAATGATATTTCTGACTTGTTTTTTACAAGCTCTAGGGGATGGAGTGGAGGTGAGACCAGGACCTCCAGGTAGCTGAAGGCCCAGACGCTGCTCCCGGGGGTTCAGCTGAAGTTGATGTGTTTGGATTCAACTAGCATCGTTCCTGATGTTTGAGTCCAAGATCTGGATTGAAATTCTAGCCTCAGCCAGGCTTGGCCTCAACTTGTCTGAGCCTCCGTTTCCAAATTTGTGAAGTGTGATGATGATACCTGCTTTATCAGCAGGCTGGGAGGTTTTAGAGAGAGTGGAGGGGAGGATGAACCCAGCAGGACTGCTGTGCAAATGAACGGGCCATTGACTGTGGTGACTCTGCCCTGCATGCAATCAAAGGGTCTTGACTTTCTTTGCAGCCCAGCCACTTGCTGGCTTGGTGACCCTGCAGCAGGTCCCTTCACACCTCACTGAGCCTCACCTCCTCACCTGTACAAAAATACGCAGTATTCTCAGAGCAACTAAAGCTTGTGTGCCACAACTACTGAAGCCTGCGGTCCCTAGAGCCTGTGCTCTGCAACAAGAGAAACCACCGCAGCGAGAAACCTGCACACACCGCAGCCAACGGTAGCCCCCGCTCGCTGCAATTAGAGGAAGCCTGTGCACAGCAACACAGATGAGGTGGCCCTGAGGGATGAGCCACAGGCTGGACCCCAGTCTTGGGGGAAGGACAGGACAGTTTTCTCCTCTTCCACCCCTCCTGCCTCCAAGCCTCTACTCTCACCTCTTCTTCTCCATTCACTGCCTCTGTGCACTCCTTTCTGGCTTCACTTGTATATATATATTTTTTAATCTTTTTGGCCACATAGCATGTGGATCTTACTTCCCTGACCAGAGATGAAACCCACGCCCCCTGCACTGGCAGCGCTGAGTCTTAACCACTGGATCACCAGGTAAGTTCCTCCCTTGTAGCTTTTAAGATTATAATTCAGTGCTTGGGTCTTGAGGACATGTCTGTGACATACCAGCCTCGGCCCTGGATGTGATAGAAAGCCCCAGATTTTCTTGCTGCAATAGATGCAGATGCTGAGTCCTGTTCCTCACCCGGCTGTGTGAACCTGCAATTACACGGGAGAGATTTTCTTCCTTTTGATTCATATTTCTTGCCTCCTTGTCTCCTGTACTAGATGTGGTCTCTCCTCTTTTCGTGTGATGTTCAAGATTCTAATTAAGTGGCAAAGGCTTTTACTCTATACAATTCTCCAAATTCTCTAGTTATGAATAATGATACTGGCTCATAAATGAAAATTGCTTTTCTATTGAAATTCTCTGTGTGTTTTTTTTTGTTTAAAAAAGGAAGGTAGGGAACCAGGGCTCTTGGGTCATTTGCAAGTTATTAATTTCAAGCAGAACTCTTAGCTAGCTTATTAACGGTGAGGGTATTACTGTTGAGTTAAATGGTTGCGATATTAATTATCTTGCAGGCATTTTTCTGTGGAGAAATGACTTATTTCCATGATGGTGAGTGGTCTAGATGGGAAAAAATGTTTCCCCTTCTAAGAGGCATGAGAGGAAGTGAGTCCTGGGTAGATATTGGGTCCCAAGAATCATTCTGGGACCTTTTCCCTGGGTTCTGGGGCAAGATGTCTGGACATGCCATGGTTCCAAGGCCAGATGTCTCCAAGACAGACTCAGGTAGGGGAATAAACGTGTCTTCCCAACACACAGGACTGTGTCCCTGGGGCCTTCATCTCTGCTGAGAACAGGCCAAGTTGGGGTGGATCAGCCAGGTGGCAGGAGACATTTTGATCAGCCCAGTGTTTCTAAAATCTCAGTCATTTCATCTCTGTTTGGGTCATATCGACATACTGCCTGTTATATTATTTACTCACTCTGTTTCCGTTGACTCATTTAAAAAAAAAACAAAACACTTAAATTTAGTTTAAAGGGAAACTTTCCATCATCACCATAGATGGGAAACCAGCATCCCCTAGTCATAAATTCAAAGCAACACAAAAATGAATGCATGAGTATTAAAATTTTTAAGTGTCCATTTGGTACCAGCTAAGGTGAATTTCACATGGGGAGGGGTGTATTAGCTACTTGGCAGGGACTTTCCTGGTGGTAGAGTGGATGGGAATCCACCTGCCAATTCCAGGGACACCGGTTCAATCCCTGGTCTGGGAAGATTTCAGATGCCTTGGAGCAACTAAGCCTGTGTGCCACAATTACTGAGCCCACATGTGGCAACCACTGAAGCCCTCTTTCCCTACAGTCTGTGAGCCACAACAAGAGAAGTCACCACAATGAGAAGCCCATGTACTGCAACAAAGAGTACACCCCACTTGCCCCAACTAGAGAAAGCCCGCATGTACCAATGAAGACCCAGAGCAACCAAAAATAAATAAACAGCACTAATAAACCCACCTGAGAGGAAGCCTGGGCTTCTAGACCCATGGCCCATGTGGCCCTAGGATGGAGGTCAGTAGACATGCAAGGAATAAAAGTTGACCAACCAGCAGAAGCATTGCTCTCTGAGGTCCTTCTGTGAGGATGTGGTTGAAGATAAGAGGCTGTAGGGAACAAGTCAGATCTGATGAATATCTGTGTGTTTTGAACTTCAGGGAACAGCATGCAAATGACAAGCAAATTCCATGCCAGTTAGCATTTCTTCTTGGGGCCTAATACTCAGGTGTGTCAGGATGGCAGTGTAGTTGACCTGCTTGTGGTTCCTGCTCTCATCTTATCCCTGGGTTCCCAGGAGCCATGGCAGGAGTGAGGGGATTGGCAGGGTGAAGGGATTGTCTCGAGTGCACTGGCCTGGGAGTAAGGATGGAGGCAGCCAGGCTCTGTGCTGCATTGCTCTGTGACTTTGGACAGACCTCTGGGCCTCTCTGGACCTCTATTTCTTGTCTATATCTGGAGGACTTGTTTCTTGTCTGTACCTGAGAAAGAGGCATCTGGAAATAATGCTCTGATGGTTTGTTTTATGTGTCAGTTTGGCTGGGCCATGGTGTCCAGATATGTGGTGAAACATTATTCTGGATGTTTCTGGGAGGGTGTGTTTGGATGAGATTAATATTTAAATCAGTAAACTTAAATAAAGCAGATTGCCCTTCATAATGTGGGTGGGCCTCATCTAATCAGTTGAAGGCCTGCACAGAACAAAAGAATGACTTCCCTCAAACAAGGGGGAGTCCTACAGTGGAGTCCTCCAGATTTGAGCTGCAGTGTCATCTCTTCTCTGGGTCTCCACTGGCAAGTCAGCCTCCAGGGTTGTTTGACTCAGAAGTTCAAAAGTCTCACCAGATGCCCAGTTATTCTCCGAACTCTCCACTCTTTTCCATTCTTGGTATTAGTTTTGACTGGAGGATGGCTTCCTTTGTGGGGGCTGAAGGGCTGCACAGTTCTAGCCACACCTCCTAGTACAGAAGGAGAGAGACTTCTATCCAGAAATCCAGCCAAAGTCCTCAGCCAAGTGGGCTGGGTGACTCAACTTCAGAGCCAATACCTATGGCCAGAAGAATGACAGGAATGGCTTGGCTCAGACCTGGTTTATCTATTAATAAACCAACCACTGTGGTAAGAGGCATGGGGTTACCTTGTGGGAAGGGGGATTGGGGCTAGCGTGGGGCTACTCCCATGCAAAGAGGGCTTTTGAAGGGCATGTGGGGATGCTGAGCCCAGAGTTTCAGCACTGTGTGGTCCAGGTGTGCCCTTTCCCTTTTCCCCTTCCACTTACTTTTCCTCTCTCCGCTCATTTCCTATCCCTCACCCTCTTACATCTTTCTCCTCCCTCTCCTCTATCCTTTCCTCTCTGCAATCTCACACTGGAAACTACCTAGTTCCCCTGTAGGGAACCCCTGACTATCCAAACTCTCCATATTGTTTGTATCTGCCCAGCATCACTTTCTCCTTTTCTGGTGACAGAAGCCTCCTCCTTTGGGGGAACACCCTCTCTGTATACCTTTTTCCTCTTCCTTTGGGGGAACACCCTCTCTGTATACCTTTTTTGGTTGTGGGGAGCTTTTCATTACTGGACTCCTTCCAGTTTACACAAGTGGCCGGGCTGGGCCAATCGGAGATCTTCTCTGGGATTTTTGCATCCTCTCTTTCCTCTGAAATCACTAGTGAGGATGATGTAAGCTGGAGCCGTCCGTAGCCTCACTCTCTCCCTACCAAGTGAAGGAGGCTGTGTGCAGAAGATGAGAATGAGATGAGCTAGAGATGGAGCAATAGATAGAAGAGACACAGAAAGAGAGAGCTAAGGGGTCAAAGGACACTGTTTACTGCCTGGGTCCAGTTGTACCTGAAGCTATCTATTATGTCTGGAGTTTTCAGTTACTGGAGCTGCTAAATACCCTTTCCTTAAGAAGTAGCTTGGTTGAGCTTTTGTTGCTTGTGACTGAAAACACTTGACTGGCATACCAACTTTCATTTCTTTATTAACTTAATCAGAATGTATTCAGTATTTCCTCTGGGCCAGGTAACTCTGGCAAATAGGTACTATTATTTCACGGGTGGGGAACAGAGGCATGGAGAATTTAAGCAACTTCTTCAAGGTAGTGGTGGACCTAGGATGTCAACTTGGCTTCAACTGTTTCCAAACATTCGGTTAGCTCTGGTCAGGAGCTGCTATGAAGCCATCCATATGGGGTCTGCCAGAGATGAGAGGCCAGCTTCAATTAGATATAAATAATAACAATATAGGGCTTTTCAGATGGCACTAGTGGTGAAGAACCTCCCTACCCATGCAGAAGACGTAAGATACTCGGGTTTGATCCCTGGGTTGGGAGGATCCCCTGGAGAAAGTCATGGCAACCCACTCCAGTATTCTTGCTCGGAGAATCCCGTAGGGAGAGGAGCCTGGTGCGCTACGGTCCATAGGTTCGCAAACAGTCAGACACGAGTAAAGCAACTTAGCATGCAAAGGAAATCACCTCTGATTATTCATTGGAAGAACTAATGCTGAAGTTGAAGCTCCAATGCTTTGGCCACCTGGTGCAAACAGCTGACTCATTGGAAAAGACCTTAATGATGGAGAAGACTGAAGGCAGAAGGAGAAGGGGATGACAGAGGATAAGATGGTTAGATGGCATTCAGTCCCCTGGATCAGGGGCCTGACCTATTTCTCAGAAGCAGAATGGGTCATGCAGAGGAAAAAAGACTTTGACCTGTGTGTCCATGACCTTGGACATTGCTGGTGGGGGTGGAGGTGGGAGTGGGGGATGGGGAAAGATTGCAGAAGGCTGGTGTTCAGGAACTCAGCTGTACTCCAGGCTGGGAGCCAATATGCAAATCTGGTCTTTGGGGGCAGACCCTCTTGGTGAGGTCCCATCACCCCCAACTCTCCAGGGTCCTGGTGTCTTTGCCGTGTTGAGGGAGGGGAGGGAGGCTAATCTTAGCATTAACATTCTCCCTCTCGGTAAGAACTGGGCATTATAACAGTGGCTTCTAGAGCCAAGGTCTTACTCCAAAGGAGGAACAGAGCTGAAGTCACAAAATAACTGATTCATTTTCCTGGGAGTCCCTCCAGAGGCCAGGTCCGTGGACCTCCACAGAGAAACTGGGCAGTTCCTGTTGAATTGCAGGAGAGTTCTTCCCTCTCAGCTCTTCCACATGCTACTTCCTTCCTGCCCTTACCTGGTCAGGGTGAAGGATTCAGGATGAAACCTGCCGCCTCCCCTAGGATGCCTTCCTGGGTGGGTCCACTCCCTCTGCTGTTCACCCACCCAGACTGGCTGCAACCACTGCTGTCAAGGTTGTCTACATTCAGTAAAAGTTGGCTATGTTCAGTTCAGTGCTTGGTTAAGCACTGTTATTTACTTTTTCTTTTTAAAACAATTTATTTATTTTTGGTTGTGCTGGATCTTTGTTGCATGCAGTACACGGACTTCTCTTATCTTGCTCCATGACATGTGGGATCTTCCTGGACCACGGATTGGACCAGAACCCGTGTCCCCTGAATTGGCAGGTGGATTCTTATCCATTGTTCCACCAGGGACATTCATTATTTACTTTTCCTTAAGTCGATTTGTCTTTTCCACCTGATTTCAACCCCCACCTCCTGTTCTGCTCTGGGTCCACCCACTTGGTTGCATTCCACTTTTGGGTCCCTCCTATGTACCTGGCCTCAAGTTCCTCGGGCATGGAAGGATGAACCCTCAAAGCACTGGCTTGAAGGAAGTGTCTTCTGTTGTCAGCTCAGGGCTCAATGGTGCCCTGCCTTCAGGGTGGGAGGCAGGCTGGGAGAAAGTTGGCTGACCATCTCAGAGGCGTCACACAGTTCGGGATGGGTTGAGCTGTGCAGCCTCAGCATCTCAGTGCGTTACCAACACACGGTGTGTTTGTCACTCACTAATCATCCATCGTGGGTCTGCAGAGGGCTGTGGGGCTGTATATGCTAAGTCGCTTCAGCTGTGTCTGACTCTTTGTGACCCTATGAACTGTAGCCCACCAGGCTCTTATGTCCATGGAATTCTCCAGGCAAGAATACTGGAGTGGGTTGCCATTTCCCTCTCCAGGGGATCTTCCTGACCCAAGGGGCTGTGCTTCTGTCTTCTCGCCCCAGGACCCAGTTGGTGGAGCACCACCGTCTTAAGTGTCGTTGGCCACCTTGGCCCAGAGAGAGCCCTGGAGAGTCTGGGATGCACTTCACTTCGACCTGAACTCACTGGCCAGAACCGACCGCATGGCCCACCCCACCCCACGGGGGTCAGAAGAGAAGGCCTGAGAACCCAGAACCTAAAGACTGTACAACCAAAGCCTGCTCCTCCCCTGACCCACCTCCCACCCACATGTGAAAGTGAAAGTGTTAGTCACTCAGTCGTGCCCAGCTCTTGGCAACCCCGTGGACCGTAGCTCAGCGGGCTCCTCTGTCCATGGAATTCTCCAGGCAAGAATACTAGAGTGGGTTGCCATTTCTTCCTCCAGGGTATCTTCCCAACCCAGGGATTGAACCACCTGCATTGGCAGGCGAATGCTTTACTGTCCAAGCCATCACACGCTCACACTCACATCAGGAGTCACCCTGATCCTTCTTAACCTCCATCCCAACCAGCCCACTGGGGTTTGAGCAGTGAGACCTTCCAGTTGCCACGAGGCTGCTGGCCTACAGTGACTGCCCTGCCCCCTACCGCTCTTCCTGCAACCCAGTCCCTCTGTTTGCTTACTCTCCAGAGTGGCCAAAAGAGCTCATCCTTTTTTTTCTTTAAATATAATTCATATGACATAAAAATCACCATTTTCAGATGTATGATTTGGTGGATTTTAGGTTTTAGTATAGTCACTATGTGATGCAACCATCACCACTATCTAATTCCAGAACTTTCCATCCCCCAGAAAGTCACCCTGTAACCCATTAGCAATTAGTCCCACTTCTTCCTTCCCCCTAAACCCTGATCACCATGAATCTGCTATCTGTCTCTGTGGATTGCCCATTCTGGACATCTCATGTAAATGGGACCATACAGTATACATATGGCCCTTTGTGGCTGATTTCTTTCACTTACTGTGTTTTCAAGCTTGACTCAATTTGTAGTGTGCATCAGTAATTCATTCTTGTTTATGGCTAACATTCCATCATGTGGAAGACCACATGTTGTTTATCAAACGACCTCTTAGAGGCATGGATAAGATCCTACCGCATTCCTGCCCACAGCTCTCTAAGCGGTCCTTTGGCAACTAGAGTAAACCCCACATTTCTTCGGTGGCACTAAGGCTCTGCCTGGTCAGGCCCCTCCTGTGTCTCTGACCTCATCTGACCTTCTTACCCGCCAGCCGCCATGTTCCGGTTGCACTGGCCTCCTTGAATTGGCCAAGGTCAACCAGCCTCAGGACCTTCATAATGACTGTTGACTTCTGCCTAGAAAGTTCTCACCCCAAATGCTGTCTTGTTTGTTTTTACTTTTTATTATGGAAAGCTTTCAAACAGATACAATAAGAAAGACAATATCATAATGAACCTCCCCTCAATCCATCATCCAGATCCAACAATTATTCATTTATGACCAATCACTCTTGGTTTATTTATAGCTCTACTTGCTTCCCCCACAATATTATTGAGAAGCAAAACCCGGACATGTCATTTCATCTGTAGATATTTTAGCATCATCTCTGAAAGATAGAAACTCTTTCCCAAAGCATAACTTGTCACATCTAAGGATTAAACTGGATTCCCTCAATATCATTCAACATCTAGGCAGTGTTCAAACCTCCCCATTGGCCCATTTTTAAAAAAAATTATTTATGTATTTATTTTTATCTGTGCTGGATCTTCACTGCTGCTCTCTCTCATTGCAACAGGCAGAGGCTCCGCCCGGTTGTGGTGTGTGGGCTTCTCATTGCAGTGGCTTCTCTTGTTGCAGAGCATGGGGAAGAGCACCTGGGCTTTCGTAGCTGCTGCCCGCTGTCTCAATCGTTGTGGTGCACTGGCTCAGCTGCCCCATAGCATGTGGAATCTTCCCAGACCAGAGACCGAACCCACGTCCTCTGCATTGGCAGGGGGATTATTAACCACTGGACCATGAGGGCAGTCTGGGCCATACTTTTTTTTTTTTTAACAGCAAGATTTCAAGTTACTTGTATTGAGTTTTTGCTTGGAATCCTGTGGGTTCCTGCCTATCTCAGATTCAGGTGGCTTCTTCATTCAACTGAGCCTTCTTGTATTTTACTATCGATTTTGGCTTCTGCCCCATATGCTCTGTTTCCTTTGAGAACACACACTATACTAAGGATGAAATCTTACTGATTTATGTAATTGCTCCCTTGTCTCATTATTCACTTCCTGACTGTTTTCTTCTGTGCACTGGGAGGATCTTCACCACAGCTTGATTCTGAATCCCCAGTTCGATTTCCCATCGTGACGAGTCTGCTGTCACACGTCTTTTATAAGTTTTTAAATAGTTTGTGACATAGTTTAAATAGGGTGATCTGGATATCACAATTTGTTGATGTGTCTCTTAAGTTCTTTTTTAAAGGGTTTTAAAAAAGCATTTATGTATTTATGGCTGTCTTGGGTCTTAGTTGCAACACGTGAGGCCTTCCTCCTTGCTGGGGCATTTGGGGTCTCTCACTGCGGTGGGCAGGCTCCTCTCCAGTGGTGGCACAGGCTTAATTGCCCCATGGCCTGTGGAACCTTAGTTCCCTAGCCGGGGACCAAATCCGGTCCCCTGCACTGGAAGGCAGATTCTCTTAACCACTGGCCACCAGAGAAGTCCCTCTTAAGTCTTATTTAATCTGTAAGTTCAGTCATCATCATCATCTCTCTCTCTGTCTTTGCAATTAATGTGGTGAAGAAGCTGAGCCATGTTTAGTTTAGAATTTCCTACTGTCTGGAGTCTGTGGATTTTAACTTTCATGGTGTCATCGCACATGTGCCCCTGTCTCTTGTCTCTGCAGGATCTAGATCTAGAGGCTTGATCAGCCTTAGGTAAGATAATTCGGCAAGAATACATCAAAGGTAAAGCTGTGTACTTTCACCAGGAGGCCCACGACTGCACAATTTCTCTCCTGTGAGTTTCTCTGTCACTAATAATCATGACACAGAGGCATTCACTTATGAGGCTGTGTTGTGGTGGTATTCGAGTCAGAGGTTCTCTTCTGGAGGTGGTTTTGTCCCCGAGGGACATTTATCCATGACCAGAAACATTTTTGGTCCTCACGGCTGGAGAGATGATGCTGGCACTGGGTGGGGGGAGGCCAGGTATGCTGCTCAACGTCCTGTGGTGCCCAGGAAGACATCCCAGCAGTCATCCAGCCCAAGTGTCAATACTCCCAAGGTTGAGAAGCCCTATCCTGATCTAGCTAGCATCTTTGGTGATAGAATTGCTGCTCCAAACTCTTCATTTTTCCTCAATAAAAGTTTGTGTCCATCAGACTGTGGTCTCCTGGTGAGGGGAGGGGCTTTCTGGCCTGTCAACTTTGGTCTTGCTGAGGACAATGGGATACCCGCAGACCAGATGTGAACAAAGATTGAACTGTCCCCTTCCTGTGCTTATGGATTTTTCAAAATGTAAGCACACAATGTCTTAGATAATAGCGTGTTATACACATCTTCTTCCACTCTGACTTCGCACTCAACAATACATCCTCAGTAAGTCACTGAGTAGTGGTGTAGAGTGGTCCTTCTCCTTCCTTCTTACAGCTGCATCTCCCCATCCCACGCACCCCTTCCCTGATCCCCGATGTTATCTGGGTCTTTTCCAGTCTTGCTGTTACAAACAGAGATTCAGTGAATAACTTGTGCAAACACCTTTTCATATTTTTGCCAGTGTATCTTTGTTACTATAGATTTTCTTCCTCGACCTTCTTCTTACCATCCAGGATTCAGTTTACATAAATGTCACCTCCTCAGAGTGGTCTTCCTTGATCACACTTGCCAAAGTGGCCACCCTATCCCCAAGTCATTCTTTTTTTTTCCCCCAGACTTTAAACTTTTTGTTTTGTATTGAGGTATAGCCAATTAACAAAGTTGTGGTAGTTTCAGGTGAACAGGGGAGGGACTCAGCCATACATATCCATGTGTCCATTCCCCTCCAAACTCCCCTCCCATCCAGGCTGGCACATAACACTGAGTAGAGTTCCATGCGTTGTGCAGTAGCTTCTTGTTGGTTACCCATTTTGAATATAGCAATGTATACATGACCTTCCCAAAGTCCCTAACTATCCCTTCCCCCTTGGCAATCATAGGCACATTTTTCTAAGTCTTTGTGTCTCTTTCTGTTCTGTAAGGAAGTTCATTTGTGTCATTTCTTTTTAGATTCCACATATAAGGGATGCCATACAATATTTGTCCTCTCTGACTTACTTTACTCAGCCCAAGTCACTCTTAAGTCTATCCATTACTCCCAATTTTTCCTTCTGCACAGTGCTGGTGATGTGTGTGTGTGTGTGTGAGATGTGGTGTGTGTGTCTATGTGTGTGAATTTTCTCTCCTCACCACGGTTCCTTATGGCAGGGGCTTTGTTTTACTCCCCCTGTAGACCCACAGCTCAGTGCCTGACTGAGAGGGTTCCCAGTGTGCAGGATTTTCAGTCAAAAAGAGGACTGTCTTGGGCACATTGGGACAGTATGGTTACCCTACCCGTCATATATAATAGGTGCTCATTAAGTATTTATTGAATGTATTGATGTAAACTGGAGGTAGGTATGTCTTGTTTGATCTACACTACATCCAATTAAGTATATTTTAATTAGATAATGTTCACAAACCAGAGTATTTCATATAAAAATCTGGATTCTGTCTTTCTGGAAAAAATCAGATGACCTCACAGCACGGGGCCCATATTTCCAGGTGTCAGCTCTCAAGTGGAGCTGAATCGGGGCCAATTGTATGCATAGAGCGCTGCCTGCCAGCTCCCCATAGCACTCACTGCTTGCATTTGCTCACCTGACCTGCTCAGCCTCAGCAGGCCTCTGTGGTTTTGGTGGCCTGATGGACTTGTGATTGGCCACACAAACCTGAACCAGATAGAGTTTGATTTAGGTGGGAACCAGGACACCTACTATATCTATGACTTTGGGAGGCGCCTCTAGCTTTCCAGGCCTCAGTTTCCTTAACTTCACCTCTTTCTCCTGTCCTTGAGGTTAAGGCATTGATAGTTTCATTACAAGGTGAAGGCCTTACCAGGTAGGAGGATGTATTAAACCATCATTCCTCCTCTCCTGCCCTTCCCCCCCCCCCCACTGCCAAATTGGAGAGCTGAGCCCTGGAAGGCCTAGTGTCCTTGGTTCCCCCATAGTCTTGTGGGGTCACCAAGCTCAGTGCTGGCTCAGTCAAGGCTGGGGGTGCTGTGTAAGACCCAGTGTGCTCTGGCTATTATTGAGGGGACAGGAGCCAGGATGGGGTTACCATGGTGATCATCCCACAAGATGGGTATCAAGGGCTTGAGTCTGGAGACCAGACAGGGTAAAGGAGAAGGAAAGGCTTGAGGCAAAGGCTCACTGGGTACAGAGGATGGAGAGCAGGATGATGCAGGGGTAGGTCTTTCTGTTCCAGGAGCTCTGATCCCTCTTAAAATGCAAATCCCCTGGGAAGGCCTGCTTCTCATTTCTTCTGCTGTCATGGAAAGTGGAGGATTTGAGACCCTGGCAGCCTGAAATCAGGGGCTTAGACTCGCTCCAGCGGCTCCCTCCTCATCCCGGAGACCACGTGGGTGCTGCAGCCGGAGGCACTCATCAGGGGTCTGGCTTCTCCCCTGCTGTCCATCAGGGGCAGGCTCTGCCCGCCCTGGGCTCTGAGGTTGCTGACTGCTGTATCTCATTCCTCACTCTAGCCTCCTCTCAGAATCCTTTCCTCCCTGCCCAGCTGAACTGTCTCCTCTTCCAGGAAGTCTTCCTGAACACTCCCTCCCCGATCCTCCTGAGGAGACTCACTGTGCAACCTAATGGATTGTATTTCCTCCATCAGAGATTTGGGTCACTCTCTGTAACCGCCTTGCCTGTCTATTTCTCTAGTATGTTGTAAATTCCAGGGGCACAAGGGTTGTGATTTGCTGGTGCACTGCAGTGTCCCTTTCACTTGACTTGGTAAATGTGAATAGATGTGCATGAGTGGATGGAAGGAGACACGGTTCACTACTGCAGAGTTTAGACAGGGCTGAGGGGACAGTGAGAAGGGCGTGGGGATGATGGAGGGAGGTCTTAGAGAGGAAGAGGGATCTTTCCAGATTGGACAGGGGCTTGCCTGCAGAAGCCCATCCCCTCGGTGGTCGTGTATGTGTGCGTGTGTGTGTAGCTGAGGCCATGGTTCCACCTGTCATGGGTCATTCAGGACCCTATAATGGTGGCCCCCAAGAGTGGATGAATCTGCCTGGGCCCCTTTCCTCTCCTCTTCCCGCAGGCATGTCCCAGTCTCTTCAGCCTTTTTTATCCAAACCTACTTAACTCTGGTAGAGGACACAGATCAGCTGGCATTACCCAGCCTGCCTGGCAGAGGAGGAAGTGGACCCAGGCACCTCTACCCAGGAAAACTCCTTGCAGGTGGGTGTTGGGCAGTGGGAGGGGGCTTCCCTATGTTGGGACCCTCTCCCTGAGGTCTAACCCAGATCACTTACACTGCAGGTACCAGTGCTTGCAGGGAAGCCTTGCCCTGGTGCAGCCCTGCCCTGCCCAGACCTGCAGCTGTCAGCTGACTGGCAGTATAGGGAAAATATTGCAACCTTTCCCCTTTTTTTCCCCCTTTCTTTCCATTCAATTGAAAAAGGGAGGTCATAAATGTGGCAGGTTCATTAACTAGAAAATACACTCCAAACCACACAAATGAAATTCAACTGACTGGCAAAACAACATTTTTTATTGCTTTGCTCTTCATGGGTGAGAGGGAGATCTTTGTTTCCGAATTCGGGTGGCTCTGAGCATCTCTGCACCATGGGGCTGGCAGCCCTGTGGGGCTTGGCCTTACTAAACAAGGTTCTAAACTGTCAATCCTAAGGGTGGGTCAGTGCTGCAGGGGTCACTGTAAGCTGGCAGGGCCCCCAGACAGCAAGTTGGGGAAACTGGGGCCCAGAGAGGTTCAGCCCCTTTCTCAAGGTCACACTAATTCTCTGAACCTACGAGCTTTTAAGGATCCTACAAAAAAAACTGAGACCTTAAAATATTTATTGGCTATGAAATGGGAAAAGAAAACTGCAAAATCGAAATTAATAAACGTTAAATGTCTACAAAATGTAACGTTAGGTCAACGGCATTAATTACCACATTTGGTATTCATAAAAGTGTCATTACACGAGAAAGCAATTTGTCAGCCACATTTTTCTCACTTGTGAGAGATCCCGGGTAGACAAGGGCATGGATGGGAAGGCACAGCCAACTGCCAATTACATCAGTGCTGGGTAGCCAAACAATTCCAAGAGCAAAATTATAAAAATACTTAAAAAAAATCATGGCAAACAGTTATACTTAATCAGAGCTGTGGTCCCCCTTTGCTCTGATGGAGGGGAGGGCGTCTTCTCTTGGGCTTGCCCCAGGTCTGGGGCTACTGTTGGTGTTTGTGAAATCTCAGCCTGAGCCTTTCTGGCATCTTGGCTGCCAGCAACCCCCTCACTATGAGGAGGGAGGGCTTTCAGAGGAGATGGGAAGGAGTGAGCAGAAGCCCTCTTGTTCCTCTGCAGGGCCAGCTACCACTTCTCTGTTAAGAAAAGTGCCTTGGAGCCTGCAAACACAGCTGCAAGCCCAAAGCCAGGCAATGTTGGATTCAAGCTGCAGGCTCGATGGGGGAAGTGGTTCCTGGGAGAAACTGGAGGGTTGGGTGTGGCCCGGCTCTGGCTGGGCAGAGGTGTCAGAACTGGCCGACGGAAGGAAGCCTATGACTGGACTGGTGGCCCAACTCTGATCCAGTACCAGATCTTAGCCTGGCTCTGCCGCAGAGAAGCTGTGTGACCTTGAGTGAGACATTTTCCATAAACTAAGGATATGGGACCATCCCTTTGAAATTGAGAACAAAAAAATGTCTGTTAATGAAATTTCTCCGTTTTATAGCTGGAGAGAATGAGGCTCAGAGCAGAGAAGAGATCCATCCAATGTTACATGGGGTGACAGGCTGGAATTGAGGCCAGTGCCCCCTTCTGATTCCCACCATGCTGTTCCAATTGTGTCTGTACTCCCTGGAAAGCAGGGAGGGTCATCCTGCAGGGACCCAGCCTGCAGGGGTGCTGCAGGGGGCCAAAGTACTCAGGGCCCTAGGTGGCCAGGAGCAGGTGACCTCATATCATTCCCCCAAGGGACTCTTTCTCCATCCCTCCCCCAACCTGTGAGAGCACACTGGACTTGGAGTCAGAAACCTGGGCTTCCCTTCCTCCCCACAGATGTGTGGCCTTGAGCCAGGGACTCAGCCTCTCTGATTCTCAGTTTTAGAGTCTATGAAGTGGAGCAGAGATGGGCTCTGCCCACCCGGTAGATTGGAAACAGCTACTGGCAGCACTCTGCTCCGGATGGGTGCCACCCCTCCCCCGGCCCACCTGGGAAAGATGTCATTAAATTTACAAGTTGTCACATCACATTAAATCGAAATTAATAAACGTTAAATGTCTACAAAATGTAACGTTAGGTCAACGGCATTAATTACCACATTTGGTATTCATAAAAGTGTCATTACACGAGAAAGCAATTTGTCAGCCACATTTTTCTCACTTGTGAGAGATCCCGGGTAGACAAGGGCATGGATGGGAAGGCACAGCCAACTGCCAATTACATCAGTGCTGGGTAGCCAAACAATTCCAAGAGCAAAATTATAAAAATACTTAAAAAAAATCATGGCAAACAGTTATACTTAATCAGAGCTGTGGTCCCCCTTTGCTCTGATGGAGGGGAGGGCGTCTTCTCTTGGGCTTGCCCCAGGTCTGGGGCTACTGTTGGTGTTTGTGAAATCTCAGCCTGAGCCTTTCTGGCATCTTGGCTGCCAGCAACCCCCTCACTATGAGGAGGGAGGGCTTTCAGAGGAGATGGGAAGGAGTGAGCAGAAGCCCTCTTGTTCCTCTGCAGGGCCAGCTACCACTTCTCTGTTAAGAAAAGTGCCTTGGAGCCTGCAAACACAGCTGCAAGCCCAAAGCCAGGCAATGTTGGATTCAAGCTGCAGGCTCGATGGGGGAAGTGGTTCCTGGGAGAAACTGGAGGGTTGGGTGTGGCCCGGCTCTGGCTGGGCAGAGGTGTCAGAACTGGCCGACGGAAGGAAGCCTATGACTGGACTGGTGGCCCAACTCTGATCCAGTACCAGATCTTAGCCTGGCTCTGCCGCAGAGAAGCTGTGTGACCTTGAGTGAGACATTTTCCATAAACTAAGGATATGGGACCATCCCTTTGAAATTGAGAACAAAAAAATGTCTGTTAATGAAATTTCTCCGTTTTATAGCTGGAGAGAATGAGGCTCAGAGCAGAGAAGAGATCCATCCAATGTTACATGGGGTGACAGGCTGGAATTGAGGCCAGTGCCCCCTTCTGATTCCCACCATGCTGTTCCAATTGTGTCTGTACTCCCTGGAAAGCAGGGAGGGTCATCCTGCAGGGACCCAGCCTGCAGGGGTGCTGCAGGGGGCCAAAGTACTCAGGGCCCTAGGTGGCCAGGAGCAGGTGACCTCATATCATTCCCCCAAGGGACTCTTTCTCCATCCCTCCCCCAACCTGTGAGAGCACACTGGACTTGGAGTCAGAAACCTGGGCTTCCCTTCCTCCCCACAGATGTGTGGCCTTGAGCCAGGGACTCAGCCTCTCTGATTCTCAGTTTTAGAGTCTATGAAGTGGAGCAGAGATGGGCTCTGCCCACCCGGTAGATTGGAAACAGCTACTGGCAGCACTCTGCTCCGGATGGGTGCCACCCCTCCCCCGGCCCACTTGGGAAAGATGTCATTAAATTTACAAGTTGTCACATCACATTAAACCCACTGCATCTGGAGAGAGGAGGGAGCAAGAATCTGTTTCTTTCAGAGGCTGGGGGGTGGGGGTAGAGGGGTTGGCCCAGTGCCCCAGGTCCCCTCCCTTTCCCAGGGAGGCCCAGGGGGACCCAGGCTCCAGTTGGCACGTGCTGCTGCTGGCTCCCTCCTGCTCCCCTCCCATCCTCCATCCCCTCCTCCTCTGATCAGAGACCCTGAAAGTTCCAGAGTCCCTGAAAGTTGTCAGGGAGCCTCTGATTGGGATCTTTGAGGAGGAAGCGGTTCTGGATCGCTGGCGGAGGGGTTGCTGTTGGGAGGGGCTTCTGGGGCTAAAGGCAGGGCAACTGGACATAACCTTCTGAGTGGGAGGTGAGTACAGAAAGCAGCAATATGTCTCTAGCTTTGACAGCTGACTCTGGAGAATGTTCTGAATAACATGGAACACAGGCTCCCCTGAGCCAAACATTCTGGGAGGAAATGAAATTGGGGTTTATCCACTAGGGAACCCTGTGGCCCTCTTTTCTACATCTCCACCTCATCTGAACAAAGATGACGGATTGCAGTAGGGAAGATGAGTCCTTTCCCTTCTCGAGCACTTATTATGAACCAGGCACTGTGCTGAGCATTTTACATGTATCATCTTCTTTAGTCCTCACCAGAGCCCTTTGGGAGTAGGTACTATTTATTATACCCACTTTATAGATGGAAGGCTTCCCTGGTGGCTCAGATGGTGAAGAATCCGCCTGCAATGCAGGAAACCCAGGTTCAATCTCAGGGTCAGGAAGATTCCCCTGGAGAACAGAATGGCTATCCACTCCAGTATTCTTGCCTGGAGAAATGCCATTAACAGAGGAGCCTGTAGGGTTACAGTCCTTGGAGTCACAAAGAGTCGGACACACAGAGCAACTAACACTTTCACTTTTCACTTTATAGATGGAGAGACTAAGGCTCAGGTACCTGGCCTAAGGTCAGCCGGAGCCCCTAACCACTAGGTGATGCTGCTCTTGCTGACCCTTTGACCTACAGTAATCTGGGAGCTGAGGTTACTTGTTCAGCTGCTCAACCATGTCCAGCCCTTTGTGACCCCATGAACTGCAGCATGCCAGGCTTCCCTGTCCTGTACCATCTTCTGAAGTTTGCTTGAACTCATGTCCATTGAGTCAGTGATGCCATCCAACCATCTCATCCTCTGTCGCCCCCTTCTTCTCCTGCCCTGAGTCTTTTCCAGCATCAGAGTCTTTTCCAGTGAATCAGCTACTGGGCCCTTGGGACAGGCCGCTCCCCCTCCAGGAACTGGGCCCGATCGGCAGGGGCCACTCCAATAGCCCTCCCTCTTGGCTCCCAAGGCCCACATGCTTGGCCCAGGACACCCACTCCCTGTGTGTTCCCCATTCAGCTCTTGCTAGCAAGGAGTCCAGGGCAAGGGGAGATCAGAGCCAGAAACCTGTGGGCTGAGTCCAAGTCGGGAGGCTCCAGGAGAACCCATGGGGTTAATGAGAATCAGTCTCTGCTGACGTGGGCAGTGACACCACCGTGATGCGGTCTCTGCCTGGGGCCCCCTGCCCTGCCTTATTGATTCCATTCAGTGTCATCAATTGGCAGGGCCTCTGTGAGAGCCAAGGGGCAGGAGAATCAATGTCCCAGGGCCAATAGAGCTGTCTCTGTGGAGCGGGGTGAAGAGAGTGGCTTGAGCCGGGCCCCAGCTGCGGTTCTGTTGACATTTCAGATCTTTGTCTGCAGAAGAGAAGGGACTGCTTTTCTGGGAGATAATGTGAGGTGGGGTGGGTCCTGTTTTGTGGCTTCCTCCCAGTCCTTCCCTGTGAGGACCACCAGGGCAGACGCTCTACTGCCCCCATAGGCTTATCTGACCAGCCCCTTCTTCCTAGGTCTTCCTAGCAAGTACTCGGAACCTGCTGTAGATCCCAGCTCCCTCCTGTGTTACTCCACCACACTCCACTCCCTTCTCAGGGAGCTTATCCAGATTCCCATCTCTAGCTCTGAACACTTTCCTGAGTTCCAAGCCCAGAAGTCCTCTGGCCATTGGGCATCCTTGCCTGGACAACCCCAGGCCCCTTGGACTCAACAAAATTAAACAGGACTTGCCATCTTCCTTCTACAGCCTGGTTTCCCTGCCCTGAATTCCCCCTCCCCAGTGAATGGCAGCGATGCACACTTTATGAACACACAGGTGAACAGGAGTGTCAGATGATGTTCCAAACCCAGTTGGGTGATGAGGTAAAAGTGACTGGGAGTGGGTGGGCTGTATCTGGTAGCCAGGGGCAGTCTCTTTGAGGAAATGAATGACCTGAGAGCTGAATGATGAGACAGAGCTGACTTTGCAAGGATCTGGAGGGAAAAGTGTGTTGGGAAGGGAAATAGCAAGTGCAAAGGCCCTGAGGCAGAAGCATTGAGGCTGGAGTGTCTGCAGAGCGCCGGGAGAGCCAGGGCAGGGTGAGGGTGTTGGCTCACATGGGATGTTGTGTGGGATGAAGTCAGAGAAACCAGCAGGCAAAGAGATGGAATGGGAGCTGCAGTGGGAGACATTGGAGGTTTTGGGGTAAGGGGAGGGGCCACATTATCTGATCCATGAATTAAAAAAAAATTTATTTGGCTGTGGCAAGTCTTAGTTGGAGCATGTAGAGTCCAATTCCCCAACCAGGAATAGAACCCAGGCTCCCTGTATTGGGGGTACAGAGTCCCAGCCACTGGACCCCCAGGGAAGCTCCTGATTCATGTTTTAAAAGGATCCCTCTGGCTGTTGAGTGGGTGGGGGGAGCTGGAATCAGTTATGGAGTTGACTTGGAAAAGGATGTATGAGGAGGCAGTTAGAATTGGAATGTGACCGGGAGAACGAGCAGACTGGACTTCCAGTTGGATGCAGGGTGAGGATAGAGGGAAGAAGGCAAGGTGATGCCTGGATTTTTGTTCTGAGCAGCTGAGATGGGGAACAAACAGGGAGAAGCAGGTGAGGAGGGAAACTGAAATTTCTGCTTTGAATTCCCATCCTCGTGGCAGTTTCAAGAAGGCAGCTGATGTCTGAGTCTGGAGCTCAAGAGAGGTGTCAGGGCTGGAGAGATGAATGTTAATTGATAAATGTGAATCCAGCCTCCTAGCTTTGTGCTCACCCTTTGCCACCAATGTCTCTGCTTCCTATTGGATTGTGAACTCCCTGGGGGCAGACCTGGGTCTCATTATTGTTAAAGTTCCAGAACTTTGGGGGCAGATGTCACTCAGTATGTTGCTGAGGAGAGAATGAAAGCATCAATATCTATTTCAGATATTCATTATAAAATATTTGCTTAGCACTTAATCTGAGCTTGGCTCTGTTCTCAGTGCTGGAAACAGAGTCGTGTGTGAGATACTATTCCTGCCATCTGGGAACTTCGACTTCAGTGGGTGAGATGGGCCAAAACCAGACCAATGAATATATATGGTATCATGGTGTACTGCTCACCAGTGGTGTAATAAGAAACAGTGAGAAGAGCCAGATACAAACACTAAGCAAGATGAGATAAAGGGCATCGGGAGATGTTCCTGATGAGAACATCAAGGAGAAGACCTGTGAATAGAAACCTGAATGAACAGGGGTAAGCTGTGAGACTATCTTGGAGGAAGAACTTGCAGGAAGAAGGAAGAGCATATGCAAAGGCCCTGAGGCTGAAACACAGTGTCCCTGTGCTAGAGGCTAATGGCATCTCAGGGCAGACGCACTTGAGGGCTAATGAGAGTAGGTCAGAGTTTTCTTTTTAAATGTTTTAAAATTATTTTTATCATTTATTTATTGGCGTATAGTTGTTTACAAAGCTGTGTTAGTTTCTGGTGGTGGTCGCTCAGTCATGTCTGACCCTTGGCAATCCCTTGGACTATAGCCCACACGGGCTCCTCTGTCTAAGGGATTTCCCAGGCAAGAATACTGGAGTGGGATGCCATTTCCTTCTCTAAGGGATCTTCCCGAACCAGGGATTGAACCTGCATCTCCTGCATTGCAGGCATTCTCCTGCTTTCCAGGTGGATTCCTTACCACTGAGCCATCAGGGAAGCCTAGGCTGGCTTCTGCTGTATAGGAAAGTGAATCAGCTATATGTTTACATATATCCCTCTTTTTTGGGGTTTCCTTCCCATTTAGGCCACCTATACAGTGGGTTCTCATTTGTTACCTATTTAAACGTAGTGCTGGTAGTATATATGTCAGTCCTAATCTCCCAATTCATCCCTCCTCCCCCTCCCCCTGGCGTCCATACAGTTGCTCTCTTCGTCTGTGTTTCTACTTCTGCTTTGCAAATAAGATTGTCTGTACCATTCATCTGTTGGACGTTTATGTTGTTTCCATGTCCTGACTGTTGTAAATAGTGCTGCAACGAGCATTGGGGTACATGTGTCCTGTTGAATTATGGTTTTCTCAGGCTACATGCCCAGTAGTGGGATTGCTGGGTCATATGGTAGCTCTAGTTTTAGCTTTTAGGAACTTCCAAACTGTTCTCCATAGTGGGTGCACTAATTTACATTCCCACTAGTAGGGTAGGAGGGTTCCCTTTTCTCCACACCCTCTCTAGTAGTTATTATTTGTAGACCTTTTAATGATGGCCATTCTGACTGGTGTGAGGTGGTACCTCATTGTAGTTCGGATTTGCATTTCAGTCAGAGCCTTCTTCTCTCTCGTATTTATGTGAGATAAATTTCCTCGACTAGTGACTAGAGACAGAGGCTCGACAATTTGTTAGCTGAAATATTTCTTTCCTTTCCCATAAATTCTAGGCTCAAGAAGGAGCCAGTGAGTACAGAGATCAGGAGCTTCTTTTAGGAAAAAAGAAAAGGAAGTTCCCAGCATTCCCTGGGTGGGACTGTCAGCCCCCAAGTTCCCAGAATCACCTGGGCAGGACTCTCAGCCCCCAAGTGTTGGCTCTGGAATCTCTTCCTGTCACTGGGGGAAGGGGTGGGAGTTAAATTCAGTGACACAAAGTAGCTTAATGACAACGCTGTGTAATAACTTAATGCCTTCATAGAGCTATTACCTATAATCACAGCAGGCACCTCAGTGCCACTGCCTAAGGGTGCTGGAATACAGTCTCTGTGCTGGAAAGCTTTCATGTTATTTTAGCTTCATAGCAGTCCCACTTAGAGGTGCGGGGCCTCTAAGAGCAGCACCCCCGTTGTAACAATGTCATCTTCATGGGGTGGAGATGGACCTACAGTCAGAGGCTCCAAACTCCCCACTCAGACTCTCCTCCTTCCCCAGACACCTCCAGGTGTCCTGGAAAAATGGAAGTTGAGGTCAGTTTGCCATCTCAGCAGTGAAGGCCAGGTTTGGCTCTCTCCTCTCAGCCCTGTGCCCCCAGCCTTTCCCCACAGCTGGGTTTGCTTGGAGGACTCTGCTCAGACCTCTGGACAGAAGGGACCATGGTAGGAATGAATGTGTGTAGCATCTGAAGGAATGGGATGGGAGACAAGCGCATTTCAGTTTCCTAGAAGAAAACATCCTTTTGTCTCTCAGTAACAGACTCTTGGAGATGCTATTCAATCTGTCCTTGTTTTCCACTGGCCACACATCTCCAGGAGCCTCTGGCCCTTGGCTCTGGGCCTATAGCCAACCTCCTCTCCAACCTGCCCTTTCCATTTCTGAGGCAGACATCCTGGGGGAAGCTTCACACAAGTCACTGGTGTTCCTGGGTTGGGAGAGAGAAATTCACAATGAGGGACAAGCCCACCTCCCTTTCAGATTCACTAGGCCAACAACAACAACAGCAGCAGTAATAATTATAAAGCGCTTATCACTTGTGAACACCCTTCATACACAGTCTCATGATTGATGGTTATTTATACCCATTTTACAGAAATAGAAACTGAGGCTTGGAGAGACTGAGTGATTTACCCAAGGTCACACACTAAGTGAGAGGCAGAGGAGGGATTCGAACCCTGGTCTGGATGACTGCATGGCTCACTGTCCCGTGCCCAAGCTTCCAGCTCTGTCACTCAGCAGGGGGCCTTGCCTGCCCTCTCTTCTTACCCATCTCTGCATGTGGCTGCACCTGACAGGGACTTGTGACTCTAGTTTTCCCTTGGACTGGGTGGGCTGTTGACAGAGAGGAAGCCTGGGCTCTGGGGTAGGACTGTGAACTTGGCACTCCTCCTACTGGCCCCTCTAACCCTCCCAGTGGTTTTCTGGAAACCCCTGGAACTGCAGGGAGGCGGTGGTTCCTCAGTAGGACAGGCCTCCCTGTCCTGCACAACTCGGCCCTGGAGGCCCAGACCTAGCAAGGCCTAACTTGCATGCAGGGATGCGGGGTGGGGGCAGGTGATAAGGAAAGGTTGTGGGATTTCAGATGTTCTGGGGGCCCTTTGTTTGCACCTTCCCTGTGTCTGTTGCCACCTGTCCCTCCCTCTCATCTCTTTAGAGGCTTCAGTTGCTCAGCCTCAATTCAGGAGGCCAGGGAGCTTACTCCACTGCTGTTCTTATTGTGTGATTTGCATTCTCAGAACTTTCTCATACCCATCTTGCCCAAAACCCCTGGGATGTGGGTGAGGACATCCACAGCCCATCTGGAAGGGGTCAGAGGTGCCCAAGACCCCAGAGTATGTCGGAGAAGAACCAGGACCTGGTTTTCCAGTGGTAGAAAGGGAGAAACAGATTCCACCATTGGCCTCAGCCTCAAGTAGCCTGTCCTGGTAACACTTGCATCAAAGCCATTTCCTGGGGAGGAAATGGAAACAGTAGCTAACATTCATCAAATTGTTGCTAACCTGGTTGTTCTAAGGGCTTTGTCTGTGCTGTTGATTCATTTAATTTGCTTCAATCCTGTGTGTTTGGTACTGCTATAATTCCCATTTTATAGACGGGAAAACTGAGGCACAGAGAGATTGAATGGCACAAAGCTAGTGAATCCTGGCAGAACCAGGATTCGAACACCAACTGTCTCCAGAGAACTGCAAGAGATATTTGATAGTGATTTATGGAAAAATATTTAAGTCTAAAAGTCACATCAATGTATGTGTTGTAGTTTAGTTGCTAAGTTATGTCTGACTCTTTGGTGACCCCATGGACTGTAGCCCACCAGGGTTCTCTGTCCATGGGATTTTCCAGGCAACTGTACTGGCGTGGGTTGCCATTTCCTTCTCCAGGGCAATTTTTGTGTGCATTTACACAGTTGCCTTTATTGAAAAGAATCCCGTAATAGGACATCAAAACTATCATGACCCCATGGACTGTAGCCCACCAGGGTTCTCTGTCCATGGGATTTTCCAGGCAACTGTACTGGCGTGGGTTGCCATTTCCTTCTCCAGGGCAATTTTTGTGTGCATTTACACAGTTGCCTTTATTGAAAAGAATCCCGTAATAGGACATCAGAACTATCTTGGAGCATTATCCTCCTGGGCTTGGAGAAGCCTACTCTCTTTACTGCCCCCTGAGCTCCCTCCCACCCCATTTACAAGAGAACTGACTCAGGTGTCCCCAAGTCATGGATACTGGAGCCACCGGCAGAGCTGAGAAGTCAGGATGAGCCGAGTTGGGAAAAAGACTGAGAGGAGAAAGATCTGGGGATGGTAAGCTTCAGGGGCTTGGAGAGGATCCCACTGCCAACAGGTTACAAAGTAGGCGGCGGAAAGACACTCCAAGTGGGGTATCTCTTCACAGCTGCTCCAGGAAAGCACAGCACAGCTCCTTACCTTGGACGAGGGGTATCTCCTTACCGCTGCCCTTCCTGACTTTCAACATGGGATAGCGCCTCTAGGCCCTCCTGCGCCTGCGCAGCCACCGCTCCTCGGGTTGCTCCTCCCAGCCACCGGCCCTGGCCCCAGGCGCGGGGTGGCTCCTCAGGGTCACCACCCCTGGCCTCAAGCATGAGGTGACTTCTCCCAGCTGCCCCTGCATCATTTAGATATTATATGACTTTCACGTGAGAGCTCTCCAGAGAAACAAAACCAACAGGCTGTGTTGGATGGGAGATGTGTGTGTGTATGTGTGTGTGTCTGTGTGTGTGTGTATGGTGGTGATTTAGTCACTAAGTCATATCCGACTCTTGTGACCCCATGGACTATATCCTTTCAGGCTCCTATGTCCATGGGATTTCCCAGGCAAGAATACTGGAGTGGGTTGCCATTCCCTTCTCCGGCAGTGCCAATGGTGTGTATATATATATATATATACCCTGGAGAAGGAAATGGCAACCCAGTCCAGTATTCCTTCATGGAGAATTCCATGGACATAGGAATCTGGCAGTTGCAGTTCACGGGATTGCAAAGAGTTAGACATGCCTGAGTGACTATCACTGATTCACTGATACATACACATATGTATGTATAAGCATGATTTATTATGAGGGAAGGGCTTGTGCTGTTGTGTAAGCTGAAAAGCCCATGATCTACCAGGAGAGCAAATGGTGTAAGTCCAAGGACATGAGAAGCCCTGATGTCCCAGGTAGACATCAGGCAAAAAGAGCCAATCCAGCTCTCCTCCATCTTTTCGTCATATTCAGGCCTTTGAGAGACTGAGGCCTCCACACTGGGAAAGTCAAGTGCTTTACTCAGCCCACCAGCTCAGTGCTAGTCTCATCAGGAGACACCCTCACAGACACAAGGTTTAACTACACACCTGGACACCCCGGAATCCACGCTAACACATAAAATTAGCCATTAAACCTTGGGAGAAAGTCTCTAGATGGTGGGCAGGTGCAGGTGTCACTGTAACACGGTCCAGGGAATTCCTTTTCCATCACCAGTTCACTGCAGAGTGCCCTCTCCTCACCAAAACTTCTCCTTTTCCAGGACGTGTAGTCTATAAAAAGCAGAAATGTCTTCAGAAATAAATATACTTGAAGAAACTTAATCTCCAGTTTCATAGCAACCAAGATGACTGTTAAATATGCAAACACTAGGTCTTTACGGTAATCCACAAAATATATTTTCAACAAGCTCCAAGCTCCGAACAAAAAGCAAAACTGACAAAATCATTTTTTCTTCTATGATTTCCTACACTAATTACCAAATATAATTGCTTCCTGTCCTCAAGTTAAACTTTAGCACTTATAATATAGATGACACAATAAACAAAAAGGTTAGTACATATATACAGAGGCACATTAGAAAGATAATTTAGATAATAAAATGAAAATCAATATTGAATTGAAGCCTTGCCTGATGAAAGTGGTTCTCCATTTGAGTAATTAAGTGGAACTGTTTTGGCACATATACGTGTCCATTTGGCTCGGAGCAAAATAATAAGGATTGATGCGTTTTCAACTTGATACAAGTGAAAAATCTAGATTAAAAAGTCAATCACCATTTCTTTTAAAATAACACAAATCCTTCCATCATCTTTCAAAATTATCCAGTGACAATCTTTCTCAAGGAAGTTGAATTGATTTCATCTTTAATTAGTTATAATCTTTCAAAGAAGTATACAGTTATGCTTTCATATAACTGCCCTTTATAAGTGCCAAAAATCATATTTCTGTTTTCTCATGAGAATATTTCTTCAGATAGGTCTCACATTTTGTAGGGACAAAGCCATCAGCACCTGTAGTTGAATTAGTCCCTGGTAGCAAGGTGCTGTCCCATCTACGTGACTGGTTGAATGATCTATGCAAAGTATAAATAGAATGCAGGGTCTTTTGCTCAAACTTACTTATACATTTTTTTTGAAAGATCTAAAATGATGAATTATATAAACCAAAGAAAAAGAAATATGTTGATCCAATGTCCTGCATACATTTGACAGATTAATATATATATATACATATATACATTCTTAAAAATTACTTCAGTGACCATAAAAACAAGAAAAAAGAATATATCTCATCTAAGAACGATCAAATGTAAATATTAAAGGTCCACAAATTTATGTATTTGAGGAAAAGACTTTTATCAGGCTATCAGTCAAGAAGTGCCTAAAACACTGGCTATTAAACAGGGCTGTTACCTACGACTGTAAATAGTTAAGGCTCACCCCTGAGACCTACAAAGGTCAGGATGAATGGTGGGGTTATTGGGGACCTTGGTTACCACCAGTTACAAGTATCAGTGGACATGTGCTCATTCTCTGCTCATGACACTGAATTGGTGTGGTCTCCCGGGCAGCGATAAACCTGAAAATGGGCATTGATTTTCACTAAGTAATTGCCTTTGTAGATGTTGGAGTAATGTCTCAAAGTTGCTTTAAAAAAGAGAAAACATAAGCAAACTTTTAGAGAGAAACATCAAGTAACAGAAACTTAAAAGAAACAGAAGAAATGCTGTTTAAAAAAAAAAAAATACATATCCATAAAAACAGGATAAGATGTTGTCTTCCTGAAATAAGGACAGAGTGCAAGAAAAGATAAAAGGAACAATCAGATAAACAAGAAGTCGTTTCTTGATATGAAACACGAGAGCAGGCTTTTTTTTTTTTTTAATGTGTTAGAAGATGACTAGGAAGAAAAAACCCAGAAAGCAGAACAAAGGAAACTGAGGTTAAACCAGCAAAGACAGACAGAACTTGTGGACACATTTAACAGAAGAGTGTTTTGGGTGACAGTGGAGTAAAGCTGGAGTCCAGATTGAGATAGAGGGCACAGGGGTGCAGTGGCCCCTGTCTGGTGCCACTCTCCCTTGTTGTGGTGGCTTTTTTCCCCTTTTTGGGAGTGTTTCATTCTTCACTAAATTCTAGCAGAACAGATTAAACTATCATCAACCAGTCTAATAATTTTAAGGTTAAACCAGCAAAGACAGACAGAACTTGTGGACACATTTAACAGAAGAGTGTTTTGGGTGACAGTGGAGTAAAGCTGGAGTCCAGATTGAGATAGAGGGCACAGGGGTGCAGTGGCCCCTGTCTGGTGCCACTCTCCCTTGTTGTGGTGGCTTTTTTCCCCTTTTTGGGAGTGTTTCATTCTTCACTAAATTCTAGCAGAACAGATTAAACTATCATCAACCAGTCTAATAATTTTTTTAAATCTTAGTGAAGCATAAACTTATATGCTCATATGCTTCTTGAAAAAAGATAACATTTTTTGAGATCTCGCAAAAATCTCGCATGCACAAAACAGTGGTCTGTGTCCTCACCTTTGACGCCTAGGAGCTGCTGTGAGAATCTCACCACCTCAGCCACTTTTGTGGGTCACTCAAGCGATGGAGAAATCAACCCTCTGACACCCAATCCTAGACTTCCAGCCCCCTGAACTGTGAGACCTTACTTTGCCAAAAGCAGAGACATTACTTTGTCAACAAAGGTCCATTTAGTCAAAGCTATGGTTTTTCCAGTAGTCATGACCTCCGTCCATGGGATTTTCCAGGCAAGAGTACTGGAGTGGGTTGCCATTGCCTTCTCTAATTTATTCCATGCATATGCATTAAAGCTATTTATTTTTCTCTTTCTGACTTATTTCACTCTGTATGACTTTCATTAATGACCATGGTAGTAATGAAAATAAAAGCAACAGCTGCCGTTTACTGAGCATTATGCACCACCCACTTGCAAGGAGTAATTTATGAACATTCTTCATATTTAATCTTCTCACACCAGCGAGCCCATAGATAAGGCACACTGGGAGCCTCCCCAGACGTCTTGTCACGTGTCATCTCCTTTGAGGCAGTGGGTACTGGATGGGGATTCAGGAGGGTGGGCAGGCCACCTCTCATGGAATCCGAGCGCTTGTCTCTCTAACTGGACTCCTAGGGCTACCTGACTGGTGTCTGTTTTTCCTGCTGAAATGTTAAGTCCCAGGAGAGTGAAATCAGTGTCTGTTTTTCTCCCAACTGTACCCTTACTGCTCACATGGTGGAACTTCATTCATATTTGTTGAATAAATAAACCAAAGTGTCAGTGTCTCTACGACCTCTGACAGGTTTCCTTGGACCTGGGAAACAGTGGGCCTCGTGGGAGATCCAGGGTTCAGATTTAACCCACGTTAAACTCAGAAGGAGGGCCTGGACACCCTGATCTCCCACTGCTAGAGCTGTCTGACAACTCTTTCTCTTTGTGAAGGTCAGTTATGTGCTGATTATAAATTGCTATATAAAAAACTGGCCCCAAACTTAGTAGCTGGATTAGTCAGCATTCACGGAATCAATGGGATATGTATATATATATATATATGTATAAAAGAGATATAGAGATTTTTTTATAGGAATTGGCTCATGCAGTAATAGGCTGAGAAGTTCCACCATCTGCCATCTGTAAGCTGGAGAGCCAGGAGAGCTGGTGGTATAATTCAGTGGGGACCGAAAGCCTGAGAATCAGGGATGTTGATGGTGTAAGTCTGAGTCCCCAAACCTGAGAATTAGGGGACACATGGTGTGAGTCTTGGTGTGTGTCTGAAGGCCCTACAGCCGGGAGCACTGATGTCCAGTGCAGAAAAAGATGGGTGTCCCAGCTCAAGCAAAGAGAGGAAGTGCAAACTTCCTCTTCATTCTATTCAGGCCCTAGATGGACTGAATGATGTCCACCTATGTTGGTAAAGGGTGAACTTTCTTTACTTAGTCTTCCAGTTCAAATGCTTGTCTCTTCTGGAGATAGCAATAATGTTTTACTAACTATCTGGTCAACCCTTTGTCCAACCAAGCTGATAGATAAAACTGTCATAAGTCCAACTCTTATCAACTTGGCATACATACACATCCCCTTAAACTGTACCTAATCTCTGAATAAAGACAATAGCAAGGTCATAAGTCCACCTAACTTGATAGAACTATGCTTCATACAACAGAAAATGCACTGATCTCTTTCCCAGAAGAAGAGGTAAGTGATGCTTACTTGAGTGATGTTAACTCTTTTTTCTGATATCCTATAACTTAAATACTATGATGTAAAATTAACAATATCTAAGTACTGACATAAAGTCAGTACATTTTATGTTACATGATAAAAGAATAAGAAAGGAAACAAAGATATACACACAAACATAACAAATAAGGTGGAAATGCTCATGACACTTAAAAGTCCTTGATTTTTTTTAAACTGGTCACATGGTCATAGTTGGTGTTTAAAACTACCTTTCTTGACTCTATATTTGTATTCCCTTCACCTTCAGGAAGCACCTTCATGTAGGTAGTCCTGCCTGGATTGAGTCGTGGTAGTTTTTCAGTGACTTTAATCAAAGGGCATGTTAATCCTAAAAGACATCCTGAGGGATCTTTTGTACTCCAGACATACTTGTCAACTGAAAATAAAAATGTACGTTATGAGTTGTGAGTTAAGTTTTATTTGGGGCAAAATCGGTACTATTGCCCGGGAGAGAGAATTTCAGATAGCCCTGAGAAACTGCTCCAAAGAGGTGGAGAGAGATGGTCAGTATTATGTATGATTTTAGTGACGGGAGGTAGGTGCAGTCAAGCTCACCTTTTGGCAGAGGCTTGTTGCTAGTCACGAGGAGCAGATGTAATCATTAATGATTTGTAGTGCTTTTCTAGGTATGAGGAGATGCAAGAGTTGGGCACATAAAATCTTCTCCTGAAAATATCTAACTATCCAAAGGCCTGTTCTGCCAGTTTTCCCCAGAGCACAGAGTGCCCATTCCCAAAAAGAGTTTAGGGTGTGTTGAAGGTTAGAGGCTGCAGTGGCTAGTGGCTTAACCCTTGTAGTGGCAGATGGCAAATGGCAACTTTCAGTTGGCATGATCTCCCTTGGGCTTCCCTGGTGGTGCAGTGGTAAAAGATCCACCTGCTAATGCAGGAGATGTGGGTTCCATCCCTGGGTCCAGAAGATCCCTTGAAGAAGGAAACAGCAACCCCCTTCAGTATTCTTGCCTGGGAAATCCCATGGACAGACAAGCCTGGCAGGCTACAGTCCATGAGGTTAGAAGGAGTTGGGCATGACAGCAGCAATACTCTTCCTTACTTCCACTGTGGTGCAGCAGTCCAATTTCCTCTTGGTAATCAAGGTCAGTTACCTTAGCTAACACTGTAACTCTCTTATTTGCCTGTTGATCGAGAGGCATGAGGAGTCTGAAGTGACCAGGTGGCAGTCAACTTTTGTTCAGTAGAACCATTGTGTGTCTCCTAGTGGAACCGTCTGTCCATTCGTAAGTAAGACCTCTGGGCCAGCAGAGCATAGTCATGGGGAGAGGAAGCAAGCATTTTGCTATCAGGTCACTAAGGGGTCCTAGTGGGTGGTACCACTCTCATTTCTGGCCCTTGATTCCTGGATCATGAATCTTGGGTACTGGAGAAACAGCACCATGAATTGGACACTGACTCAGAGCATATGCAGCTTTCTGGAGAACCTGGTCTCAGCCCTGCAAACTATTGCCACCTAGCCAGTGCTATAACTCAGTCCTTTTTTTTTTTTAAGAGACGCTTTTTTTTTTTTTTAAAGTTATTTTCATTTATTTATTTATTTGGCTGTGCCAGGTCTTAGTTGCAGTGTGTGGGATCTTCCATCTTCATAGTGGCATAAAGAATCTTTAGTTGTGGCGTGTGAACTCTCAGTTGTGGCCCCAGTTCCCTAAGCAGGGATTGAACCCGAGCCCTCTGTATCCTTGCATTGGGAGCATGGAATTTTAACCACTGGACCTCACAGAAGTCCCAGTAATTTATTACTTAATTTTTGGCTGCACTGGGTCTTCATTGCTGTGTTCTACTTTATCTAGTTGGAGGGCACAGGCTTCTCACTGTGGTGGCTTCTCTTGTCTGCACAGGCTGTGGGGTGCATGGACTTCAGTAGTTGCCATGAGCGGGCTCAGTAATTATGATACATGAGCTTAGTTGCCCCTCTGCCTGTGGAATCTTAGTTCCTGGAACAGGGATTGAACTCACGTCCCCTGCACTGGCAGATGGATTCTCAATCGCTGGACCACCAGGGAAGTCCCCCAGTAATTTATTACTTATGTTCACATTTCTGTGGGTTGATGAGACTCAGTTCAGTTCAGTTCAGTCGCTCAGTTGTGTCCGACTCTTTGCGACCCCATGAATCATAGCACGCCAGGCCTCCCTGTCCATTACCAACTCCCGGAGTTCACTCAAACTCATGTCCATTGAGTCGGTGATGCCATCCAGCCATCTCATCCTCTGTCGTCCCCTTCTCCTCCTGCCCCCAATCCCTCCCAGTAGCAGAGTCTTTTCCAATGAGTCAACTCTTCTCATGAAGTGGCCAAAGTATTGGAGTTTCAGCTTCAACAACAGTCCTTCCAATGAACACCCAGGACTGATTTCCTTTAGAATGGACTGGTTGGATCTTGCAGTCCAAGGAACTCTGAAGAGTCTTCTCCAACACCACAGTTCAAAAGCATCAATTCTCTGGCACTAAGCTTTCTTCATAGTTCAACTCTCACATCCATACATGACCACAGGAAAAACCATAGTCTTGACTAGACGGACCTTTGTTGGCAAAGTAATGTCTCTGCTTTTTAATATGCTATCTAGGTTGGTCATAACTTTCCTTCCAAGGAGCAAGCGTCTTTTAATTTCATGGCTGCAATCACCATCTCCAGTGATTTTGGAGCCCCCCGCAAAAAAGTCTGACACTGTTTCCACTGTTTCCCCATCTATTTCCCATGAAGTGATGGGATCAGATGCCATGATCTTCGTTTTCTGAATGTTGAGCTTTAAGCCAACTTTTTCACTCTCCTCTTTCACTTTCATCAAGAGGCTTTTTAGTCCCTCTTCACTTTCTGTCATAAAGGTAGTGTCATCTGCATATCTGAGCTGGGTGAATTTCCATTGGGATCTCTCGAGGGATCACAGCCCAGATGGCGGATTGGGTGGAGTCATCCAAAAGCCCGACAGGCCTGGTTGTCTAAGATGACTTCTTCACGTGCATCTCTTGTGTCTCAGTTGAGATGCTGGAAGAGCTGGGGGCTGCCTGGGCATGTCCCTCTCTTTGTGCACACTCTTCATGTGGCTAGCTGGGGTATCCTCACAGCCTGGAGCATAGTTGGACTTCTTACAGGGTGTCTGGCTTTCCCCAGAGCAAGCGTCCAATAAGCCTGGGTAGAGGTTACAGGTTTATTGTTACCTAGCCTTGGAGGTCATACAGCGTTACTTCCATCATGTTGGAACATTGGTCAACAACAAGTCACAGGCCAGCCCAGATTCAAGGGGCGGGGACCATTCATTGGGAGGTACAGTTTATTTGGGGGGTTGTCTCTGGAGACTAGTCACTACTGGGCTGAAGAGAGATGTGGAGAAGAAGGCAGGTTTCTGGGCTTCAGGTCAGAAGACCTGGGTCCTAGTCCTGGCTCTGCTGGTCACCCTTGGATGGGTGTCTTGCCTTTTCTGGCTCTCAGCTTCCCTAGGTGTAGAAGTGGGCTAGACATTGTGAAGGTTCCTCTGGCACCGTCAGACACGGGGTTGGTTCCTGGAAGGACAAGGCAGGCCCTGCTCTCTCTGAAGGTCCGTGGTGGAGTAGACCGGCCAGTTGCCCACCTGAAATCCCAGAGTCCATGACTGACAGCTGAGCTCCTAGACTGGAACCGGAAACAGCTGGGGCTCGACATCCTGAGCAGGGGAAAAAACTGCCCTCCCCAGACATCTCTAGGTACCTTATTCACGAGTCCGTTGCCATTTAATTTAATCACAAAATGTAATCCAAGTGCCATTTATTCTATCTTCTCACCAGAGATTTACCTATTTACCAATATTTTGCATTTCAAATGAGTTGCTCATTATTTTGTCATTTGGAGATTTAGTTTGTAATCATTTGGCAAGTTTCCACAAGTCAAAATTGATACCACATTGAATATGGTTACTTCTGGCCCCCTCGCAGGGATCCTTTCCCTAAAAGGGGCCCCCCTGAACTTCTCTCTGCAGGAGGCCAGCCCCAGGCACTCTCCATCTTTCTGCCGGGTAATGGAGAGAGAGATGCAAAATTCTGCTCATTCCTAGAGTCCAAACCCTTCTTCCCTAAGACTCAAATATGCAGGTCAAGGGCAAAAGCAGGTAAATGAGAAATCTCAGGATGGGCTCTGAGGTGAATACAGAGCCCGTCCTGAGATTGGCTTGAGTTCTGACTTTTCCACTAAGTGATCAGCCTTGGGTCTTTGTGCCCTTGGGCAAGTGGCTTAACTTCTCTGAGTCTCTGTTTCCTCATCTGTAAAATGGGAAGTAAAATGTATCAGCATCAGTGGGGTTGTTATCAGAGTCAGTGGGGGGCTTCCCTGGTAACTCAGTGGTAAAGACTCCACCTGCCAATGCAGGAGACACAGGTTCACTTCCTGGCCCAGGAAGATCCCACCTGCCACAGAGTTGCCACTATTGAGCCTGTGCTCTAAAGTCTGGGAGCTGCAAATACTGAGCCCATGCGCTGCAACTGCTGATGCCTGAGTACTCTAGCGCCTCTGCTCTGCTACAAGAGAAGCTGGAGCACTGCAACAAGGTGTAGCCCCTCTCTCCACAACCAGAGAAGGCTCACACAGCAATGAAGACCCAGCACAGCCAAAAAAATAAATAAATAAAGTTATTTTTAAAAAGTCAGTGGGATGGGGTATGCCCAAGGCCGCCCCACCTCCGGGCCCATAGTTAGCACTCCTTAAGTTACTTGTGAGCTCATTTTATCCTGAACTCAACGTGGAATGGGATGACCCCATCCAGCCCTGGCCAGCCGGGGGATTAAAGGTGAGAGGGCTGAAGGAGTTTAATGCAACTGTCTTTCTGGGGCATCTGCCAGACTGGTGACCAACACTGTCCCCTCAGTTTCAGGCCTGCCTGGGAGGGCTCTGCGGACTCAGCTTCGAACCCCGGAAGCCTTCCCAGGCGTCTTTGCTGCTGCCTGAGATCTGGTTGCTGAGCCAGCAACCCTGGAGGGGCCATCGATCTGAGAGATGGATGGCACCCGGGCCAGGAACCAAAGCCCACATCTGTATTACAAAGCTTCATTGTGCCTCCAGGCAGCTTTCTGGGTTGTGCAGCAGAGCCAGAGAGGTTCTGAGCAGGGCTGCCTTCAAAATCACTGGGGAGCCCCCACCCCAGATTCTGATTCCTAAGCCTGGGGTGAGTCTCAGGGGACTCAAAACAACTGCTTTTTGTGTGTCCTTCTGCAACCCAGAAGCTTCCTAAGCCTCTTGGATTCTGTAATTACACAATCAATACCTGGAGAATGAAAGAGACTGGAAGACACAGAAAAATCCACTTGAGAGGAAACAGCAGTCCGACTCCCTAGAAAGCACACACATCCTTGGCGATTATTCCATCTTTGGTGTGTGTGTATATTACACACCTGTATTATTTCACATTGTATTGTTTCAGCCTGCCTTTTCAGTTAAGGGATTAATGCCCATAAATACTCCTCCTCCCTAGGAGTTCAGTGTCTGTCCCCATCCTCCATTCCCACTCTGGGACTGCTCAATAAATTTTCCTCTCTCTGGCAGATTTTCTTTCCCACTCTTGGACCCTAATTTTCAGCCAGCATCCTCAGATTCCTCATCCTAAAATACAGTCCCTGGACTCTCTCTTCCCCTGAAGCCATTTTTCCGTGGTTCCTTTTTAATTTACTGTGAATTTTCTGAAAAATCTACCTTCTCTCCCCACCTCTCTTCAACTCCTTTTAGTGTGCTCGCTTCCCGACCCTCAAGCTCAGGTTCCTGTCCCTCCCTGTTCCCTGAGGTGCTCTAGGGCAGAACCATCGTCTATTAGAAATAGAATGCCAGGCACATGCAGAATTTAAAATTTTTCTATCAGCCACATTCAAAAAGTAAAAAGGACAAGTAATATGAGCTTTAATAATATATTTAGTTTAACACACTATATCCAAGATGGCTGATGCTAAGAAAGATTGAAGGCAAAAGGAGAAGGGGGTGGCAGATGATGAGATGGCTAGATAGCATCACTGACCCAACGGACATGAATTTCAGCAAACTCCGAGAGATAGTGGAGGACAGAGGAGCTGACATGCTGCAGTCCATAGGGTTGCAAAGAATCAGACGCAAATTAGCGACTGAACAACAGCAGCAACAATCCAAGCTACTATCAGTTTGGCCTGTAATCAGTAGAAAAGCCACTAATGCAATATTTCACATTCTTCTTTCTTTCTTTATTTTTTTGGCAGACTCTTAGGAGTCCGGTGTGTATTTTATTCTTAGTTCAGTTAGTTTAGTCGCTCGGTTGTGTCCGACTCTTTGCGACCCCATGGACCACAGCACATCAGGCTTCCCTGTCCCCATCACCAACCAGCAGAGCTTGCTCAAACTAATGTCCCTCGAGTCAGTGATGCTATCCAACCATCTCATCCTCTGCCGTCCCCTTCTCTTTCTGCCTTCAATCTTTCCCAGCATCAGGGTCTTTTCCAATGAATCGGTTCTTCACTTAAGCTTTACGTTATACTAAGAGCACATCTCAGTTTGGAATAATTGTTTCAAGTACTCAGTAAGCTTTTGGTATCGAATGATACTTACCCAGGAGACTTATCAGGCACCCAGTGGTAAAATCCAGACACCTCTTTTTGGGGAGTCAGTTTCTCTAGTATGTTCTTGGTTTCAGCATAGCTTTCCATGCTGCCTCTGGTTTCACCTTCACCATGTTATAGCTTTATTTCTGAAGCTTCTTTTACAATATTAATAGGATATGATAACATCTGCATATCAGAAAAATTCAGATATGGTGACCTAGATCTTTGAAATAAGATCTTTGTGACTTTCTGTCCCCTGAGGCCTTGGTAGACATCCCATCCTGGTCAGGCAGAAAGATCACCTTACATTAGGATAGATTATGGCAGGAGCACAAAGGATGGAGCAGTCGCTGTTGAGAGTTTTTGAGAATCAAAGGGAGGTTTCCAAGGGAAGTTGGGTTTTGAGCTCAGGCCGTAAAATAGGGCAGAGGGGAAGAAAGAACCCAGCCCCAACTCCCCTTTGTTAGGAGTAGTGAGGTGAGGACACTCAGGCTAGTTTCAGAGCAGAGGAGGGATGTTTCTTCGGATCTTCAATGGTCTATAGAATCGTTAGGGGTTGGAGGCCCAGACTCTAGTTTGACCTTTCAGGATTGATTCCTGCAGTCAAGCAGCAGAACTGGGCCACCAGCAAGGAGGCTGTCACTCCTGCACTGGCAGGCGGATTCTTTCTCGCTGTGCCACCTGGGAAGCCCCAGGGGTTGTCACTTCCGTGGTCAGGAAGCCTCTTGTAGAACTGAGGGGCTGCTGTTCCAAACTCAAACCTCTGCCTCCAAGACCAGCATCGCCGCTGCCCCAACCCAGCTGCTGAAGCAGGAGGCACTTGCTACCACCCACACCAGCAATACTAGGTTCCTGAGCCCTGCCAGGTTGCTGGCGTCCAGGCCGCTGGAACTGCCCAGGAACGAGGCCCTAGCTACCAGACAGAAACAGCCAAAGCAGTCAAGCTCATGAAGGCCAGTGTTTAGAAGTTAACCTTTAAGAAGTGAAAAAGAATCCGATTTCAGAAATCTGGCTTGCTGCGTAAAACACAGATGTCGTATGTGTTCTGGCTGCTGTAGAAAAACACCATAGACTGGGTAGCTTGAATAACAGGCATTTATCTCTCACTTATCTCAGTTATGGAGGCTGAGAAGTCTAAGATCAACGTGCTGGCTGATGTGGTTCTTGGTGAGGGCTCTCCTCCTGGCTTGCAGATGGCTGCCTTCTCACTCCCTGTATTCTCACATGGCAGAGAATTATTTGGTGTCTCTTTTATAAATAAGAGCACTGATCCCATCATATGGGTCCCATTCTCATGACTTCATCTAAGCCTAATCACCTTCCAAAGGCCACATCTCCAAATGCCATCACTTTTGGTTCAACATAGCAATTTTGGGAGACACAGTTCAGTCCACAGGAGTATTTTTAAACTGGCAAGATCACTGAAGTTTCTGTTTTGAGGGAGTCTGGGAAGTATAGTGAGATTTGGGGGGAGACACCCCAACTTCTGCCATAGGAAAGGTACATTAGAAGGGCTTACAGGGGCTTCCCTGGTGGCTCAGTGGTAAAGAATCTGCCTGCCAGTGAGGAGACACAGGTTCGATCCTTGGTCCGGGAAGATCCTATATGCTGTGGGGTAACTAAGTTCATGCAGCACCACTACTGAGCCTGTGCTCTAGAGTCCAGGAACTGCAATTACTGAGTCCATGCAACTTCTGAAGCCCGTGTACTGCTCTGCAACAAGAGAAGCCCCCGCACCCCAATTGGAAAGTAGTCCTCCCTTGCTGCAGCTAGAGAAAAGCCCGGGCAGCAAAGCCCCAACACAGCCATAAATAAATAAATAAGAAGGGGTTACAGGGTGCTGGCGCCACCTGGGTGGGCATCAGTTGCACGTAGCATTTAGGGCCAGGTGGAAGCTGACCCCCCCCCCTCTGCCACGGACCCCCTCACTACTCATCACCAAGAGGAACCTCTATTGATACTGTGGTGCTGTTCTTATAGACTTTTAATCAATATCTATTAACAACCAGAATAAAGAATGGAGATCACACTTAACACACAGCTCTTTGATTCATTTTCTCATTGGCTGTGTGGTTGAGTCCATTCTCATGTCAATAAACACTCACAGTGTCAGTGTGAATAGTTCCTTGATATTCTGCAGTCTGGATAAAACCATAATTTATGAAACTAAATGCCTATTATTGGAATTTTTTAGAACACATACAGATTCAGCCTAATTTTCCCCTGTTAGTAACAGAATTACAAAGAGGATTTCAGAAGCGAAATCTAACAATAAATGACTGAAAGCAAAATTGCTCCAAAAGGGTGTATGTGTTTTAAAGACTGGGTGAGCACTACTAAATTGCCCTCCTGAAAAATTGTACCAAATGACACCCATGAGTTGGGATAGACAGCACTTGTTTCCCCTAATCTTCGACCATATTGTGTATTATCATTAAACTCTTTTAATTTAATAGTGAAAAATATTTCCGCCCCACCCTCCAACTTTTTGACATTCTTCTTCCTGACTTTACAGGTGATACTGTCTGTATCCCTTTCATTTCTCAGTTGGGCCCTTCTTAATCTTGGCACAGATTCCCTCTTCCCTACTTGCCCTGCAAATGTCTGTGCTTCCAGCTGTCTGTCCAACCACTTTCTTTTCTTCCCCAACATTCCCTTGTAAATTTGAATGAAAGCTGTCTCTACAAATTCCTTTTGGCTGACACCCACACCAAAAGCCCCTAGGATGTGTCTCTCCCCTCCTTGGCCCCAAATAAATATGTGATAGATAAACAAAAGAGAAACAATACTCCTAGTTAAGACTTGAAACCGGAAATGCAGGTGCCATCCTCAGAATGTGTTGAAATCTTCATGACCTTAAGGGGAGACTGTCACACCCAGTACAGTCAAGAGTTCAACAGCAAGGACAAAAACAGAGACTCTCACATCTTAAAGAATCAGCTTTAAAGTGCCTTTCTGCAGCTTCCCAGGAGCACAAGACAGACTGGAAACAAAACTCGGTGGTAATTCTCAGTAACTACATACCCCGAGAGGTGGAGGGAAGGTTGACTACAGATCTCATTATAAAGGTCTCCTGAGATACAGTACTTTCTGGGATGGGTTTTGGTTGACTCTAATATCGGTTCTGTTTCCACGCTTGATGACCAGGGTCTGGCCAACTTATATCTTTCTATAAATCTTCAGAAAATAAAAACCAAACAGCAACCAAAAACCTTCTCTTGTCTCTGTGGGTGATGCCCAACAGTCTTCTCTAGCCTCCCTCTTGAGCGTTGTTACACTGGGTGTTAACTAGATGTTCTGCTGGGATCTCAGACTCCAGATACTGCTGCTTCTCGCTGCTTTAATCACTGGCATCTATTGAGCACTGTCTTAAGTTGAGTTATCCTAGAGGAAAGTCCAGGGACAGAGACATGAGTGCAGTAGTTTATTTGGGAGGTGATCCTAGGAAACACTGGCTGGGAGAAGTGAGGTTGATGGAGTAAGGGAAGGAAGGCAATACCAAGTGTGTTAATGAGCAGTCACCTGCAGCAGCTTTGAGGTCCGCTATCATACTAGAGGAAAGTCCAGGGACAGAGACATGAGTGCAGTAGTTTATTTGGGAGGTGATCCTAGGAAACACTGGCTGGGAGAAGTGAGGTTGATGGAGTAAGGGAAGGAAGGCAATACCAAGTGTGTTAATGAGCAGTCACCTGCAGCAGCTTTGAGGTCCGCTATCATATGGCCTTGCTCCCTCAAGCCAGCCACTCCTTCCAGGGTGGCACCTGGTGAGGAAATGGGGGGCAGATAGAATTCAGCAGCTCATTTACCTCCCAAGCTGCATATTTCCTTCATTCACAGGGCTCTTGTAATTTTCTGAGCTCATTCCCTGGAGGGTCTCTGGAAATCTTGGAAGAGCAGACCTCAAAGGTGCCTGAGGTGAGGGGCAAGGAAAATGGATATTTATCTACTAACTCCTGCCCGTCATCCCTGTGAGAGAGCTGTGAGAGAAGCTGCAGTGAGTGAAGACTTAGAGAAAAGATCTGTAGGGACCATCGGCTTTTGTAGGAGGGGTGGGTACCAAACTGCCCCACAGCATCCACTCTGAGAGCATCTTACATGCAGGGCATCGTGCTATTTGATTTGCACACACCATCTCATTTAGTGCCTGCCAGCAGCCCAGGTAGTAAGACTCTAATAAGCCCCATTTAGAGATGGGGAAGCTGAGCCTTGCAGATGTCAAAGGATGGGCTCAGGGCCACCCATGCCCAGGAGGCGAGGAGGCTGGGCTCTGGACCACAGAGCCTGCGTGGTCCAGGCGGCACCTCTTGTCCGCTATCACATGGCCTTGCTCCCTCAAGCCAGCCACTCCTCCCAGGGTGGCACCTGGTGAGGAAATGGGGGGCAGATAGAATTCAGCAGCTCATTTACCTCCCAAGCTGCGTATTTCCTTCAGTCACAGGGCTCTTGCAATTTTCTGAGCTGTCGGTTCCCCACTTGGTGGGATTTTAGAGTCTGAGGAGAGAGTTCTGCCTATGAAGCCCTGCAGAGGGGAAATGAACAGGAGCCCTGCTCGGAGGCTCGGTGATCACATTAGCCTGATTTTGATTAAAGAAAATACGTGTGTCTGTGTGATATGCTAAATGCCTTTTTTCCCCCTCTGGAAAACAACCATTTTCTTGTGCTTTGAATAATCTGTTCTAAAGAAGTTCCCTCCTCTGTCTACAGGGTTCAAAAGCTCGGTTAAGCACATGCATGGGAAGAAAAGCATTTTCATTCTGGTTTCTTTCTCTTTGCTCTGTTATTCTCTTTGAAAAGTGTTAGTCACTCAGTCGTGTCCAACTCTTTGCAACTCTATGAACTGTAGCCCACCAGTCTCCTCTGTCTATCGGATTTTTTTTAGATAAGAATACTGGAGTGGGTTGCTATTCCCTTCTCTAGGGGATCTTCCCATCCCAGGGATTGAACTTGGGTCTCCTGCACTGCAGCAAATTCTTTACCTTCTGAGCCACCAGGGAATCCCTTTAACAAAACAATAATAGAAGTAGGCTTCCCAGATGGTGCTAGTAGTAAAGAACCCACCTGCTAATTCAGGAGACCTAAGAGAAGAGGGTTCGATCCCTGGGTCAGGAAGATTCCCTGGAGGAGGAGATGGCAACCCACTCGAGTATCCTTGCCTGGAGAATCCCATGCACAGAGGAGCCTGGTGGGCTACAATCCATGGGGTCGCAGAGGCAGACACAACTGAGTATGAACGGTAGTAGTAGTAATAGTAATAGCAGCTATCATTGACAGAGGGTTACTGCATATGTAAAATGATATATACATGTGTGCGAAACTATATGTATATAACATAAATATATATTTAGATTTATTACTATATCTAAATAGCATAGCATGCAGGCTCAGTCATGTCTGACTCTTTGTGATCTCATGGACTGAAGCCAACCAGGCTCCTCTGTTCATAGGATTTCCCAGGCAAGAATACTGGAGTGGGCTGCCATTTCCTCCTCCAGGGGATCTTCCTGAGCCAGGGATCAAACATGCATCCCCAACAACTCCTGCATTTCAGGCGGGTTCTTTACCAATGAGCCACTTGGGAAGCCCATTATATATAAATATCTAAATATAAATATGTAGATATTCTATTAGATAATCTCCATAATAACCTTGTAGGGTAAGAGTAGATCCATCTTGCAAAAGTTGAAGCTGAGACTCAGAGAGGTTAAGGAGCTTGCCCTAGTTCACCCAGCCAGGAAGAGGTGGAACTGAAATTGCCTCCGTCTGGTGCCAGAGCCTGCCTCCTTCTCCCGGGACTCCAGCATCTGCCTCTTCCTGAGTGCACTGCCTGTGTTTTTCAGATGCCAGTCATTCTGTCACATTATCCAGAGGGGAAGTGGAAGCCCGCCCTGCTTCTGCTCTGGTTCGCCTGGCACCTCGACCGTGAGGCTGGGAACTCGGCGGGCAGCCCTGGAACCCAGTCCCCTGCTCTGCGTCCCTGGAACTACTGCCTGCAGCCTTTGCCTAGGGCCTCTCATCACAAATGAATGCATCACAAATAAATCACAGCATGATTTGTGCAGGGTGTCAAGACTCTGGGTGATTTTTTTTTCACCTTCTATTTCGATTTCCATTATTCTTGCTATTGTGTAGGTGCAAGGAAAAGTAAGTAACAAAGGCATTTATCTTCTCTTCTTTGTTCTCTCTCCGGCTTGTATCTCTGCCATCCTTTCTCCTCCAGTGGCTTGTCCTGGACATGAATGACCTTTTGCTGGCTCCAGCAGTGGTACGGAACAACTCCTCACCCCCTGAACATGGCTGCCTTTGGGGACTGAGGTCTGCTCTAGCTGACAGGTGCTTCAAGAAAATCTAAATGAAAATGGTTCAGAAGAGATGTTCTAAACTGCTAACCAGCCACCTGCAATGACAGAGACCTGGGTTCGATCCTTGGGCTAGGGAGATCCCCTGAAGAAGGAAATGGCAGTTCTCTCCAGTATTCTTGCCAGGGAAACCCCAAAGACAGAGGAGCCTGGTGGTCTATAGACCCTGGAGTCAAAGTGTCAGACATGACTTAGCAACTAAACCACCGCCAGCAGCTACGCAATGAAAGGCAGGGGGACCCAGATCCCATGCCTGCTCACTGAACGCCTGCCATGGGCAGACTAGTGTGGGCACATTCATGACAACCTCCAGGGACCACGTTGAGCATGGCTTCTCTCTCCAAGCTCTGCTCGGTCATTCAAGGAGAATCCCAGGGATGGCAGAGCCTGGTGGGCTGCCGTCTATGGAGTCACACAGAGTCGGACACGACTGAAGAGACTTAGCAGCAGTAGCAGCAGCAGCAGGAATCCAGCATGGCTGGAGCAGGAGTTGGGAGGGTGGGAAGGAGGTCAGGTGAGAGTGGCTGGGTGTCAGAGCGTGCAGGAATTTAGGGCCACGCTGAGTGAGATGGGAGCCACTGGGAGGTTTTAAACAGAGCAGGAGCGTGATCTGACTTAGATTTAACAGAATCCTTGTTAAACAGCCTGTTGTTTCTGTAGAGGCGTCTGCTAGGGCTGGAAGGATGGAGGCTGGAGAGCAGCGGAGAAACCTGGCCACACTCCAGGCTTGGGCCAGTGTGGGAGGTGGGAATGGAGCATCATTTTGAGGGTGGTGCTGACAGGACTTGCTGGTGGGTTGACTGAGGTGAGAACTGAGAGAGAAAGATCAGGGATGACCCTAAGGTTTTTAGCCTGAGCATCTGGAAGGATGAAACGGTTATATAGCATCACTGATTCAATGGACATGAACTTGCACAAACTCCAAGAGACAGTGGAGGACTGGGAAGCCTGGCACGCTGCAGTCCACAGGGTCGCAAAGAGTCAGATACGACTTAGAGACTGAACGACAACAAATCTGGCAGGATGCAGTTGGTGTGGGTGGAGGTGGGCCGTGTGCGGGAGTCGCAGATTTGGGAGGGAGAGGAGGCCACTCAAGTGAAGAAGGAAAAGCTTTTGGTGGGTGATGAGACAGCCTGGCTCTGAACCCCCATCCTGTTACTTTCCTGTGTGTTTAACTCTCTGAGCATAGCTCCTCACCAGATAAAAAGGACACCAGTCTCTTCCATCTGGGTTGTCATGGGAATAATAACATCAGCTAACATTTGTCATGGGCCTACTGTGTGTCAGACAGGCTTTGGGTGCTGAAACTCGATTACTCTTCACAACAACCTTGTAGAAAGTATAATTATCATCTTTACTGTACAGATGAGGAAAGGGAGGCCCAGAGAGGTTAAGGAGCTTGCCCAAGGTCACACAGCAAGTGAGTGTTACAGGCTCTGCGCAAACGCAGGCAGTCTGGCTCCAGAAATTGCCCTCATTCCTGCTTTCTCTCCCTGCCTCGAGCATCACCTAAGACAAGGATGAAGAACACCCGGCACCCAACAGAAGCCTTTTCTCTCAGTTCCTGTCCTTTCTGCTGTCCTCAGCCCTCTTTCTACACGTTCCCGCATCTCAGATGGAATGAGGGTGGATGGGGAGTCAACACGGACGAAGAGGAACAGAAGGGGAAGGCTGGAGTCTGTAGGAATGTGTGTGTGTGCGCGCGCGCGAGCACGCGAGCCTGTGTGGTTACCCTCACTGCCGTCGGCTGGTTGTGTCATGCAGGGCTCCCCCTGCAGGCATGTTGATGCAATAGCATGCTGCATTTGTCCCGTGCTGAGAAGGTAGTGGCACCCCACCCCAGTACTCTTGCCTGGAAAATCCAATGGACGGAGTAACCTGGTGGGCTGCGGTCCATGGGGTCGCTAACAGTCGGACAGACTGAGCGACTTCACTTTCACTTTTCTCTTTCATGCATTGGAGAAGGAAATGGCAACCCACTCCAGTGTTCTTGCCTGGAGAATCCCAGGGATGGGGGAGCCTGGTGGGCTGCCGTCTATGGGGTCACACAGAGTCGGACACAACTGAAGTGACTTAGCAGCAGCAGAGAAGGTAGTCAGACTGTTATTGGCTCAACCACAAAGTGTCTCAGATTTACTGTGAGGCACCAAGTGTGTTGGTGAGTGCACCTGGATCTGTGTGTATGTGGGAGTGTGTATTTGTGTGTCCGTGTCTTTCTGTGTGTGAGTACACACTGGAGCGGGCAGAGGGGGCGCTGGAGCAGTTTAAATACTGGATTCTCCTCTCTATTCTACCAGAGGTTACTATTGTCTAGAGAAAAAGCACCACCTGATCATTCCATTATCTTGCTTTTGCTCAGTTGGTAAAGAATCTGCCTGCAGTGCAGGACACCCCAGTTGGATTCCTGGGTTGGGAAGATCTGCTGGAGAAGGGATAAGCTACCCACTCCAGCATTCTTGGGCTTCCCTGGTGGCTTAGCTGGTAAAGAATCCACTTGCAATGAGGGAGATCTAGGTTTGATCCCTGGATTGGGAAGACCCCCTGGAGAAGGGAAAGGCTACCCACTCCAGTATTCTAGCCTGGAGAATTATATGGACTGTACAGTCCATGGGGTCGCAAAGAGTCGGACACAACTGAGTGACTTTCACTTTCACTGTTCTTTAGAGCCAGAACACAGGAATGATTACGATGATGGGTCCCAGCTGGCGCTAGTGGTAAAGAACCCTCTTGCCAGTTCAGGAGACATAAGAGACACGGGTTCAATCCCTGGGTCAGGAAGATCCCCTGGAGGAAGGCATGGCAACCCACTCCAGTATTCTTGCCTGGAAAATCCCATAGACAGAGGAGGCTGGCAGGCTAGAGTCCATAGGTTGCAAAGAGTCGGATGAGACTGAAGTGACTGAATGTGAGCGCATGGTGGTGGTGGTGGTGACCACCGTGTGTGGAGGGCTTCCTCAGCGGCAGGTGTTGTGTCGAGCACTGTGTATATATCACCTCACTCATGCCTCCCAGCAGGTCCTGACACTATGGCTATGTTTACAGATAGGAGGTTATAAAGATGAAGCTACTTTCCCCAGGTCACGCAACAGAGAGTGAGATGCTGGGATCTGGCTGGCTGCAGGACCCACTGGCTTACTGGGGGGTCTCAGTGGGATCATGTAAGGGGAAGCAGTCCTTACATGTACATCTAGCATCCTAGAGCTGGGCCCTGCTGGAGAAGAACTTACATGCACCTCTCAGAGGGTCAGGTCGGGAGGCAAGCAGATGCATCAGTGACTTGGCTTCTATTTCCCTCCTGAACCTGAGGCAGGGGTGTACAGGCCACCAGGCATAACACAGTGGCACTGAAGGTGGGGTCTCCTGACCAACATTGCTTGTCAGAAATGCAAATTCTCATCTGGGGTGGGGCCCAGCCCGCTGTGTTCTAATGAGCCCAATACGTGACTGTGATGCGGAAAGGACCAGTAGCTGAGATGGAGATATGTACCCAGGGTCACCTGGTTGACAGCTGGAGGAGCCTTGACTCCACCCAGGGCTGCTGGGGCTGTGATCCGAACCTCATATGGGCGGCCTCCAACATCATTAGCAGTCAATGTCTCCCAAGCACTCCTCCCGCTGACAGCACTCTCTCCTCCACCTTCAGTCCTAGGAGTCCCTGGGAAGAAGCGAGATCTCCCATTCCTAAGAAGGTTCAAACAGCACAAGGGAATGTGAGCCCCAGGTCCCTTGAAAGTTCACGAGTTCTGGCTGAAAACCACAGGATGGGAGAAGATATCTGTAATACATATATCTGATCAAGAACTCACAGCCAGACTACGTGAACAACTTTTGAAAAGTGTTAGTTGCTCAGTTGTGTCTGATTCTTTGCAGCCCCATGGACTGTAGCCCACCAGGTTCCTCTGTCCATGGGATTTTTTTTTTTAGGCAATAATATTGGAGTGGGTAGCCATTCCTTTCTCCAGGGGATCTTCCTGACCCAGGGATTGAACCTGAGTCTCCTGCATTATAGGGAAATCTTTACCGTCGGAGCCACCAGGGATATATGAAGAACACCTACAAATCATTATGAAGAAAGAGGCTGTCACAAATGGCTAATGAAAATATGACAAGGTGCTCCACTTCATGAATCATCAAGGAAATGCGGTTAAAACCATAATAAGATCCTACTATACCCCAACCTCAATGACTAACAAGAAAAACAAAAAACAATGCCAAGTGTTGACAAGGATGTAGAGCAATAGGAGCTCTATTACATTGCTGATATAGGTGTAGATTGGTAGAACTACTTAGGAAAATTGGCAAAATCTCCTGAAACTGAACCTATGTAACTCAGCAATTCTACTTTGAGGTGTCAGGCTACCACTATGGTGTGCAAGATACTGGGGAAATAATTCTTGCAGGAGTTTTGTTTATATAAACAATTTAATGAAAATATATTACAAAACCCATGTTCTCCCACAAGGCATGGTGATTTATTGATGAAGATGTAGAATGACAGAGAGAAAAGAATTACTTATATACTTATTTATTATATGGTCAGTTTCTCTATTAAAAAAATTTTTTTTTTTTTACTTATTTATTTGGTTGCACTAGGCCTTAGTTTTGGCATGCAGAATCTTTGATCTTGCTTGCAGCATTCAGGATCTTTAGTTGCAGCGTGAGGGATCTAGTTCTCTGACTAGGGATTGAACCTGGACTCCCTGCATTGATAGTGTGGAATCTTAGCCATTGGACCACCAGGGAAGCCCCCAGTTTCTTTACTTTCTGGTAAAGTTTCTTCATAGTGCCCAGGCACCATCTCTTCCGTTTAGATCCAGAAACTCTCTCATCACATTCTTTACCACCCAATGTGCCATTCCTGGCTAATTTTATTTCTCCACCAGGAGGAAAATGTAACAGTGCTGTTGTGATTCACAGCGCTGTGGCTCTCCGGAAGCCGTTGTTATTGAAACAGTATAGATCTTCCCAATCCCGCGGTACCCTGATGCCATTTAAACGGCTCTGCATGTAGCATCGCTCGTGACACTGTGTCGTCTGTCATGCTGCTGGTGAATCCCGACTTCTGACGACTCTCTCAGAAGCCGTTCCTGAACTTCTGCGATGACAACCACAAATGCAAGTCTCACTCAGCGAGTAAGTGAGAAGGCCTTGAGGGCCAGTGCTAGGTCTACTTTGACAGCAAATGTACAGCACATCGTTCAAGCATGTCTTCTCTTGAATTTCGGGGTCATAATCATTGCATTCCTGGAATGCAATCTCTTTCATTGTTGATGGTACCCCTGCCATCTACACCACCACCAAATAGGGAGACAGGGACCAAGCAAGAAAGGAGGTTCCCTTCATGCAAGGAGTGTTCATCCTTTGTCCAGCATGGCCGCAGACCAGTAGAGCGTCATGTCACCACACTGACAGACAAGGAGAGGACACCAGCTAGAAGGGCCCAGTGGCCTTGTGGAGCAGTGCTCTCAGAAGCTCCTGGAGGAGACGGGCACAGCAATGCCCAGAGGACTGCCTGACACGTGGAATCCTACGGAGGAGGAGGGTGACCAACCTGGCTGCCAAGGGCTGGGGGAGCATAGGGTCAAGGATGCTTGCCACCAGCCCCGCCACCCTTGGTGCTGCAAACCGGAGGAAACACTGCAGCCAGGGGACAGATGGGCAAAAGCTACCACACAGCTCAAACACAAAGGTGGGCAGTGGACCAATGGTAGCCCAGAGCCTTGAGCTAGATCTGTGTCAGGGTGAAGAATCACTCTAAATCAGCATATCACCATCATTCCAGTGGCCCAGTCTTGTACGGTCTCACAAAGAAATATCCTCCGACCAGCAGGAGTGGACTGCATGCCAGGCCACCCTCCTAGAACCAGGGCCTCACCATGCAGCCCCAGGGCAACCCATAGGCGTGAGTTCCAGGGCTGCTTGGGTATCCACTTGACCCCATGGGCAGGCAGGGGGCCCCATGTGTACATGCTAAGTAGCTTCAGTCGCGTCTGATTCTTTGCGATCCCAGGCTGTAGCCCACCAGGCTCCTCTGTAGCCCACCAGGCTCCTTCTGTAGCCCACCAGGCTCCTCTGTCCATGAGATTTTTTAGGCAAGAATACTGAAGTGGGTTGCCATTTCCCTCTTCCAGGGGATCTTCCCGACCCAGGGATCAAACCTGTGTCTCCAGCGTCTCCAGCGTTCCCTGCTTTACCAGTGCACCACCTGGGAAGCCCACAGGAGGCCAGAGAGAACGTCCAAGGAGAAACAGCGACCCAGGTGCGTGTGGATCTTGGTCAGGAAGAGCTGCCTGCCCTGGCCATCCCAGCCACCACGGGGGAGGGACTAAGGAATTTTAAGGAAAGTTCTCCAAAGGGTGGGGTCTTCCACAGGACACTTCCTGGGTCTAAGGGTGGTGCTGGCAGGTTTCCCTTTGGGGGCTGTGATAAGAAAGGGGCAGGAAGAGGACCTCTGTCTGGGGTGCTGCTTGTCTTCTGTAGCTAGATTGGGGTACTGTCTCTCTGGGTCTGTTACTAAGAAAATTTGTTGAGCTGAACCCTTAGGACAGAGGATGAGATGGTTGGATGGCATCACCGACTCGATGGACACGAATTTGAGGAAGCTCTGGGAGCTGGTGATGGATAGGGAAGCCTGGCGTGCTGCAGTCCATGGGGTCACAAAGAGTCGGACATGACTGAGCAACTTAACTGAACCGAACACCTTTCCATATGTATTTTATTTTATTTTTTTTAAAGACTTTTTGTGGACCATTTTAAAATTCTTTATTGAATTTGTTATCATACTGCTTGTTTTATGTTATGGTTTTTGGCTGGGGTGGCCTGTGAAATCTTAGCTCCCTGATCAGGGATCTACCCCCGATCCCCTGCTCTGGAAGGTGAAGTCTTAACCACCAGATGGCCAGTGTATCTATTTTACTGGCAATATGTATTTCAAACTTCAAGCCAGCCACCATTTCATACTGAGCTCACTCTGGATAGGTTCTGATTCCTGAGACTTCCCCCCATCTCAGAGACCCCAGATTCCAGCAGAGACTCCAGGGCTAGGGGTGCTGGACTCATTCTGGGGTCAGGGAAATTCAGGGTCCAGGGTGAACTGCGTGGAGGTTAGAAGAACCAAGGAGAGAAAGGTCCAGACAGGACTGGGCCTGCAAAGTTGACTTTCTTCTACAAAAAAAATGTTTAGATACAGTCTGTTGACCTATTACATGCCTTGTTTGGGGAAGACTTTTTGTAAAAACAGCACACTTTTGGGGGTGGAAGAAGGGGACTTCCTTTCTAAGGGGAGGGTTGTAGAGAAGATGAAGCAGGACAAATAAGGGGATTTGTGCCCCTGCTATTTTTGACCTTGATCCCATGGGTGAGGGTGTAAGTAAGGAAGGTTGCCCTTTGGGGTTGTGGTGTGAGCTTTGCATTTGTGTTCTGGAGCTGACATAAAAAAGGACCATGGGCTGGGTGGCTTAAACAACAGCTATTTATTCTCTCAGTTTGGAGTTTGGAAGTCCAAGGTCAAGGTGGCAGCAGGGTGGGTTCCTTCTGAAGTCTCTCCCTTTGGCTTGAGATGGCCATGTTCTCCCTGTGTCTTCAGATGGGGGCGAGTGGGAAGGTGGCTGAAAGCAGTGATCAATCACTTCAGTTCAGTTCAGTTCAGTTTAGTCGCTCAGTCATGTCTGACTCTTTCTACCCCATGGACTATAGCACACCAGGCTTCCCTCTCCATCACCCACTCCATCACCAATCAATCATCTATAAAGCCCAAAGACAGGAGGTCACATTTATGCAAGGCAATGTGGAGGAGAGGTCAGGGGCACGGACCCTATAAGCAATCTCTGTCACTTCCTAGCTGTGTGACCCTGGGCAAGCGATTCAACCTCTCTGAGCCTCAGATCCCTTACCTGTTCTGGTCCCTCGGAGATCTGTCAGGAGCATTTCAAGGATTAATATTTGTAAAGTGTCTGGCCCATGCTAAGAACTACATAAGGATTAGCCATGATTATTTTCAAGGTAACACAAAAGAACTAAACAAAATGTTGGAAAGAGAGAAAAAATTAAACTGCATTGCCCTACACTAATAGAATAATTGATTTGTTTTTTTAATTGTGAGACGTGCCCCCAAAGAACTTCCAGAGCATCTCAGGTGATGGGTTCAGAGACCCCTGGTCCCTTGACTTGAAAAGCCCTAAATGGGAGGTGACAAGGGTGAGAGGGCAAGGCTGGTGCTCCCTGCCTCGGCCAGAGCCGCTGAGTGTGCAGGGGGTGGATGCTTAGCCCCAGGTCTTCCAGAACAAAGCTCTCTTCTCACAGCTCCCGCCAACCTACAGCCGCCTAATCTCTTAGAGCTTGTAATTTCCCTTTGTCTCCACGGGAACCAAAGCTACTCTGTTCACCAGCATTGCAGGAGGGCTCTTTTTAAAGAATCTTTTTGGTTCTGTGTGGCCCTGGCTTCAGCTCTGGAGCAAATCTAACTTCTGCTGAGGCCACCTGCACTCTCAGGAGCTCACAGCGAGACCTACAATCACGGTTGGTGGTTCTGAGAAGCTTGGTGGCGAGGCCACATCTTCCCAAGACATGTCTACCACCTCCACACCAGCAATTCTCTGTGTCTAAAGAGGAGGCCAGAGAAAGGGTGTGTGTGTGTATGTGTGTGTGTCTACATTTGTATGGGAGAGAAAGCAAGAGTTTCTGTCCTATAAATTCAACTAACACTAAGTATATGAATCTAATGCTTAATGAATTCAATGCTTACTGAGAACATACTTTGCCAATAAAGGTCCATATAATCAAAGCTATGGTTTTCCAGTAGTCGTGTACAGGTGTGAGAGTTGGACCAAAAAGAAGGCTGAGCACCTGAGAATTGATGGTTTTGAACTGTGGTGTTGGAAAAGACTCTTGAGAGTCCCTTGGACTGCAAGAAAATCAAGCCAGTTGATTCTAAAGGAAATCAACTCTGAATATTCATTGGAAGGACTGACGCTAAAGCTTCAGTACTTTGGCCACCTGATGTGAAGACCCAATTCATTGGAAAAGACCCTGATGCTGCGAAAGACTGAAGGCAAAGGGAAGGGGGTGGTAGAGGATGAGATGGTTAGATAGCATCACCGACTCAGTGGACACAAATCTGAGCAAACTCTGGGAGACAGTGGAAGACAAATGAGCCTGGTGTGCTGCAGTTCAGGGGATGGAAAAGAGTCGGATATGACATAGCAACTGAACAAGAGTGAGAATGCACTATGAGTTCCTCTCCAAAACTCTGATAAGGTAGATGTTTTTCTTTATCCCCATTCTACAGACAGGTAAACCAAGGCACAGGGTGAGGCAGTGAATTGCCCAGGGTTCCACAGCTGATTAAAGGCAGAACTGGGGCCTGAAGCTACAGAGAGTCTGGTTCTGGAGCTTGCAGTTTAGACCCTGACACCCACTGCCTTGAGCCTTGTCACTGGCTATCTCTCAACCTCAGGTTTCATCAGCGTCCTTACCCACAGGCTGATTGCTTCTGCTGGTGCCTCCAGGCCAGGGTTGGCCCGTGTGTGACATGTGTGCTCCAATCTCTTCCTTTAGACCCAGAAAACTGCTCTCGTCAGTCCCTCCACTGGCCCCAAACACACCACAGCATCCTTACCAACACCAGGCTCTGGGAGGCCGTTGCCAATCAGGGGAAGTCCAGCCCAGTCTGATCTAACCAAAGAGGAAATGGGTTGGCTCCATTAGCAGTGAAGTCTAAGCCTTCATCTGGCTTCTGGTGCCTAGACTCCCGGTTCTCTGTCATTCGCTGGCAGCTTCCATTGTGTCAGCTTCAGATGGGCTTCGCTTCATGATGGCAAGGCAGCTTCAGCCTCACATCCTCCAAGGCCTAGGTCTTGTAGCTGCTACTTAAATCCATGCACCATAGCGGCCAAGGGGATGGAATGAGCCCATTGGCCAGCCTGGGTCACGCATTACTTGGGTCCCGTGCTGCGCCTCTGGCTCCAGGGTGGGGCCTTTATGGGGCCCATGGGCTCACCGTGCAGGAGACAGTGGTTCCCTAGGACCTCCACACGTTTCCCCGCTGGGCCTCTGGCCTTTCTCTTTTTGGCCTCAAAGGCCCCAGTTCCCATTTCCTCAGGGGCATTATCTCTTCAAAGGTCTGAGACTTCCCCCCCAGAGTGTGAAGGCTTCTGCATTCTCCTCTGTGCACCCACTGCCTACCCCAGGCAAGGAAAAATCAAGCCACGTGTGTGTGTGTGTGTGTGTGTGGCACACACACAGCTCAGCATCCCAGTGCATTATCCTGCCACCCTGATGCTGAAGCCACAGGAACTGAGGCCCTCACGTGGCTCAGCTCTCCCTATAGACCCTCAGAATCCCAGAACAGGACAGCTGAGCCCTGTGCTTCGCAGCCATGATTTGCTGGAACTTTCTTTCTGTTCACATTTACTGAACCCAGATTTGCTGCCCTCCTTGTCTTGAGGGCAGTAACGTGATAAAAGAGGAACATAGTCAAGCAGATCACAAGGCCTCCTGTGAACCAAGCTGTGGGTTGCACTCAGAATATAGGTTTTCTTACTGGATTTCACAAGACACCTGAGTTCAGTGAAGGCAGGTTCCTGTTCCCTTGAACTCTATTAATAATTGCTACATGGATGAACAGCCCTGTGAGGTAGATACTCTTATTATGCCATTTGATAGATAAGAAAACAGAGGCTCAGAGAGGCTTATTAACTTGCCCAGTGTCACACAGCTCAGAGATGGAAGAGATGAAGCAAACACAGGCAGCCACTGCTCTTAAGGACGGGACTGGTCTGCTGCTTAGCTGGGCAAAGGCCTGGGACAAGGTGGGGCTGAACCCTGGAGGCCCTGGCCCAGGACCTACAGGAGGAGGGAGGGTGG
>SJYX01000100.1:227131-287720 GCA_006410675.1 Oreotragus oreotragus
GGGGCCTGCCCTCAACCACCCCCACCCCCAACTCCCATGCAGTTTGTCTTCAAAAGTATATGTGCTGGGAGTTCCCTGGTGGTCTAGTGGTTAAGACTTCACCTGCTAACTCAGGGAGTGAGAGATTGATCCCTGGCTGGGGAGCTAGGCCCCACAGCCCTTAAGGCCAAACAACTAAAACATTAAACAGGACCAATATTGAAACAAATTCAATAAAATCTTGAAAAAATGGTCCACATTAAAAAAAAAAATGTATGTGCTTCTATTGAACAATTCAGCTCAGTTTTAATTTTCCCTGGTGGGGATGAGGCATGGGGTTTGTACTAAATAGTATTTGGGTCTTGCCTCCCAGGCCAGAGTATGTTTTCACACACTGCCCGCCACCCCCAGGGGACCCCTCCTGCGGCCAAATTAGGAGGGCAGAGTCTTCTGTCTTTTGGAGGCGGGGTCTGGGCCAGGGGCAGCCCCCATCCAGGAGCCTCTGTGCTGCTATCAGCTGGGCGTGCTCAGTTGCACCCGCAAGACAAGGATTTATGGGCAGAGTGAGAGAAGCCGCTATGCTGGCGGCTGAGCTGCGCTCGTTGACATTTAGGACAGGAAGGAGAAAAAAACATAACGAATGAGATTCTGTCCTGGAGAGTCAGCTACCACAGCCCATATATTTCTGCCTAAAAGAGTTTTTATACAGCTAGGCACTTGCTCAGCGGGGCCGCTGTGTGTTTACAGACAGGAGTTTAAAGGCATGTCTACTACTGGCCTGTAAACTCGCAATTAGCTGAACCCTAATTTACGAGCATAACTTGCCTTTGCCGTTAGAGCGGAGCCGCCTGGCTGGATGGAAGCTGGGAACGTCTGGAGGGCACTAGCAGGGGAAGGCTGGGCTCCCGCTGGCCACGGGGTGGGGGTGGGGGGAGGCTTCTTGGGAGTGGGCAGGGTACCAAGGGTGTCCCCGACCTGGGGAGGTTGCCTGCTGCAAAACTTCATGCTTCTTTTCTTTTTCTTTCTTCCTTTTTTTTGGCTGTGCCACAAGGCATATGGATCTAAGTTCCCCAGCCAGGGATTGAGCCAGCACTCCCTGCATTGGAAGTGTGGGGTCTTAATCACTGGACCACTGGGGAAGCCCGCCATACTAGTTTTCATATCGTTATGACAGCCCTGAGGATAGTTTCTGATAGTCCCTCCAATTTGAAAGTGAGGCAACTGCGGATCAGAGATATTAAGTAACTTGTGTGAGGTCACACAACCTGGAAGTGATATAGCTAAGGCCTGAGTCTAGAGCTGGGAATCACAGGTATAAAGCCCCTTAGCACAGCTCTCAGCACTGTTAGGGACTCAGAAGGATGACAGATCCAGGTCCCTGTCCCAACCAACTGCTCACTGCTGTGTGACCTTAGAAAAGTTACTTAACCACTCTGAACCTCATTTTCCCCATTTGTTAGATGCAGATGATACAAGAGCCTATCTCATCAGACAAATGATGGATATAAAGGGCTTGACCATGTATTAGTTTCCTAGACCTGCCAAAAATGAATGATCACTAACTGGGTGGCTTAAACAGCAGAAATGTGTTGCCTTCAGTTCTGAATGCCAGGATTTCAGAATCAAGGCGTCAGCAGGGTTGATTACTTCTGGAGGCTTGGAGGGAGAATCTGTTCCCTGCTTCTGTCCTAGCTTCTGGTGGCTGCCAGTTATCTTGGGGCTTGTAGACACATGACCTGGATCTCTGCCCCTATCTTCACATCACTTTCACCTCCAAGTGTCTGTGTATCTTGTCTGTCTCTTATAAGGATGTGTGTGGCCGTCCAGTCAATCCAGGACCATCTCATCTCAAGCTTCTTAGTTTAATTCTGTCAGGAGGCTTTTCCCAAGCAAGTTCATATTCACAAGTTCCAGGTGGACACATCTTTGGGGTGGGAAGAGCCACTGTTCAACCCCACTATAGCCCATGGAAGGGCTCAGTAACGTTTCTTGCTATTACTGTCACTAAGGGCTTGCTGAAAACCACTATTATAGCTGCACTCAACCCCACCACACTTCTGTTCCCCCAAACTCTGATCCAAGTTCCATCTCTCGTATCTCTATCCCTGGGCCTTAGGGACCAAAGCAGGAAGGATGCTCTGCCACCTTCAATTATCCCACACAGCTTCCCTCCACTGGTGCGTATAGGGGATATGGGGCTGTCCTCAGGTGTGAGGTGATGGGCTGAGAGTGGTGGCCCAGGAAACCCCCCTTGATCTCAAAATGTGACTGGAGGGTGAGTGTGGAAACGCAGGCTTCTGCCTTGGGCTCCTGGGTCAGTAATGGGCTCCAAGGGTGAGTGATGAGCTCAGGCCCCAAGTTCAGGGGAGGAAACATATGTGCGTGTATCCTTAGTCTCTCAGTCATGTCCGACTCTTTGCAACCCTTTGGATTACAGCCTGCCAGACTCCTCTGTCCAAGGGATTTCCCGGCAAGAATACTGGAGTGGGTTGCTATTTCCTCCTCCAGGGGATCTTCCTGACGCAGGGATCAAACCTGCATCTTCTGCATCTCCTGCATTGGCAGGCAGATACTTTACCACCATGCCATCTGGAAAGCCCGGAAAATATGGGTTTGGGCTTCAAAAAGGCTGGGCTTGGGGCAGGGAGAGCTGGGACTCTCTGAATCCCATATTCCCATGCCAGGCCTGCCCTTGCCCTGGAACAAGCTGAGAAGGTGGATTAACTTCAAGTTTTCTTGCTTAAGGGCTTCCCAGGTGGCACCGGTGGTAAAAAAAAACAAAAAACCAAAAACCTGCCTACAAAGGCAGAAACATCGGACTCAGGTTCAGTCCCTGGGTTGAGGAGATCCCTAGGAGGAGGGAATGGCAGCTTACTCCAGTATTCTTGCCTGGAGGATCCCATGGACAGAGGAGCTTGGCAGGCTACAGTCCACGGGGTGACAAAGAGTCGGACTGAAGGGACTTAGCACACAGACATGCACGCCTTGCTTAAAAATAGTTTGATGTCACCACTTCAAAAGAAATCATGCTCAGTGTGGAAAATTGGAGAAATGTAGAAAAGAAGGAGAGCACTCAGCCATCACCACCATCAAATTTTTTAAAAAGTATTTCCTCCCAGTACTTTTTTTCCCCTATGTGTACTTTCCATTTCACAGCGTTGATACTGTCTATACAGTTTTGCATTTTGCTTCCCCACGACACTTACTCCCACAGCCTATAAGTATTTTCCCATGTAATGACTGCTGCTGCTGCTGCTGCTAGGTCGCTTTAGTCGTGTCCGACTCTGCGCGATCCCATAGACGGCAGCCCACCAGGCTCCGCTGTCCCTGGGATTCTCCAGGCGAGAACACTGGAGCGGATTGCCATTGCCTTCCCCAATGCATAAAAGTGAAAAGTGAACGTGAAGTCGCTCAATCGTGTCAGACTCTTAGCGAGCCCATGGACTGCAGCCTACCAGGCTCCTCTGTTCATTCCAGGCAAGAGTACTGGAGTGGGGCACCATTGCCTTCTCCATGTAATGACTGAAGCTGCTCAGTCGTGTCCGACTAGTTCCTTGTAAATAGAATTTTTAGTGGTGAGATAATACCCCATAGAGGGGCCATGAAATCATTCCCTTAGCCAATCCCCGCTTTCTGGACACCTTGGTTGTTTCTGGGACATGAGTAGCCATGGGAGCCAGCAGACTGGCCAGCAAGGGGCTCTGGGGAGGCCAGACACAAGGTCTCAGACCGGCTGGGTGGGCCGAGGGGTAGAGCCTCTGAAAGACAGGCTGAACTGCGTTCCTGGGCCACCTGGGAGCCCAGGCACCTGGCTGGAGCTGCTGTCACCACCGTCAGACCCCCTCATCCCCCAGCAGCTTTATCTTCATTTCTGACAGATCTGCGGCGGGCTGAGCCCTGACACTTCCTCTTTATGTCTCTCGCTCCTGGAGCCTCTCTGTCAAGTAGCTAATGAACTGTAAACAGACACTTCAGTGCTCCAGGGGACCCCTCGAAGGAGCTCACAGGCGTGGTGTCTGTGAGCAAAGAAGCCTTCGGGGAGGCAGATAATGCCTGTCCCGTACCAGCTGGCCTCAAGCCCATGAGCCCATATCCCTGCGTGTGCTCTCCCATGGGGGACAATGGAGGTGTGCCCCAGACTGCCTCTGCCCTCACGCTCCTTTCCTCTTTGCTTTGGAAGCCTCAGAGAGTACCCCCACACGCACCCCCCTCCCCAGCTCAGCTGTCTTCAAACCTGGTTCATGACTCACCAGGAGAGCTTTTGGGAAATGCAGATTCCCAGGCCCCCATTCTAAAAACTGGGACTCAGAGGGTAGGCTGGGGGTAGGCTGGTGCCTCTTGACTAGATTATCAGGTTGTCTTGGGAATCTCTGGGTTAGGCTGGGGCCACCCCCAAACTCTGTTCACCAACTCTCTCCTCGTCTCCTCCTGCTCTGACATCACTCTGGTAGAAATATGTTCTACACGTTCTGTCTTGAAAATCATCGATCTGATCCAGTTCTTTCTCTTTACAACTCAGTGAGCTAAGTCCAAGGTCACTAGAGCTGAGCTGAACTGGAACACAGCTCCCTCATCCCCTGGGTCCCCAGAGGCTCACGACCTCCATTCCCATTTGCTGCTTCTGCAGAAATAGTTGGGCTATTTCAGGACAGAGTCCCTGCCTGCTACTCCCCACCCCCTGTACTGTTTAGTCAACTCTCTCATCCTCCTGCCTGTCCAGAGCAAGCTAATAAAATCTTGCAGTTTCAGTAGACTGTTAGGTCCTGCCAAGCCCTCTGGCTGCTTTAGTTTCTACTTTGTTCTGCAAAGAGGCAGAAAAAAGGCAAATGCCAATCACTTTGTTGAAGGGAGAAAATGAGCAGCAGTTTCCTTATCTCGGAGGTCCTTTTCATGCTTGAAAATCCCCGATCTTGTCTTAGAGTTGCCTGCAGGGACTCAAATCGGCTCCCCCACGCCTCGATAACCTGCTGATGCTGTCAGGTTAGTGGTAGGCACAGGACCTTGGGGGAGCTGGGGACACCAGAGTGGGGGGCTGGGAGGCGGATGCCTTCCTGGTGAGGGGGTGAACAGTTCTCCTGGTCCGTGGGAAGAGACAGAAGGTGAGGGCTGGGCTCAGAGGAGAGCCAGAGCCCATCACAGAATGGGGGCATGTTTGATGGTGGGGTGGGGGAAGGCTTTGAGCAAAGAGCTGTCGGCTCAGGATCCCTGTGTCACTTTTGGTCTGGGGCATTCTCTAAGCAGAGAGGTGTGAAATGGGCCCAGGGAAGAAAGAAATGACAGCTGAGGGGACTGAGGGCCCGAAATGAAATATGAATGAGCCTTTTCATCCTAGTAAATTAGTAGCTGGTGCTGTGGGCGGTGCTGGCTGGAGGCCCTGGGGTTTGTCTAATCTGATAATGGCCATTTTCAGTGACACTCGCTTTGTTACTTCTGGTCTCATTTTGCGAGTTTCTGTGGGGAAGGCGGGACGGGTGGGATGGGGGCCTGGAAAGAGCTGGTTCACTGGAGGAGAGGCCCAGTGGGTGAGTATGTTCTGCTCAGACATGGGGCAGGGTGTCTGACGTCAGACCAGAAACTACCAGAGGCAGTTACTGCCCTGTCTACCTGTATCCTGGCACCCAGCCCAGCGCCTCACACAAAAGCTCAACCAGGATTTGTCAAGTGGATGAATGAATAACCATTGTATCCAGTTTCTTCAAAAACTTGCTCTCTATCAGCTGTCAGCAAGTTGTTGTTGCTGTTCAGTTGCTAAATCTTGTCTGACTCTGCATGGACTGCAGCACGCCAGGATTTCCTGTCCTTCACCATCTCCTGTAGTCTGCCGAAGCTCACGTCCATTGAGTCGATGATGCCATCCAATCATCTCATTCTCTTTCACCCCCTTCTCCTTTTGCCCTCAGTTTCCTGGAATCAGGGTCTTTTTCAAGGAGTCGATTTTACATCAGGTAGCCAAAGTAATGGAGAAGGCAATGGCAACCCACTCCAGTACTCTTGCCTGGAAAATTCCATGGATGGAGGAGCCTGGTGGGCTGCAGTCCATGGGGTCGCTAGGAGTCGGACACGACTGAGCGACTTCACTTGCACTTCTCACTTTCATGCATTGGAGAAGGAACTGGCAACACACTCCAGTGTTCTTGCCTGGAGAATCCCAAGGATTGGGGAGCCTGGTGGGCTGCCATCCATGGGGTCACACAGAGTCGGACACGACTGAAGCGTTTTAGCAGCAGCATCAGCAGCAGCCAAAGTAATGGAGCTTCAGATTCAGCATCAGTTCTTCCAATGAATATTCGGGGTTGATTTCCTTTAGGATTGACTTTAAAAAATTTTTTTATAATGACATTTAATCCACGGGCATTTTATTTTTAACCATTTATCATTTATTTATTATTATTATTTAAGCAAGCTATATGATCTAACTTAAATTTTTTTTAAATTTTATATAGAAGTATAGCCAATTAACAGGGCTTCCTGGTGGCTCAGTGGTAAAAAATTAGCCTGCAATACAGGAAATGTGGGTTTGACCCCTGGGTTGGAAAGATCCCCTGGAGAAGAAAATGGCTACCCACTCCAGTCTTCTTCCCTGGAAAATCTCATGGACAGATGAGTTTGGTGGGCTGCAGTCTGTGGGGTCACAAAAGAATCAGCCTTGACTTAGCAATTAAACCACCACCACCGTAGCTCATTAACAATGTTGTGATAGTTTCAGGTGGACAGCAAAGGGGCTACTCAGCTATCCATATACATATATCCATTATCCCTCAAACTCCTGCCCCATCCAGCCTGCCACATAACCTTGAGCAGAGTTCCCTGTGCTATACAGTAGGTCCTTGTTGGTTATCCATTTTAAATACAGTAGTGTGTACATGTCCATTCCAAACTCCCTAACTATCCCTTCCCCACTGGTAAGCATAACGTGATCTAAATCTATACTTTTGTCTTAGTGGGCGCTAATTGATTCATTCAGCAATTGAGCACCTAATGTGTCAGACAAACTTTCTGTAGTCAAGAAGCCAACATCTCAGTGCAGAAGGGTCTCTGCTCACAGGGGATGTTTCAGAGGCAATTCTTAAAGCAAAGAAGTAATTGGAAAGGGATAGTTAGGGAGTTTGGGATGGACATGTACACACTGCTATATTTAAAATGAATGACCAACAAGGACCTACTGTATAGCACAGGGAACTCTGCTCAATGATATTTGGCAGGCTGGATGGGAGGGGAGTTTGGGGGAGAATTCAGTTCAGTTGCTCAGCCATGTCCGACTCTTTGTGACCCCATGGACTGCAGCACGCCAGGCTTCCCTGTCCATCACCAACTCCTGGAGCTTACTCAAACTCATGTCCACTGAGTCGGTGATGCCATCCAACCATCTCATCCTGGGGGAGAATGGATACATGTATATGTATGGCCGAGTCCCTTCGCTGTTCTCTTGGAAGTATCACAACATTGTTAATTGGCTATACCCCAATACAAAATAAAAAGGTTTAAAAAGAAGAAGTAATTGGAGTGGTGGGTGTGATGGATGCTGTGGTGTGTAAGGGGGGAAGAGATGTCTAGGTGGGGAAAGGGGAAGGGAGATTTCCAAAGTGCTACCTTGTTTCAGCCTCACCTGTATCTGGGTCAGGCAAGGCTGGCTAATAAGACAACAGTGACTCATTCCAATTTGCACTGGGAGTTGGTGGCAGGGCCAGTGTCCCAGCTGTTAGGTTGAGATGAAAAGCTGTTGTGCTGCCAAAAGCCTGGGCTGGGAAGAAGCAAAACCTTTTTCCTCCCACTCACCACCTTCCAACTCTGTGATTTGCCACAGTCCCTGGAGGATTGGAGTTGGGGTGATGTATAATAAACGTCAAGTCAGTCATGCCGATGCAGCTAGAAAGAAGAGAGATACTACCTACTGAGTGGCTTTATCACACTAACAGGCATGTGATAGCACAACAAGAGTTCACCTGGGAGTGTCCTTAGCCTCTCCCTGCCCTGCTTGCTAAAGAGGGTTCTGGTGTCGTCTACTGGCATCTTCTACGCCAGTCAGCCCCTGCCCCAACTCCAGGGAAAGCCCTAGTGTTATCAGACTGGATTCTTGGCTTTTGAGAATATAGAATCATGGAGAATGGGAGGAGCAGCCAGAAAATATGCAGATCTGGAGTTGGAGGCAGGACCAGGGTGATATGAGAGGAAGGAGGCACCAGGCAAATGAAAGGCACTAAGGACATAGGGGTGTAGGTGAGAGAGAAAAGGAAACAGAAACATTGTATGACATGTGTACCCTTCAAAAGGCTTGAGATATGTGATAGAATTTTAAATAACTTAAAATAATTTTTGGTTGCTGGACTGTATGTCTTCATCATGGTAACACTAACCATTTGGATGATAGCTTGAGACCCCGGTTCAATTCTTGGGTTGGGAAGATCCCCTGGAGAAGGGATAGGCTACCCACTCCAGTATTCTTGGGCTTCCCTTGTGGCTCAGTTGGTAAAGACTCCACCTGCAATGCAGGAGACCTGGGTTTGATCCCTGGGTTGGAAAGATCCCCTGGAGAAGGGAACGGCTACCCACTCCAATATTCTGGCCTGGAGAATTCCATGGACTATATAATCCATGGGGTTGCAAAGAGTCAGACAGGACTGAGAAACTTTCACTTTCACATGTCATAAGGACAAAGAAAACATACCTAACGTGTAGAAGGTTATTATGTACTATGTATGAATAAAAATTACCAAGTACCCCACATTTCTTTTAATAATACCAGTCTATCATCTTCTTTCATATTGAAAGTTTTGACCTCCTCAAGCTTGCTTTTTCATCCCCCCTCCATGTAGACTAATAGAATTCCAATATTGGTTCTTGAAACTGTATGTTCTATAACTTCTGGAGAAAGAAATCTCAGCAAGATAAGATGTTAAAAAAAAAAAAACAACTTTCCATTTTCCCTGCAGCTATAGGAAAGCAGATTCTACTCAGCATCAAAAGCCCATTCTTGTAAATGTTATTCCTAACAAAAGAGTTTTATATGGCACCCTGACTTCAGAGATGGTTGCAATATTCCACGGTAAACAGTTTTTACTCTATTTAAGTATAGTTGATTTATAATGTGTTAATTTCTGCTGTACAGCAAAGTGATTCAGTTATATATTTCCACATTATTTTTTAAATGTTATTTTCCATTATGGTTTATCATAGGATACTGAATATAGTACCTTGTGCTAAACAGTAGGACTTTTTTGTTTATCCATTCTGTATATAACAACTTACATCTGCCAACCTCGGTCTCTCACCCCTCCCATCCCCTAACCCTGTCCCCCTTAGCAACTGCAAGTCTGTTCTCTACGTCCCTGAGTCTGTTTCTGCTTTGTAGATAGACTCCTTTATGTCATACTTTATATCTATTTATTTTTGGTTGCACTGGGTCTTTGTTGATGCAAGCAGGCTTTCTCTAGTTGCGGTGAGCAAGGGCTGCTCTTCATTGTGGTGGCTTCTGTTGTGGAGGATGGACTCTGGGCATTTGGCCTTCAGGAGTTGTAGCAAGAAGGCTCAGGAGTTGCAGTGTGCAGCTCTAGGCTGTGAGAGCTTCAGTAGTTGTGATACATGGGCTTAGTTGCTCCGAGGCAGGTGGAATCTTCCCAGGCCAGGGATCAAACCCATATGCCCTGCATTGGCAGATGGATTCTTATCCGCTGCACCACCAGGGAAGTCTGTGTCACATTTCAGATTCCACATAGAAGATACCGTACGGTATTTGTCTTTCTCTGTCCAACTTCCTGCACTCAGTATGATAACAGCTAGTTGCATCCATATTACTGCAAATGGCATTATTTCATATTTTTTATGGCTGAGTAGTATTCCATTGCGGGCTTTCCAGGTAGCACAAGTGGTAAAGAATCTGCCTGTCAATGCAGAAAATGCAAGAAACACAGTTTTGATCCCTGGGTTGGGACGAGCCCCTGGAGTAGGAAATGGCAACTCACTCCATTATTCTTCCCTAGAGAATCCCACGGACAGAGGAGCCTGGACAGAGGTGGGCTATAGTCCATGGAGTTGCAAAGAGCTGGACACATCTGAGCACCTGAGCATGCACTCAAGCACTATTCCATTGTACTTACCTACCAGATCTTCTTTATGCAGCCATCTGTTCATGCACATTTAGATTGTTTCCATGTCTTGACTACTGTGAATAGTGCTGTGGTTTTTAAACAGTTTTAAAAACAGTTTTTACTCATAAAACCCCGATTCTGATTGTTCTACTTAATGAATTTATTACCCAGGTAATCATGTTTAAATGGATTTTTCCCTTTGTGAGTGTCTTTGTGAAACCAGAGAAGGGTGGTAAGCTCTGCCTCTTCTCTTGAGTGAGTGACAGATCCTGGAACTGTTGGAATTCATATTTAAAGGAGGAGTTTTAGAGCTCTTGTCTCATTTCTATTAAGAGGAGCCAAGTGAAATGCAGCACCCTTCACCTGGGCTATCTGTTAGTTCTCAGAGCAGCCACAGAAGATGGGGGCCATTGTCACCTCCCTTCCATAGATGGTACAGCAGACATCGTAAGAGGGACTCATGAGTCAGCAGGCGCACAGCTGGCAGGTGACAGAGCCCAGAGCTTGAGCCACAGGCTGGCCTAGAGCGTACACTCTTGGTCTCAGTGCTGTACTGCCTAGGGGAGGCAGTGGACTGATGACTCTGGGAAGTAGAGGAGGAAGAAACCGGGGCCTTCTGGAGCAGCTAGGTGTTCAGAAAAGAGGAAAGGAAAACCTCAGAGGCAGCATAGCTTCGCAGAGCTTGAAAGGAATGAGGACAGAAGAGAAAGAAGAGGAGCAGAGTTTAGAGTGTGCTCCTGAATGAGGATCCAGAGGCTACAGGAGGGCAGGGGAGTGAACGGAGCCTGGGGAGGGGCTGGAGGGGCTGGAAGAGTGACTGGCCTGGGCCTGGTGGGTGAAAGGTACCTCAAGGTCCATGCCACTGAGGTGTTGCGATGCAAGAACACCATTTACAAGGAAGATAAATGGCAAAGCCTGGACTTGGGCAGCATGGAGACCCTGCCTGAGGACACTTCACTTAGATGAGCAGCAGTTCACTTATAGAAAGAAGACAAGAGCCAAGTTAAGCGCTTTAACACTCTGCCAAGCTAACTGCACAACTTGAGGCTCCATACCTGGAACACACCAGCTTGTGCATCAAGTATGTCACACAGCTGTTTCTCCCACTAACAAAAGTTGGCATATTAAACATGGTGGGCACCATGGGCAGTCCTGAAGGTGTTAGGTAGAGTGCTTGTTTGTCTAACATGTTTGCCCACCCCCCTTATTGTAATTCCCATGGGAAACAACCTTCCCAACATACTACTCTCACACATACACATATGCCTACACACATACACACAAAAATGTGTTCTAATTATCTTTTGCTCCAGAACCCAATTACCCCAGGCTCAGTGACTTAAGACAACCATTTTATTATGCTCATAGAATACAGATTCTTTAGTGAGGAATTTGGGGGAGGGCAAACAGGAGGCTTGTTTGTTTGCATGACATCTGGGGCCTCACCTGCTGCTGCTGCTGCTGCTAAGTCACTTCAGTCGTGTCCGACTCTGTGCGACCCCATAGGTGGCAGCCCACCAGGCGCCCCCGTCCCTGGGATTCTCCAGGCAAGAATACTGGAGTGGGTTGCCATTTCCTTCTCCAATGCATGGAAGTGAAAAGTGAAAGTGAAGTCGCTCAGTCGTGTCCGACTCTTAGCGAGCCCGTGGGCTGCAGCCCACGAGGCTCCTCCACCCATGGGATTTTCCAGGCAAGAGTACTGGAGTGGGGTGCCATTGCCTTCTCTAGGGGCCTCACCTAGGAGGGCTCAACCCAGGGACAGGAATCCTCTTGAGGTATCATCACTCCCATGTCTATGGTTGATGTTGGTTGTCCACTAAGACCACTGCTGGGGCAGTCAGAACACCTGCCCACGGCCTCTTTAGGTGGCCTGGGTTTCCTCACAACATGACAGCCTTAAACTTCTTAAATGGAGGTTCAGGGCCTCACAGGTGAGTGTCTCAAGAGGCAAGAGGTGAAAGTTGTCAGTTTCTAAGGGCTGAACTTTGAAATGAGGACAGTGTCATTTCTGCCATATTCTATTGGTGAAGGCAGACACAAAGTCTGCCCAGATTCAAGGGGAAGGGACAAAAACTCAACCATAGATAGGAGGAGTGTCAATATCACATTCTAAAAGAGTGTGCAGGACAGGAGTTATTGCAAAGGCCATGTAGGGAGAAACATAATACACACACACTCAGTCTCGGTGTGCTTGTTGATTATGGTGCCCCTGTTTTTTCCCCAGGGGTGGTCACCCCATCTATGCTGGTTAATGAGGTACTCCATCCCTCTGGCAACAGTGAAATCTTCAAGGGTAGATATACGACCCAAGCAGGGCCATTAGAGTTCTTCTAGGTGTTGATCTATGCATTTGGGAGAGGAATTTTCTGGAAGGATGAGATTCTGGGTTCAGGCTAACCTTGTCTGCTGCCAGCTGTGGCAAGCCTACTTGCAGAATGATTCCAAGCAGACTCACACAGAGCTTAGAGTTGGAGAGAGACAGAGTTCTAACAATATTGCTTCTGCTATGGGTAGAGTCATGCCCCCAACCAGGTCTTGTCCAGGATTTCATGTTTCTGACACAATGAAAAGGATTCTTAACAACAGAGCCGGGGGGAGAGGTATGGCTATATCCCAAAGGTATAAGTGAGAAGACCAAGATTTTGAGCCCACAGTCTCATTCTATGGAGGGAGAAAATTCCTCCAGAGGAAGGCAGAACAGTTTCCAGGGAACATCTGCCAGGAAGGCAGAACATTTTCCAGGGCTGCTTTTTGGAGGCCTCTACCCTGCATGAAGTCTATCACTCCCATTCCTTCCTCTCCTCCCACCATGATTTTATTCCCCAATGAACCCAATAATCGTGGAAATGTCCTAGAATTGGGCTAATTAAGGGGAGCTGCTTTTCATTCTTATGATTTTAAACAAGTCCCTTAAATCTCTCCTAATCTCAGTTTTCTCAGCTAAAATATGGAAACCATGGGTTATTGTGAGGATTAAATGAGACGGTACAGAGGGAACCCCAAGCACAGTGCTGGGCACACTTGCAAACTCTTGAAGACTGAGAGCTGTGACTTGAGCTCTTTGGGTGGTCAAGATTCCTCTGATGTTAGTATAAGAATGGAGGTCTCCGCGTCTCCAAAACAGCCTCAGCTCTGCCCAGGACTTCGCTCAGTGCAGCCTGTGGAACTATTAGAGATGACAAGAGGCTCTCTTGCAGATTTATATGTATGGGCGAGTGGTAATTTCCATAAAAAACACAGGCGCACAGAGATTCCTCCAAGGCCCAAGAGCTGCAAAAGGGAACACACCTGCTAAATCAGGAGTGCTGGATAAAGCCCAGTGTGTCTTCCTCCCCTTCCCCATGTTAATGAGCTGGCAGATTCCAATTATGAGCCCGGTGGAAGGGCTTGGCCATGATGGGATTTGCCAGTGGCCCTGAAATTGAAATAAGAATACATATGGAGAGGCTGTGTGGAGCACAGGCACCTTGAGGTCCTAGCACACCTCCTGAGGATGATCAGAGGGGTTGCAGGAGAGCCAGGGCTTGAATGGGGTGAGGGGAACAAGCCCTTGCAGAGTGAGCTTCTGGCAGGTCCCTCGGGAAGAGTTAGGATTTCCCTGAGTGAGTCGTAAAGGAACCTGACCCCCTCTAACTCAATTTGTAAATTTGTGACTAATCCTGGTGATCTTATGGTCTCAATTTTCCCATCCTGAAAAGTGGGCACAATGATATATATTTTCTCTACTTTTTTGTGGGGGAGGGTAAGGGGAGGTTTGGGAGGACCAAAGGAGATCTAGAAAATGGGAAATTCAGGTCCTAGGTCATTGTTGACAGATTTACAGACTGCTGGAGCTAGAGAATCATGGAGTTTAAACAACCCCCCTCATTTTACAGCTGAGAAAAATGAGACCCAGGAAAATAAAGGGATTTGTCTAATATCCTTAGATGAGTTAGTAAATGATAAGAGACCAAGCACCGTGGGCTCTGATGCTAAGCAAACTGATCTTTGTTTTTCTTCTCATTGTTCAGTTTGCTCCCTTCCTGGTGGCTGTATGGATGCAAATTCTCAAGATACTTAACGGCTGATGAGCCTAGTTGGTCTTGCTCATTATGCCTTTGTGGTCTCTTTGGGCCTTCTAGCTAGTCTGGGAAGGAGCATCTCTGTCATAGTAATGCTTTAAATATATACGTTAACAGTTTTGTTCACCACAAAATTGATAGTATATAATCTCTCCCATGAGCATCCCATCAGGTGAGGTCTGTTTCTCAGATGATGAGGCATGAGGAGTGGATTAAGTGCTCTATATACCCCTCCTCCCCAAGTGGCAGCCCATGAACTGAGAGTTTGGGAAGAGTTGGCCTAAAAAAGGCAACGGATTTCATTTCTAGATGAGCCAAGTAGCTCTGAAGTATCATTTCACTCACTCTTTCAACAGTGTGCATGCATGCTAAGTCACTTCAATCGTGTCCATCTCTTTGCAACCCTATGGACTATAGCCTGCCAGGCTTCTCTGTCCATGGGATTCTCCAGGTATGAATACTGGAGTGGGTTTCTATGCCCTCCTCTAAGGATCTTCCCAACCCAAGGATCGAACCCGCATCTCTTAAATCTCTTGCATTGGTGAGTGGGTTCTTTACCTCTAGTGCTGTCTAAGAAGCCCCTTTCAACAGTAAGTAGCATATAATATGTGACTTTGTGTGTGCTCTCTCATCGTTTAGTCGCTGAATCATTTCTGACTCTTTGTTCCCTGACCTGTTCATGAGCCCCATGAGCAGTGTTCCCTCATAATATCTCACAAATGTATGGCATTGGTTAGAGGAGGGACTGGATGAAGGAAGCATGGGTGACTCAGAGACTTAGGCCATCCTTAATTTTGGAGATCAAATTACACGTGTAGAGAAGTAAGGAGGGGTTTCCATCACCGCCATCTCTCAGTGGACCATTGCAACAGCTTAACATGGTCTTCCACCTTCTCCTCCCATTCACTAGCCCATTCTCCACATAGCAGGTAGAAAAAAAAATGCAGATGGTTTTAAACATGAATCATACCATATCACTTCTATGCTTGAGATCCAGACTCCTTATATGATCTACAAGCTCCGTGTGACATGGTCCTCTCCTACCTTTCCAAGCTTATTTCCTCTGTGTCTTCATCCTCATGCACCACACCCCAGCCACACTAGCCTCCTTCCCATCCTTTGGACATGCCACGTTTGTTTCTACCTCAGCACCCCTGAAGCTGCTGCACCATTTTGCTGGAATGCCTTTCTGTTGGGTCTTCACAAGTCTGGCTCCTTCTCATTGTTCAGGTCTCAACTCAGACACTGTCTCTTCAGAGTGGCTTTTCTTGACCATCCTAGCTACAGTAGTTCTCAGCCACTGTACATTCCACTACTTTGTTTTCTTCACTGCAGCTTGCAACAAACTGAAATTATCCTGGTTTAGTGGTTTAGTCACCAAGTCATGTCCGACTCTTGCAATCCCATGGACTGTAGCCCTCCAGGCTCCTCTGTCCATGGGATTTTCTGAGTGAGAATATACTGAAATGGTTTTCCATTTCCTTCTCCAGGGGATCTTCCTGACCCAGGGATTGAACCCAGGTCTCCTGCACTGCAGGAAGATTCTTTACCAACTGAGCTACCAGGGAAGCCCATACTGGAGGGGCTTGCCATGCCCTCCTCCAGGGAATCTTCCCAACCCAGGGATCAAACCCAGGTCTCCTGCATCGCAGGTGGATTCTTTACCAACTGAGCCACCAGGGAAGCCCAAGAGTACTGAAGTGGTTAGCCTAGCCCTTCTCCAGGGGAATCTTCCTGACCCAGGAATTGAACTGGGGTCTCCTGCATTTCAGGCAGATTCTTTACCAGCTGAACTACCAGTGAAATTATCCTAGTTACTGATATGTTTGTGGTCTTTACCTCTCATGAGAATGTAGACTCCACAAGAGCAGGGACTTCATTTGATTCATTATTGCATTTCCAGTGCTTAGCAAAAAGCCTAGCACACAGTGGGCTTTCCAGAAATATTAGTTAAATGAATGAATGAATTCATGGTACCCATATTTTAAAGAAAATTTTTCTAAACAACCCCCTTTTCACTCTCAGAGTGAATGGTATTCTTGCATCTAGGTTTCAGAAGGAAAGTAAGTTGGGTCCCAGGGGCCCTGTTCTACCCAGGTACTCCACTGACAATTCTGAATATGAGAAACTCCACTTACCTGGGCATTCCTTGAAGTGCAGTTCCCTTGGGGAACACCTGGATTGAAGGAAGAAGGTAGGGATGGAAGGGAGGTAAATGTTGCATATTTTCCAAACCAATCTTCTCATCACACACACATTTTTAATGCTGACAGAACTCAATTTGTTATACAAAGCTGGAAGCAATGGCGTTGTGTGTAAACAGCAAACCGCGGGAAGAGTGCTTTCTGCAAATATGTTTTGCCCTCCCAGTTTATTTCCAGAACTACACGAGCCGCTGTCCCTGGTGCTGAAACAATAGACTCAGCCGGGAGTCTGCGCTTCATGCAGGGGCACCTCTATCCAAGGTGTTGCAACAGCCTCTGGGAGCTGCCCGGCAGCTTGTGGTCACCATCCTCCGACACAGGTGGGTCACACTGCAATGACAGCTGCTGGAAACCACAAGGTTGGGCTCTAATTCAAATTTCATTTGGCATCTCTCCAAAGTTCATCCTGGAGCTGCTGTAACAGCCATCCTACTCTGCTCCAGGAAGAGTGGCAGGGCAATGGGATGGTAAGCCCTTTTGTAACTGGAAGGGGTGTATCCAGCCTCAGCTGTGAACCACATCAGTAATGCCAGGAAAGCACAGATGTGACACAGATCACAGATGTCTGCACTCACCATGACTCCTATCCACCCAGCCTTGGCCTGCATGGTCTCTAACGGTGCGTTCAATGCCCCTGCATTCTCATGTGTGCTATGGGCAGCTGTGTTACCACTTCCCTCAAGGTAGAAAGTAAAGCCCAAGCTTTGTGAATGTTGTGACCCTCTAGAAGTGAAGAACACATGATAATTTAAATTTTTGAGTGATGGTGTGATGATTTTAAAATGTCTGTTAAAAATCTTGAGGTGGGGCTTCCCTGGGGGCTCAGTAGTAAGGGGTCCGCCTGCCAATGCAGGAGACATAGGTTGGATCCCTGATCTGGGAAGATCCCACATGCTGCGGAGCAACTAAGGCCATGCTCCTCAACTACTGAGCCTGTGCTCTGGAGCCAGGGAGTCGCAACTGCTGAGCCCATGTGCCCTGGGGTCCACAGTTCACAACAAGAGAAGCCGCCACAATGAGAAGCCCACACACCGGAACTAGAGAGTAGCCCTCACTTGCCACAACTAGAGAAAAGCCCTCCAGCAAGAAAGGCTTAGCACAGCCAAAATTAAATAAGGAAATAAATAAAATTATAAAAACTAACAGTTAAGAATTGCTATTAAAATAAGTTAAAACTTTTGAGGTGTCACATGTAATGTACACAAATCTGAAATATACAACCTAAAATGTTGTATGTGTGCATGCAATCACCATCCAGATGAAAACAAATAAAATTTCCAGCACCACCTGCCTGTGTTAACGCCACTAAGGATGACCACGCTTCTGACACCTGTTGGTATAGACCAGTTTTTCTTGTTCTTGAACTTCACATAAATGGGATCATTCAGCAGGCACTCTACTGTGTAGGCACTGCTTCTTTCATTCAGCATGGTGTCTTAGGACTCACCCATGCTGTTGCTTGTTAATAGTTCATTCTTCTTTAGTGCTGTATAGTATTGTTTTGTGTGAATAAAGCACTGCTGGTTGATATATTCTCCTGCTGATGAACATTTGGGTTGTTTCCAGTTTGAGGCTGTTGTGAATAAAGCCATGAATATTCTTGTGCATGTCCCTTGAGGACAAAGCACTCATTTAGCTTGGGTATGTACTCAGGATTGGAACTGCTGGCCATAGTGGTTGTTTTACTTTACAGTCACTAAAAAAAAAAAAAAAAAAAAAAAAGACATTAATCCCTCCTTCCTGATTTTGCCTTTTCTGCATTCTCTGATTGACAGAGATGTTCTAGGGAAGGTTTGTTTAAGTAATGTGGCTTTAGATTTTTCTGGGACACTTTATTGATGAATATTGATTAGATGACTATTCTCTACTAATCTCTTTCTAGAAACTAGAGACATTCTTCCCTCACACCTTTCTTCTTTTTGGTTATCACCATGACTGATTGCTGTAATGGAATCTGAATGAGGTGATGCAAAGTTTAAGATGAATAATTTTCCCTTCTTCCTCCACAGCCCAGGCCACAACCTGTCTGAGAGAAGAATCTGGCCAAGGAGAGTAGGGAGCATGGAGTGGACCCCCAGTGCCAGGGGAGAAATCCTGGAGGCGCTACACACACAAAGGCTAGTTGAAAAACCTGTAAGGAGCTTTCTGCTCCAAGAATGGGAGGGGGACAAGTAGCAGGGAAAAGAGCAAGCTCCTTCTCCTTTGTTCTGTTCCCCTCTTGCCTTTCCCAATTTTATGAGTTTTTACGAGATTTTGGAGCCTTATATCTACTTATAATATACGGTGTTTAAATAATTTAGGGTTCAAATTTGAACTGTATTATAGACAGCTCGACAATCTCAAGAGCACAGAGGGAGCACTATATGAATTGTCCTAAACATTGATCCATTCATTAGGAGATCAAGTGTCCACAATCCACTCACCCTTGTGAATGTTCTCTCTCTTTCTCCCCTTCTCCTCCAACTTCCGCTTGTCTGGCATACTCTCTGGAGAAAAGATTTCTGGATTTAGAACAGCCAAAATGGCTGGTGAAGAATAAAATGAGGCTCTAATGTCCTTTTGAGATGAGTCAAAGCTTCTCATATCTCTTCAGAGACAGCAGTAGAGACGGATAATGGTTTGTGCCTGATGAAATGAGGGCAGTTGGGGTTATGCCAACAAGAACCAAAGACCTTCCACGCCTCATTTTCTCTTTTGTTTCTGAGTGCTTGTTTTCGTTTGCTTATGTTTGGCCGTGCTGGCTCTTTGGCTGGCGGCTTTTCTCTAGTTGCGGCGAGCAGGGGCTGCTCTCTAGTTGCGATGCATGGCCTTCTCATTGCAGNCAAAGACCTTCCACGCCTCATTTTCTCTTTTGTTTCTGAGTGCTTGTTTTCGTTTGCTTATGTTTGGCCGTGCTGGCTCTTTGGCTGGCGGCTTTTCTCTAGTTGCGGCGAGCAGGGGCTGCTCTCTAGTTGCGATGCATGGCCTTCTCATTGCAGTGGCTTCTCGTGTGGCAGAGCACAGGCTTCAGATAGCGCAGGCTTCAATAAATGCAGTTCCCAGGCTGCAGAGCACAGGCTCGGTGGTTGCGGCACTCAGGCTTAGCCGCTTCCAGGATCAGGGACTGAACTTACTTCCCCTGCACTGGCAGGCAGACTCTTTCCACTGAGCCACCAGGGAGGCCCCACCTTGCCTTTCTTGGGTGGACTGAGGGTTCAAGGACTTGACCCTTGGGATGAAAAGGCAGAGTAGAACACATTTGTGGTTGTACCTAGGCTTGAATGCCCTTGGCTTGGAGAGTTGGGGGTCAGATAGGCATGGCAGGGCAAAAGACGGTGCACTGTTTACCCCGGGGCCCCTGAAGGTGCACGTGGATCCTTAACGTGACTTTAGGGAGCCCCTACAGGGCTGGGATCGAGAGCCCTGCCTGTCTCAAGTTTCCTTAACACCCCCATCGGCCGTCAAGTCTCCCTGCGGGTCACACAGGAAGTGTTCTCCAGGTCTGCTACAGCTGCGGGATTCCGCCGTGGCCCACCCCACCCCCCTGGCCCGAAGATGGTCGCTGTCAGCACCTTCCTTGCCTATGCAGATCAATAGGGCCCTTGAATATGACCTCAAGTTCAATTATGGCTTCAATTATGGAATAAAGAGGCTGTTACTGCACACCTACCTCTTATTAAAAACACTGCACTGGGGGCTGGCAGAGACTGGACCTGGGGAAATCATTAGCTTACTAATTTGAAATCAATTTAAAGTGCATTTGCTTAATGGTATGAGCATTGTGAATTATCTATAAATTGTTCATTTAGTTGAATGTCACACTAGATTTTGCATTTTGGGGTTGGCAAAAGTGTGTTTCCTTCCTTCTCCCTTCCCCTCTTGCTTTCTCTCTTTTTCTGAAACAAATCTTGATAATCCTGTCTTCTGGGATTCAACCCATAGCAGGAAGGTTGAATGAAGTTAAAGTCATAACAGGAGGTCTTGTGCACAGCCACTCATTCCCCAGGAAGCTGACACTGCCTTGTGAACAAGCCTGGTGAGTTACATGTGGCCTGTGACCCTCGCCCCCCTAGCCTGACACCAGCCAACCCCTAGAGCAAAACCACTCAGCTAACCTACAGCTGACTACACACATGTGGGAGGCCTCTAGGATCAGAAGAACTACCCATATGAGCTCAGATTAATTTAATTACCTCACAGAATCATGGCTAAATAAATGGTTATTGTTTTAAGTTACTGGATTTTGAAGTGGTTTATTAAGTGGCAATAAATAACTAGTATACTGAGGCTCAGAGAGAACGTGTGGCTTGCACAAGGTTGCACAGGTATAGGTGGTACCCAGGCAGCCTCATGGTTATATTGCCACACCACGTGGAAAGGATGTGTCCCATGGTGTCAGATTCCTCCAAGTCTCCCTGGGACAAGGGTCCTACTGTGTGTGTGTGTGTATGCATGCTCAGTTGTGTCTGATTCTTTGTGACCCCGTGGACTATAGCCCTCCAGGTTCCACTGTTCATGGGATTTTCCAGGCAAGAATACTGGGGCGGGTTGCCATTTCCTTCTCCAGGGGACCTTCCCAATCCAGGGATCAAACCTGAGTCTCCTGCATCTCCTGCATTGGCAGGCAGATTCTTTACCACTGCGCCACCTGGGAAGCCACTAGGTGGGACCTCTGGGATTCAGTGACTCAGGAGGCCAGGTGAGAGGAATGTTACACCAGCTTCACCATTTGCTTTGAGACCTGGGGCTGAGCCTCAATTTTCTCCTCTGTAAAACGGGGTGGTAAGAAGCCTGCCTTGCAAAGTTGTGAGGAACCCATGAGATTCTGAATGTGGCAGGCTTTTGTGAATTTCACAGGGCTGTACACAGTTTAGGGAGTCTCTCTTTACTGTAATAAAGTCATTGGTGCTGTCTGTCCTCATTGACACCACCTGCAACACCAAGGTGCTCCAGGTCATTGCTCTCTGTGGGGGCAGCTGCATGTAGTAGAAACTGACCTTGAAGTCGCCAGCCTGGGTTAGACTCCCACTGCCCACGGGAAGGTGGGCGAGTCGCTTTCTCTTCTAAGAACTACGGACACACCTTCCTTCCAAGATGGGTTGAAATGAGCTCATGGGTGGGAAAAGGGCATTGGAGGAGACCCAGTTATGTCTCAGCTTCCTCCCCTCCATCCTTCTCTCTCCTGCCCTGTTTCTGCCTGTTCTCACAGGACAAGGCAGGTCAGTCCTGAAGATGCTCCAGCTGGCAGAGTGGAGTGAGTGGGGACAACCCAGTGAGAAGCCCTTCTCCTCTCCCCGATCAAGCCAAGTGAGCACAAGCATCATCTCTGTTAGGTAGGTAGAGTGCCGAACAAAGGCTTCATTGATCTTCCACTGATAATCTGTGTCTTTCACCTAGAGACCCTTTGAGAAGAGGCAGGGAAGGAGTCTGAAAGCAAGGAACAGATGCAAGTTGCTGGAGAGTATAAGGTACCCGCTAACCTCTCCCCCAATAGCAAAACAAGATACAAGCATCACTCTGCCCTTTTTTAAAGTCTTATCAAGTTCCTTTTTAAAAGTCTTTATCAAGATTGCCAGGAGAAATATCAATAACCTCAGATATGCAGATGACACCACCCTTATGGCAGAAAGTGAAGAAGAACTAAAGAGCCTCTTGATGAAAGTGAAAGAGGAGAGTGAAAAAGTTGGCTTAAAGCTCAACATTCAGAAAACTAAGATCATGGCATACAGTCCCACCACTTCATGGCAAATAGATGGGGAAACAGTGTCAGACTATTTTTCTGGGCTCCAAAATCACTGCAGATAGTGATTGCAGCCAAGAAATTAAAAGACGCTTACTCCTTGGAAGGAAAGTTATGATCAACCTAGGTAGCATATTCAAAAGCAGAGACATTACTTTGCCAGCAAAGGTCCGTCTAGTCAAGGCTATGGTTTTTCCAGTGGTCATATGGATGTGAGAGTTGGACTATAAAGAAAGCTGAGCACTGAAGAATTGATGCTTTTGAACTGTGGTGTTGGAGAAGACTCTTGAGAGTCCCTTGGACTGCAAGGAGATCCAATCAGTCCATTCTGAAGGAGATCAGTCCTGGGTGTTCATTGGAAGGACTGATGTTGAAGCTGAAACTCCAGTACTTTGGCCACCTGATGCGATGACCTGACTCATTGGAAAAGACCCTGACGCTGGGAAAGATTGAGGGCAGGAGGAGAAGGGGATGACAGAGGATGAGATGGTTGGATGGCATCATCGACTCGATGAACATGGGTTTGGGTGAACTCCGGGAGTTGGTGATGGACAGGGAGTCCTGGCGTGCTGCGGTTCATGGGGTCGCAAAGAGTCGGACACGACTGAGCGACTGAACTAAACTACTGAATATGTTACAATATTGCTTTGGTTTTATGTGTTAACTTTTTGGCCACAAGACATGTGGGATCTTTGCTCCTCAACCAGGGACTGAGCCCGTACTCTCTGCATTGAAAGGTGAAATCTTAGTCAAGGAACTCCCTCTGCCCCAGTTCTGATGTGATTATTCCCCTTTAACAGGTGGGCAGATCGAGGCTTGAAAGGGTAGGAAATTCATTCAGTCAATACACATTTACAGTGAACACACTGTATATCAAGAACTGGGGATACCCAGGCTTTGCCTTCAGGGAGTGTGTCCAAATGAGGAGAGAGGCAAGTAGGAGGTCAGGAAACAGCCAGGGCACAGGAAATACAAAGTGCTGTGAGGTCACATCCCAGGACAACTGGCCCAGACTCAAGGCACCAATCAAGGCTTCTAGGAGAAAGTTGAGGCCTGAAGGATTAGGAGGAACTAGGAAAGTGCTTGACTACCCTGGTGGCTCAGACAGTAAAGAGTCTCCCTGCAGTGAAGGAGACCTGGGTTCAATCCCTGGGTTGGAAAGATTCCCTGGAGAAGGAAATGGCAACCCACTTCAGTACTCTTGCCTGAAAAATCGTATGAATGGAGAAGCCTGGTAGGCTACAGTCCATGGGGTCGCAAAGAGTCAAACATAACAGAGTGACTAACACTTTCATGAAGATGCTGGAAAGAGAGGAGGAGCATCCAGGCAGAGAGAACAGCATGTGCAAAGCCTGGACCATCAGGAACTGAAAGAAGATTGGTTTGGCTGAAGCCCGAAAGGCAAAGAGGAGGCAGTGGCACGCAATGGAAACAGGGAAAGTATCAGTGAGGTCCAAAAGGACTGTGAAGGCTGTAGAAAGAATCAACTTTATTATGAACGCAATGAACAATACTTCCACCAGCTCTTACTGCAATAATGTGTAACAAATCTCCCCAATCTCTGTGGCTTAAAACAATCATTAACTGATGTCAGCTGAGAGGTGGGTGCGCCATGCCAGGGTCATATGGGCTTGGCTCCAAGCTACCGTTTGGTCAAGTCTGCTCCATGTGTCTCTCAACCTACTGGGCATGCTCGTCCCAGGGAGAGGCAGAAGCGCAGAGGGCAAGTCCCCTTGGATGGGCATGCTTCAAGCCTTTGCCTGCTTGACTGTTGCTGACATCCCAGTGGACAATGCAAGTCACATGGCCAGACCCAACATCAATGAGACAAGAAGACATATTCCACCATAGTCTGAGAGAAATGAATTGGAGAGGGAATAGTTCCTATTTATTGAAGTGCTTTGATACTCCAAGCACAAAAATGCTATCCTGAGTTGGGAGAACTCTGTTCTAAGGACAATGAAAATGATGGTGGTTTAGCAGCTATCGCTATGCGCAAACCCTTGGCATACATTACCTCATTTAAACACAACATTCATGTATGGTAGATATTATTTTTCTATTTAATGGGTGAGCAAACAGGCTAAAATAGAGGAAGGGACTTGCTCTAATTCACACAGTTAATGAAGGCAGAATGAGGATACTAATCCCAATTTCTAGAACACCACACCAGGGGGGTCACAGAGCCCAATTCTGTGCTCTTTCTATTACCCAGCGCTGCTCCCTTCCAGTCATTCCCTCTTCCGGCTCAACTACAAGGAGGTTCAGGAGCAGCATCAAACAATGGCACACTCCTGAGCACCTCAGGGGCTCTGGAACATCACCAGAGGGGCTGATGGTCCACATCTCTACTCAGAGAAGGTAGCAGGGAGCCTGCTGTTGCCCCCCTCCCAGATCCTGGCAGTGTCTGGGTTCAGAGAACTTCAGGTGATGTTTATTGATGTTTCCTTTGGGAGGGGCACTCCTTTCTTCTTTCCTCACTGCTCTCCACCCTCAGTGCATCCTCTGCTCTGCAGTAAGAATGAGTTTTCTAAGAAGCAAATGAAGACCAAGTCTCTCCTTTGCTTAAAAAAAAAAAAAAAAATCCAGGTAATATATTCCTGTAGTCAAAAAATCCAAGAGTGTGAAAAGATTTGTAAGAAAAGTCTTCTTCCCGTGGCTGTCTGCCATCTGCCTAGTCCCCACATCCCAATTCCCACAAGCAACCACTGCCTTAGATTTTTTTGTGTTTCCTCTAGTTTCTTTATATATAGTCAAGCAAAATGAGCATTCTTTCTCTTTCCCACCCATTTTTCAAGGTGATTTACACGTATTTTTTGCAACTTTCTTCTCATTTAATAGAGCTTCGTGGTTTTTTTCATACTGGCACTTACAAATCTTCTTTATTCTTTGTTTAGTCATAGAATATCCTATTATCTGAAAGGACTGATTGAAACTTATTTCATTGGTTACTGAGCTGAGGGACATAGAGGAGTTTCCAGTCCTTGGATATACTGGACAAAGCTTCAGTGAAAAACTTGCCCAGTGTAAGTTTCTCAGCAGGATAAATTCTCAGAAGCGGGATTGCTGAATCAAAAGGATCATGCCGGGACTCCCCTGGTGGTTCAGTGGCTAAGAATCCTCGATCCCAATGCAGGGGCCCTGGGTTTGGTCCCTGGTCAGGGAGCTAGATCCCATAGGCTGCAGTTAAGGGTTCACAGGCCACAGCTAAGACCTAGTGCAGTAAATTAAAAAAAAAAAAAAAAAGGATCATGCCATTGTGATTTTGATAGTTACTGCTAAATTCCCCTCCACGATGGTAGAGCCAGTTTACACTCCACCCTGACAACCCACTCCAGTACTCTTGCCTGGAAAATTCCATAGACAGAGGAGCCTAGTGGGCTATAGTCCATGGGGTTACAAAGAGTTAACATGACTGAACAGTCTCAGGCAAATCCATGCAGCCTTGGAGGGCAGGGCTGGGCAAAGACCTCAGGCCCTACACCAGCCTGAGCCCCCCAGGCATGGTGATGTGTGGACTCACAGCCTCCGGCTTCTGGGCTCATATTTTAAGTTTATTTGGAGTGGATTGTTTTTCACAGGGCTCCTCTGAACCTTGAATGCCAAAGGCAATAGTATTTTGCCAGCTGGAATGGACAGGAATACCACTCTGAAGTCCTTTTGAGGCCCCAGCAGGGAAAGGAGACTCAGTTCTGCCTGGGCATCTTTCTCTGCCTGGGCACCTCTCCTCCTCCCTCCCTCCCCTCTCTCCCACTCCCCTTCCCTCCTCCCCTCCTCCCAGTGACTGAGGTTGGTCTGAGAACCGTGTGTAGAGGGCCACTCCACGCCTCCCTCTCGGGTCACTGGGGGGGGTGTGGGTGTGTGACTGAGCTCCTAGAATAGCCAGATGCTCTCTTGACCCAGCCTGTCGCCACTTTCCCTGTCTGCAGAAGCTCCAGCTTTGACCCTTAAGATACAATGAATCCATCCAGGTCTTACCATCAGTCTGTGGGAGGCTGTTCTGTGGCTCAAGGAGGGCTGTGCTTGGAGGGAACAACCCCGTCAGAGCAGGGGAAACAGTCCTCATCCTCTAAACCTCCCTCATCCTTTAACCTCCGTGCAGAAGCCACATGCCCAGGGGTCCCTGTCACAAGGCTTGGGGCCCTTACCCTTCACTGCTCTCCCTCAGAGCCCTCTGGCTTGTGGTTATGTATCTGAGGGTTCTTATACTAAAGAGATTTTCCCTACCTCAACTGTAAGGTCCATGGAGTCAGATCTGGGTTTGTTTTTTGTGTTTCCTTGGATTACCGAGGTCTGGAACAGTGCGTGACACATAGTAGGTGTTCAGTTAATCATCGTTGAACAGACAACAGCTCCAATGAGCATCCTTCTGCTCATTGGATGTGAACAATGAGGAGACAGGAGAGGCTCGGAGAAGAAGACGGCCACGAGGGTGGGCCCTGGGGCAGATTGACTTAAGGAGACTCAAATCAGGCAGCATAGAAGTGGGAGGAGGCAGAGCCCTGGATGTCATGCTGTCCCACTTTCCAGAGGATTGAAACTGTGCAGTGATTTGCTCCAAGTCGCCTTGGCTGGAGCCCAGACTCGAATGCTGGACTCTCAGTCTGGTGCTCTTTCCTCTCAGAGAAGCAAGCACGTGGACAAACATGAAGGAGGGAGGACCCTGGCTGCCCAGCTGGCCTGGGACTGGCTGCTTCTGCGAACCAAATCTGTTTGCAGGTGAGGCTGTATTAGAGAGAGGGCACAGCTTAGGAGCTGTTCGCCCTAGGTGGGAATTCCAGCTCTATAACTCACAAGCTGTGTGACCTCAGGCTAGTTACTTCATGTCTCTGGGGTTAATTTTTTTTTTTTTTTTGGCTACATAGGATCTTAGTTGCAGTATAAGGATATTGTAGGGCTTCCCAATTGGTGCTAGAGGTAGAGAACCCACCTCCCAATGCAGGAGTTTGATCCCTGGGTTGGGAAAATCCCTAGAGGAGGGCATGGCAACCCGCTCCAGTATTCTTGCCTGGAGAATCCCATGGAGAGAAGAACCTGGTGGGTTATAGTCCATGGGGTTGCAAAGAGTCAGGCATGACTGAAGAAACTTAGCACGCATGCACGTATGGGATCTTTAGTTGTGGCATGTGGGATATAGCTCTCCGACCAGAGAGTGAACCCAGGCCCCCTGCACTGGGAACACAGAGTCTTAGCCACTGGACTACCAGGGAAGTCCCTGGGTTTTGGTTCTTTTTTCGCAGTGAAATGGGAGAAGAAGAACTGCAAGAACTCCTGAGAGTGAAGGGATAGGGCCTGGGGCGTGGCCAGCACTTTAAAGCACTGGCTTTCATCGATTTCCTGGCTTCCAAGGGAAGGAGAGAGAAGCAGGGGCTCAGGGAACCTTTGTAAGTGACAAGGGTCCCTCTCCACGGGCTCCCCTCAGGCCCTCTGCCCCTCCCCAGCCTGCTGAATGCCTGCACATCCTCTCAGATCCCAGACTAGCTGCTGTGCCCGATCTAATGAAGGGCATCTCATTAGCACTCAGCAAAAGCTCATTAAGACCGTGAGCTGTGCGTCAGTGGGTGAAGGAAGGTCAAGGTCCTTTTCACGGGAGTTACTGCCTCTGGGACCCTGTGGAGCCAATATTTGCAAATAAGATGAAGGGGGAATTATTTGTAGCCAAGTAGGCAGCAAAGGGGAGAAGGCAATGGCAACCCACTCCAGTACTCTTGCCTGGAGAATCCCAGGGACAGAGGAGCCTAGTGGGCTGCTGTCTATGGGGTTGCAGAGAGTCAGACACGACTGAAGTGACTTAGCAGCAGCAGCAGGCAGCGAAGGGTGTGGCCAAGTTTCCCCGGAGCTCGCAAATAGTCACCAGCATCCTTCCCTTTGTGTGTTTCCCAGGTGACTGATGGTAAAGAATCTGCCTGCCAGTGCAGGAGACGCCAGTTTGATCCCTGGGTTAGGAAGATCCTCTGGAGGAGGAAATGGCAACCCACTCCAGTATTCTTGTCTGAAGAGTTCCATGGACAGGAGCCTGGTGGGCTGCAGTCCATAGGGTCGCAAAGAGTCGGACACGACTGAATGACTGAGCACATATCCTTCCCCTAGCCCTGCCCCAGCCCTCCCCCAAGGAGAGAGAGTACTGACCCAGAGCTGGACAGGGCAGTTGCCATGCTGGGCCTGAGGAACCAGGACATAGGATGAGGAGATAAAGAATACCATCCACAGAGAGTGGACCCGGCAGGGAAGCAGAGATGGGCAGGACCCAGGCAGCCTGGCCATGCACTGTCATTGCCTCCTCTGGGGCTCACAGTATTCATCTGTAAAATAGGAACTCTGCTCCAAGGAGCACTGTGAGGGTCATGAGAGAGTTGTATTGATGTAGAGGAGCCCTAGTCACCTGTTGGAGGGAGGTGACAGCGACATCAGGGCCTGACCTCCTTCACCCTTGACCTGCCTGCCTGACACCCCCAGAGCACCCTGTAAAGATGAAGACCAAGGGGGAGGAAGAGATGTTTCTTAAAAGCAAGGAAATGGGCTTAGTGAGGTTTCCTGACAAATGGGCATGACCTGGACTGCATACAAATGATATTCAAATGACCATACCTCCACGTTAATACTAGGTTATTGGGAAGGTCTCGGGACAAGGACTTGATGGCAGTCTTTTCTCTGAGCACCTTCTGGGACGTCTTGTCAACTTGCCAGCTCCCTCCCTGCCCAACCCCCTCCCACCTGGTCTTTTCCTATAAGTTTGCCTTCTCCTTCCTTCCTGTTGTTGGAAGATGTCCAACTCTGCAGTCATGGCCTTCTGCCCTCTACCTCACCCCCTACAAGTGCTGCTGGAGCCCCGGCTGACCTGCCTAAATCCTTGACCAGCTCCTTCAGCAACAGTGCTCTCTGCCAGGCCTCTGATGGCTCAGGTTTCAGACAGGCTGATGGGGAAATTCTTAGGGGTGAAGTACTGTACAAATTGAAGGGTTTCCATCCAGATTCTCTAAGAAGAAGCCACTTGATAAGAGTGCCCCTGTGCTGTCATCACCCTTTGTTACAATCTCCCGAGAGCTGCACACCCTCAGGGATGAGCACCACTCTGGGACAGGCTGTGTGTGTGTGTCAGTCGTGTCCGACTCTTTGCGACTCCATGGACTGTAGCCCACCAGGCTTCTCTGTCCGTGGGATTCTCCAGGCAAGAATACTGGAGTGGGTAGCCATTCCCTTCTCCAGGCAATCTTCCTGACCCAGGGATTGAACCTGGATTTCCTGCATTGTGGGTGGATTCTTGACCGTCTGAACCACCAGGGACAGGCTGGTTGGGGTCAAACTCTGGGTCTACCACCAGCAGCTGCCTGACTCAGGCAAGGCAATCTCTCGAGCGTTGGTTTCCTCAGGCATAAAATGGGTCCGAGCACCCCCTCCCTAAGGTTAACAACTGAGCTGATGCATGTTGAGCCTTGCTATGAATTGAATTGTGTTCCTCCCAAAAGATATGTTGAGGCTAATCCTGGTCCCCATGAATGTGAGCTTGTTTTGTTTTTTAAATATTTTATTTATTTTGGCTGTGCCATGTCTTAGTTGTGGCACATGGGATTTTCGATCTTCGACGCACCATGCAGGATCTTTAGTTGTGGTGTGTGAACTCCTTACTTGCGGCATGTGGGGTCTAGTTCCATGACCAGAGATTGAACCCCTGCCTTGGGAGCACAGAGTCTTAGCCACTGGACCACCAGAGAAGTCCCAGATGTGAGCTTATTTGGAAATGGGATCTTTGCAGGTGATCAAATTAAGATGAGGTCATTAGGATCTGATACAACTGAAGGCAATGTGACCTTCACAGAGAGAAGACAGGCAAGTGAAGATGGAGACAGAGCCTGGAGTGATGCCTCTACAAGCCAATGAATGCCAAGGATGGCCAGCCACCAGCAGAAAGAAGCCAGGAGAGGGGGATGGAGCAGAGTCCCCCTCCCCCTCCAAAACTTACACCTCCATCAGATTTCCAGCCTCCAGAACTGTGAGAAAATAAACCTGTCTTTGTAAGCCACCCAGTCTGAAGCACTTTGTTACTAAAACAAACCCTAAGAGCAACTGGCATGCTAAGAGTTATGTGTCAGCTTATACCATTAACCTGGTGTTTGGTGTCTGTCTTCACCATGGAGAGTGGGAACCAAGATCTGATGCTCCCTCAGCATCAGCAAATACTGAGCCTCTGTTGGGTGCCAGGCACGCACTGGGTGGTGACAGGTTGTTGCAGGTCTGTCCTGCATGCCCAGCCTCCCTGTTAATACTTGCAGATGACCAGGCTAGCTCACCTGGAGACCATCCACCCACCCTAAGGGGTCAGTCCCAGCTCAGTCTGTGTCCAGCTTCCTAATGCCCTGGGCAAACGTCTGTCCCAAGGAAGAAGGTCACAGCACAGTACTGGGAACATTGAAGGGGCTAATAAGTGTCCTGGTGGGGAGCCAAATCGGCTCCACTTCTATGGTGCCCCCCTACAGAGTCCCCAGCCTGACTCTGGGCTCCCAGAGTTCTCTGTGACCCTGTTCCCCTGAGAGTCCTGCCCCTTCCACTCCGCCTCCATCTCCTTCCAGGCCCAGCGCCCGCCTCGTGCCAGGTTCCCAACAGCACCATGCAAACACTTAGTTATCGCAATTTGAAGAATACAATGGAGCCAGCAATGCTTAAAATGCTCGTGTTAATGGCGGCGGTCTGCAGTTTCATTTCACTTTAATAAGAACCATCTGCTGTGAGCAGGAGGCAGGCATGGCCAGCTCCCCATCCCAGGGGTTGCCCCCTCCCCCAAATTCCACCCAGAGTCAGGGTGGGGAGGTGGGGGGCTCAGATCTGTGAGGAACGCTGTGCTGGGGCCCCATGGCTTTCCAGAGAGCAGAGCCCCTTGAGTCTGGGGCCGGGACAGGACATGCAGTAACCCAGGCTGGTCCTTCTGTCCTTCCAGGCCAGGACCTAAAGGCCTAGGGAGGACCACAGGACCACCCAGCACTGGCCGCCGTAAAACTGATGGGGAGGGAGGGGGCAGGGGGTGTGAGGCCCTGCCCTTGAACCCTCTGTGCTCTTCCTGCAGAGTTCCCGAGGGAGGCCACTCTGGCTGTGCCACTGACCCAGCTACAGCTCAGTTACTTTGCCTTCTGATGCCTTGATTTTCACATCCATAGAATGGGGGCCCTGTAACAACCACATCAGAAAGTTCTTGTGAGCACTGAGGCAATGTGGAAATTCTGCAGAGGGAAGCCCCCTGCAAAAGTCACCTGACCCCCCTTGGAACCAGGTTCAGGAGGAGGGCTGGTCTCTTCCCCTAACAGGGAGAGGCAGGGCAGCTGCCAGTGTCCAGCAGTGGGGAGCGGCAGCCAGCTTCACCACCCAGCAGGGGCTGGCACTGTGATGACAGCAGTGTGGGTCCCACAGGTGGGTGCCGTCTGGCCCAGGCCTGGGAACATAAGGGATTGTAGCCCAGCTGCGAACAAAGTGCCTCTGGGCGCAGAGAACAAGCATCTCGCCCCCCACCTACTGGACCAAAGGTGTGCAAGTCCAGATGTAGTGCCAGGGCTATAGGGAGGTCCCATTGGGCAGCGGGATCTTATAGCCGCTCCGGAGGAGCAGAAGGCAGGCTCCCAGCCCCAGGGCCCCCGCCAGAAGCACAGCGCCCAGGGCTTTGAGGAAGGAAGTCCTGGTCCGCGTGAAGGAGCCGGGCGCCATGATGCCGAGCAGGGCTGTGCTGACCGTGAGCGTGTAGAGGATGGAGACGCCTGTGTTGAGGGCGACGATCTTGCCGAATTTGGCAAACGGGGCGATGATGCAGAAGAAGAGGGGCACCGTGGCGATGACTGTGGTGAGGGCGCTGGAGACGATGGCCACGCCCACATGCCGCACCGCCTCCAGCGTCCGCCACTGGCGCTGCGAGTGGGCGTCCTGGGGGTACGTGAGAGAACGTCCTGGGGTAAGTGAGAGAACGCTGGGGCCCCGGAAGGGATCACTCCCTGCCTAGGGCTTGGGATGGGGGCTTGGGCCCTGGGAAACACGCACATGCTGTCCAAGGCTAGGCTTGACCCTGCAGGCTCTGATTCCACCTTCATAAATATGTGTGTGTTGGGGGTGGGGAAGGGTGAGAGGCGGGTAATAACAGCACCTGCTCCGACGGCTCTGCGGGAACATAAAACCCGCTCCCCTGCAGCAGTGCCCAGTGCTTGGCACACAGTGGGGGCTGGCTAAACATTGCTATGACAACCAGAACACTGATGATCTGCACGGTAGGTCCTCGAACATGGGAGCCCTGATTGGAACTGATTCCTTCTTTTGACCCAGAGCAGCTAAATGTATAACTGATTTAATTTATGTATTTATGAATGCTTCACACCAAAACAATTCCAAACTGGGGAAAACCAAAAACTTTACGAGACCCAGAGCTGGTTTTGGCACTGAGTACGTGGGTATGTCTTCCCTAAGCTACAAGGTCCAGTGAGGGTGGGGTGGCCTCAGGGTCACAACTAGAAGAGCTCAGACCTGCTTCCTGGGCTTGAGAATGAGACTGGGAATCAGGGACTCGAGAAACAGGAAGGGCCCTTGGACAGCGCCTGGTCCAACCCCTCGTGCTCACTTAGGGAGACAGAGCTGGGGGAGTGGACCCGTCCACGGCCCACAGTCAGGCTAGGCGCAGCTGCCTGAGAACTCTCCCCTGGTGGAGAATGGCCCTGGAAACGGAGGCTCCTGCAACACATGCTGGGTGGGAATCGGACACCATGGTGTCCAGCCACCCTTGCGGGCCTTCATCAGTGGCACTGGGGAGGGAGAAGATCCCTTAGGGATGGGAGGGGCAGGTGGGGGCTCACCTCAGCCTGGTGGGGGGGCAGATTCTCTCCAGCCAGCAGGTAGCCCTCAACCAGATGGACGCAGTAATCCACGGAGGAGCCGACGAGAATGGACAGGGAGATCGCCTCCACGGCGCCCATCTCCCAGCCGCTCCAGTACATGATGGTCACCACAAGGCACACGATGCCTGCAGGGGGCGGGGAGGTAGCTTGGACCTGGCCCTACCCATACAGTCCTGGAAGGAGGCTGGGCAAACTCAGAGGGTCTCTGGGGAAGGCGAGGAAGTCTACGGTAGATCCCTCAATTCTGGTGACTGGTGAGATGAGGAGGGACAGGGCCTGAGAGGGCTGAGGGGGCCTCAAAGAGGTGACAGAGGGGGCAGCAACAAACCCCTGGGCTGAGACCTGCCACCTGGTGCCACCTGGCTCCTCTTGGGGAGTGCACAGCCCTACGAACAATTGTCACAGAGGCTCCTTTTGCCTGGGGTGGGGCGGGGGGTGTGTGTCTCGGGAAACCTTCACTGAAGAGATGAGACAGTTAAGGGTGGAGAAGAACTTGAGACCGCCAGTGAGACCCCTGCCCGCTCCTGGCCCCCGGCCCACTTACCCAAGATGCTGAGGAGCACAGGCAGCAGGAGGAGCACGTGGGTGGTGAACACGGCCACGGCGGCCACGCAGATGAGCAGGGACAGGGCCAGGCCGTACAGGGCGCTCTGCACCCCTGCGAGGGAGAAGCAAGGGCCCTCAGCGGAGCTGCAGCACAGGGCACCCACAACCCCTCCCCCTCATGGTGCAGAGGTACGGGGGTCACGCAGATAGGCATCACCACAGCCAGCTGTGTCCCTCTGGGACTTTCAGCCACATACCCTCTCTGAATCCCCATTTCTTCATTTGTAAAAGGGGATAATAACAGTACCTACTCCCTAGGCCTCATCTGGAGTTTGAAGAGATAACACGGGCCAGGCCTCAGCCAGGCTTGGCATCGAGAAGGCCTCCTAATGACAGATGGCTGCTTACAGCAGTCACTGGTAATGGTAATGACCGCTGGCTATGACGGCCATTAGCATCATTACCATTTCTTTTTAAGGGGGCAAACTCAGGATCAGAGGATGTGGCCAGATGCCCCGAAGCAGGAGGGGACCCAAACCCTGGTCTCCGATCGGTGTTGGCGGCCACTGTGTCATTCTAGTTCCTCCAGGGCTCTTGGCCAGAATTGAGAAGACAAGCATGGCTCAGACAGGCCAGGCCGTAGCCTCCCTGGTCCAGGTCACCTGCCACTGCCCGCTGTGCCGGGGCCCTGGGGGAGGGGCTGCCGCTCGCCTATGATCTCCATGAAGATCTGCTTCCAGTGCTCGCAGGTCTGGAAGCCGTGGTGCAGGGCTGAGCCCTCGGGGAGAGTCTTCAGCTGCTGCTGCAGGAAGTTCTCCCAGCGGAGGTAGTCCGAATAGGTCTGGAAGGAGGACTTGCCCTTGTACGTGGTCTGCGGGGACACGAGACAGTGAGTCGGGTGGGTGGCTGAGGCCTGTTATGCTGCCCTGGCGATGCCCGGTCAGCTCTATAACAAATGCAGCTGGTCCCTGGACACTTGCAAACGGAGTGTGCCGCATGGGGGGTGAAGGGTGAGCCCATCCGGGACCACCTCCCACCAGCCTCCAGGAGCACGTGTGACTCTCACAGCAGTGGCAGCAGGTCCCAAAGCAACCAAAGTCCCTGCCCCATTCCTACAGGACCGCCTCCAATTCCCAGAGCCCCTGGCTCTGAGTCCTGCCATCGGCCCACGCTGTTTCCTCTGCCCGCACAGCCGGCTTCACGTAGGGTTCCGTCTCCTCCAGGAAGCCCTCCTTGATGCCCTAAGACAGGCACCCTCTGGGCTCTTTAAGCCCTTGATGCTTTCCCATCATTGTTCTCATCACTGTCTGGCAAGCTGACCCCACCTTCTCCTGGCTGGACTGTGAGTCTGGGAGGGCAGGTGGCCTGTCTGGTTCACAGTGCCCAGCTCTGGAACTTTCATGTATATTACTTCATTCTGCCCTCCCTGAGCACAAACCGATTCACAATGAGTCTGTGCGCAGGTGTGTGTCTGAGTGCTGGTGGGGTGGGAAGTGATGTTCTGTCACATGTCACACGGAGGGACCTGAGCAGGGATTCTTCAAACTGTCTGCGGCTTCAGCCTTAAAAAGGAAGGAAATTTGGACACAGGCTACAGCACAGATGAACCTGAAGAGTATTATGCAAAGTGGAATGAACCAATCATAAAAAGCCAGTGCTGTGTGAGGGACGAGAGCGGTCAAACCCGTGGGCAGAAGCAGAGTGGTGGCTGGAGGGGGGCCCTGGGGAGTCCACATTTATCGGGAACAGTTTTACTTTTGCAAGATGAAAGATTTTAGAGATGGACGTTGGTGACATTTGCATCACTGTGAACATGCTTAATATTACTGAACTATACATTTACATTGGAGAAGGAAATGGCAACCCACTCCAGTGTTCTTGTCTGGAGAATCCCAGGGACGGTGGAGCCTGGTGGGCTGCCGTCTATGGGGTCGCACAGAGTTGGACACAACTGAAGCAACTTAGCAGCAGCAGCAGCATACACTTACAAATGGTTAAGAGGGCCAATTTTATGATGTATATTTTACTGCAATTTAAAAAAACTACTTGGGGCTTTGAGTGCCCTCTGCATTAGTCTGGGGCCCCTTAAAGGCTTGAGGGGCTCTGGGTCTTCCTCCCTGTGGCTGGAGGTGAGGCTGTACATGCACTGAGAGGAACGGGTGGTGGGACGGAAAGCGGGGCAGGGGCCAGAGAACAAAAATTGCCAGCTCGTCACCTTGTCATATTCTTCTCGTTCCCTGATGCCTTCACGTATGTGACAGACCCTAGCTTCCTGATGACTGCCAGCAGGTGGGCAGGGAACTGAAGCCTTAATTTAGAAGAGGAGCAGGAGGCTGGAGGGGACGAGTGTCCCGCTCAAGGACGCAGAGCACAGCAAGATAGGAGCCAGGGCTGGACCTTGGGGCTCAGCATGGGGCAAGACTCATAGCATGCCAGGTGCCAGGGTCAAGCCTGATGCCCAGGTCGGGATGTGCATGTGTGTGTACATAGGTGGGTATACATGGGTGTGTGTATATGGGTGCTTCCTTGGGATAAGAGAGGGGAAGCAGTGGGGTGTGGGGATGGCTGGTCCCCCGGCTCCCATCTCTCCTGGGGGGACCCAGCACAGGGACTCTGTGGCCCAGAACCTGGCCCCTCCCAGTGGCAGAGGGGAGCGTCTTGAACTGTCACCTACCCCCATGGAACGATGTGAACCCTGAGCCTTTGGGGAAGAAGGGAGGTTAAGAGCTGCCTGGCATTCTGTGTGGCAGAAAGGCCCAGCCTGGTGGTCAGACGGCCCGCTTTTGCACTTGATACTGGCATTCATGAATCCTGTGACCTTGGGCAAGCAACTTCATCCCTCTTGGCCTCAGTCTCCCCTCTAAGGAGAAGCCCCTCTGCTCTGCTCTGGGACGGGGGCTGGAAATCAGTGGTGACACTGCACTCTGTCAGGTTGGAACCCTGCCCCGTGCCCGGTTGGTCCACCCAGGGCTCACCGACTCGAAGGCCATGGAGATCCACTGCACGCGCCCGTCTTTGACACCCACGGCTCCATGTGACAGCTGCCCCGGGAGCAGGTGGGGTTCGGGCAGCTCTTTGCACTCGGGGTGCAGCATGTGGAGGAAGGAGGAGATGCTGTAGCCTGCAGGGATGGTGGAGAGGGGGTTGGGGTGGGGACCCGGGACGGGAGCACTTCTTCCCCTATCCCACCCACCCGTGTGTACCCACCCATCTGAGTGTGTACATGCCAGGGGCACACGCTTTCCCCCCAACCTAGTCTGAAAAATGTCTGAAACTACTAGCAATGTCATTGGGAAACCTACAATACCCGTTTGCCATTGGGGCAGAAGTTGAAATCCTGTGCCTTCTCAGAACCCACCTGCCAGTGCAGGAGACGTACGAAACGAGGGTTCAATCCCTGGGTGGGGAAGATCCCCTGGAGGAGGAAATGGCAACCCACCCCAGTATTCTTGCCTGGGAAATCCCATAGACAGAGGAGTCTGGAGGGTGGAGAAGAACTTGAGACCGCCAGTGAGACCCCTGCCCGCTCCTGGCCCCCGGCCCACTTACCCAAGATGCTGAGGAGCACAGGCAGCAGGAGGAGCACGTGGGTGGTGAACACGGCCACGGCGGCCACGCAGATGAGCAGGGACAGGGCCAGGCCGTACAGGGCGCTCTGCACCCCTGCGAGGGAGAAGCAAGGGCCCTCAGCGGAGCTGCAGCACAGGGCACCCACAACCCCTCCCCCTCGTGGTGCAGAGGTACGGGGGTCACGCAGATAGGCATCACCACAGCCAGCTGTGTCCCTCTGGGACTTTCAGCCACATACCCTCTCTGAATCCCCATTTCTTCATTTGTAAAAGGGGATAATAACAGTACCTACTCCCTAGGCCTCATCTGGAGTTTGAAGAGATAACACGGGCCAGGCCTCAGCCAGGCTTGGCTTCGAGAAGGCCTCCTAATGACAGATGGCTGCTTACAGCAGTCACTGGTAATGGTAATGACCGCTGGCTATGACGGCCATTAGCATCATTACCATTTCTTTTTAAGGGGGCAAACTCAGGATCAGAGGATGTGGCCAGATGCCCCGAAGCAGGAGGGGACCCAAACCCTGGTCTCCGATCGGTGTTGGCGGCCACTGTGTCATTCTAGTTCCTCCAGGGCTCTTGGCCAGAATTGAGAAGACAAGCATGGCTCAGACAGGCCAGGCCGTAGCCTCCCTGGTCCAGGTCACCTGCCACTGCCCGCTGTGCCGGGGCCCTGGGGGAGGGGCTGCCGCTCGCCTATGATCTCCATGAAGATCTGCTTCCAGTGCTCGCAGGTCTGGAAGCCGTGGTGCAGGGCTGAGCCCTCGGGGAGAGTCTTCAGCTGCTGCTGCAGGAAGTTCTCCCAGCGGAGGTAGTCCGAATAGGTCTGGAAGGAGGACTTGCCCTTGTACGTGGTCTGCGGGGACACGAGACAGTGAGTCGGGTGGGTGGCTGAGGCCTGTTATGCTGCCCTGGCGATGCCCGGTCAGCTCTATAACAAATGCAGCTGGTCCCTGGACACTTGCAAACGGAGTGTGCCGCATGGGGGGTGAAGGGTGAGCCCATCCGGGACCACCTCCCACCAGCCTCCAGGAGCACGTGTGACTCTCACAGCAGTGGCAGCAGGTCCCAAAGCAACCAAAGTCCCTGCCCCATTCCTACAGGACCGCCTCCAATTCCCAGAGCCCCTGGCTCTGAGTCCTGCCATCGGCCCACGCTGTTTCCTCTGCCCGCACAGCCGGCTTCACGTAGGGTTCCGTCTCCTCCAGGAAGCCCTCCTTGATGCCCTAAGACAGGCATCCTCTGGGCTCTTTAAGCCCTTGATGCTTTCCCATCATTGTTCTCATCACTGTCTGGCAAGCTGACCCCACCTTCTCCTGGCTGGACTGTGAGTCTGGGAGGGCAGGTGGCCTGTCTGGTTCACAGTGCCCAGCTCTGGAACTTTCATGTATATTACTTCATTCTGCCCTCCCTGAGCACAAACCGATTCACAATGAGTCTGTGCGCAGGTGTGTGTCTGAGTGCTGGTGGGGTGGGAAGTGATGTTCTGTCACATGTCACACGGAGGGACCTGAGCAGGGATTCTTCAAACTGTCTGCGGCTTCAGCCTTAAAAAGGAAGGAAATTTGGACACAGGCTACAGCACAGATGAACCTGAAGAGTATTATGCAAAGTGGAATGAACCAATCATAAAAAGCCAGTGCTGTGTGAGGGACGAGAGCGGTCAAACCCGTGGGCAGAAGCAGAGTGGTGGCTGGAGGGGGGCCCTGGGGAGTCCACATTTATCGGGAACAGTTTTACTTTTGCAAGATGAAAGATTTTAGAGATGGACGTTGGTGACATTTGCATCACTGTGAACATGCTTAATATTACTGAACTATACATTTACATTGGAGAAGGAAATGGCAACCCACTCCAGTGTTCTTGTCTGGAGAATCCCAGGGACGGTGGAGCCTGAGGGAACTGAAGCCTTAATTTAGAAGAGGAGCAGGAGGCTGGAGGGGACGAGTGTCCCGCTCAAGGACGCAGAGCACAGCAAGATAGGAGCCAGGGCTGGACCTTGGGGCTCAGCATGGGGCAAGACTCATAGCATGCCAGGTGCCAGGGTCAAGCCTGATGCCCAGGTCGGGATGTGCATGTGTGTGTACATAGGTGGGTATACATGGGTGTGTGTATATGGGTGCTTCCTTGGGATAAGAGAGGGGAAGCAGTGGGGTGTGGGGATGGCTGGTCCCCCGGCTCCCATCTCTCCTGGGGGGACCCAGCACAGGGACTCTGTGGCCCAGAACCTGGCCCCTCCCAGTGGCAGAGGGGAGCGTCTTGAACTGTCACCTACCCCCATGGAACGATGTGAACCCTGAGCCTTTGGGGAAGAAGGGAGGTTAAGAGCTGCCTGGCATTGTGTGTGGCAGAAAGGCCCAGCCTGGTGGTCAGACGGCCCGCTTTTGCACTTGATACTGGCATTCATGAATCCTGTGACCTTGGGCAAGCAACTTCATCCCTCTTGGCCTCAGTCTCCCCTCTAAGGAGAACCCCCTCTGCTCTGCTCTGGGACGGGGGCTGGAAATCAGTGGTGACACTGCACTCTGTCAGGTTGGAACCCTGCCCCGTGCCCGGTTGGTCCACCCAGGGCTCACCGACTCGAAGGCCATGGAGATCCACTGCACGCGCCCGTCTTTGACACCCACGGCTCCATGTGACAGCTGCCCCGGGAGCAGGTGGGGTTCGGGCAGCTCTTTGCACTCGGGGTGCAGCATGTGGAGGAAGGAGGAGATGCTGTAGCCTGCAGGGATGGTGGAGAGGGGGTTGGGGTGGGGACCCGGGACGGGAGCACTTCTTCCCCTATCCCACCCACCCGTGTGTACCCACCCATCTGAGTGTGTACATGCCAGGGGCACACGCTTTCCCCCCAACCTAGTCTGAAAAATGTCTGAAACTACTAGCAATGTCATTGGGAAACCTACAATACCCGTTTGCCATTGGGGCAGAAGTTGAAATCCTGTGCCTTCTCAGAACCCACCTGCCAGTGCAGGAGACGTACGAAACGAGGGTTCAATCCCTGGGTGGGGAAGATCCCCTGGAGGAGGAAATGGCAACCCACCCCAGTATTCTTGCCTGGGAAATCCCATAGACAGAGGAGTCTGGTGGGCTACAGTCCATGGGTTGCAAAGAGTCAGACATGACTGAAGCGACTTAGCAGGCAGCACATGCATGCCTTTTCAGGAAGAACCCTAGTCTCACCCAGGTTACTACTGAGGGGTTGGCCCCAGACCTCACCCCCAGTTTTGGGAAAGCTGCTCCCACAGGTGTGCCCTGCACACCGCTCAGCTCCCCAGGCCTGTGGACTCTCTGCCAGTTCATCCTCAGGCATGAGACCACTCTCATCTGGAAGGTTCACATAGCTCCCACCCCCGCAGGGACACACACACACAGATGAGAGTCCGCAGACACCCCAACTCCAGGCGTGTGTGCCCTGGGGGCTGGCCCCACCTTGGGCCTCACACCCACCTGAGGGCAGGCACTGGGCCCCGCCCGGCTTCACCAACTCCGAGTTCCCTGCTATGGCCTTGCAGAGGCGACACAGGTGCCCAATTTCTTTGAAGAGGTCAAAGCTGCTGTCATAGATGACGCTGCCCTTTCCCAAGGAGACACAAGCCAGTGCAGCTGCTCAGTGAGCCAGGGACTCAGTCCTGGCCCCACTGGGGAGGAGCCTCTGGCAGCTCCTGCCACCATCCTGGCCAGCACCCAAACCCTCTGCCTGCTTGCCCACGGTCCTGCCTGAGCCCGCTCTGCCCCACCCCCGGCAGCTCCTCTGCTCCCACCACTGCCCACCCCCACGGAGCCCCGCAGTCTCCCTTCCTTGAGCTCACTCACAGCATGCTCACCTGGGCCCCGAGCTTTCCCCTCTCCCTCCGCATAGCCGAGTCCCACCTGCCCTCCATCACCTGCTTCCTCTCCTGCCCACCTCCCCGTCCCTCCTCTGAACCCCTGCAGACTCATGGTCCAGACTGGACACAACTCCTCTGACTCCACCTGGCTCTCGAATTACTTTGTGTCTGAAGCCCTGTAAACCCGGCTGAGCTGACTTCCTGAGGCAGAGGTTACGACCAACGAGACCTACATCCACAGTCCCTTCCACCACGTCTCAGCTCCCATCACGTGCCAGGCACAGACCAAGTCACACCTCTGTCTGTCAGATCCTTTCTCCTCCAGTGCCCAAGAGCCCAGCACCAGCACAAACATGTACAAAGAGGGAGACTACCCCAGGCGAGGGCACCCTGGCTGAGGCACACAAGGGCTATGGGCATGGGGTTGGGGAGGGGCCCCCTGCAGGAGGACAGGGAGGGTTTACCCACCGGTTGCCCTCCCCTCTGTTCCACCCCTAGTGATCCAGGGTGGCTGGCTCGGTCCCAGATTCCTGGGTGATTCTAAAAGCTCGACCCTGCTCCATCCTCAGGAGAAATGACGCCCTAGGGGTCCAGGGAGGTCCTGTCTGGGCTGGGTGAGTGGTCAAGGAGCTAAGGGTGGGGGTGGGGAGCTGGGCTGGTGGTCCCTGCACTGGCAGCTGTCCATCAGCCTGCTGTGGCGGGGCCCTTCGGCAGCTGTTCCGTGTGGGCGCACGCACCGGATCTCCGATGACGTGGTTGTCCCCCTGCCGTGTGCGGTTGATGCCAATGATGCCAAAGACCACAAAGACCATGGCCCCCGTGTCCACCAGTGGCCGCACTGCTGGCTTCCCGCAGCCCGTGTTTATGCAGGGGTTGAAGCCGAAGGTGGCGGAGAGGCGGGCCTTGGGTGCTGCAGAGGGAGGCACAGCTGTACAGAAAGGCCAGGCCCAGCCTCCCGAGGCCCCACGGCAGCCTCCCTGCACATACCTTTCTCGCTGGGCACGTAGAAGAAGCCTTTGGTCGGCCCATCAGGGCTGGAGCTGAGCAAGCAGCCGGGAGGTGCCACACACACTCGCCCATGGAAAGGCGGCTTGTGGGACTGGGCAAAATACAGCTTCCTGTGGAGGCAAAGGAGGCCGGGACTGAGGCCGGGAGGGCCAGGAGGGCCAGGAGGGGCTGGGGAGGAGAGGCAAAGGCGTGCAGAGGCTGGAAGAGCAACCCAGGGATCAAACCAGCATCTCTGACGTCTCCTGCATTGGCAGGAGGGGTCTTTACCACTAAGGCCACCTGGGAAGCCCTCCAGGGGTGCAAGAATTCTGAAGCACCTCAGGGCCAGCCTTGGGGTCATTGCTCAGAAGTCCCCAGCCCCACCTTAAACTGAACAGTTACAGAGCTCAAGATTCTGTTTGAAGAAAGGATTCCACGGTCAGCTTATTTACCACTGGACTTGATATAGCTCTGGGATTTCCTGGTGGCTCAATGATAAAGAATCTGCATGTGATGCAGGAGACCCGGGTTCGATCCCTGGGTTGGAAAGATCCCCTGGAGAAGGGAATGGCAACCCATTCCAGTATTCTTGCCTGGAGAATTCCATGGGCAGGGGAGCCTGGCTGGCTACAGTCCATGGGGTCACAAAAAGTCAGACATGCTTGAGCGACTAACACACTTTCTTGANCCCTGGGTTGGAAAGATCCCCTGGAGAAGGGAATGGCAACCCATTCCAGTATTCTTGCCTGGAGAATTCCATGGGCAGGGGAGCCTGGCTGGCTACAGTCCATGGGGTCACAAAAAGTCAGACATGCTTGAGCGACTAACACACTTTCTTGATGTAGTTCCAGGTGCTTTATAGAATGTTCTAAGCTCATCCAGGCAGCATGACCCCAGTGGCTATTGTGTATCTGCAGAGGGAGTCTAGCCCTAGAGGGCAGGCAGAAGGACTCTCACCTCCTGAGCCAGGTGGGCCAAGGTGGAATGGAGCCCATCTTGGTCACCCCCTGGCCCCAAGCTGAGTCCAGCCTCATGTGGGTGCTCGCTGCCCCAAGGCCAGGCCCTGCCAAACAGACCACGGTCGCTGGTGTCAGAAGCGCGGGCCCTGCACTGCCATTATCTGGACTGCGACGGCAGCGGGCTCTTCCTTTCGGAGCACGTATTGTAATTTGTAATGACATTGCGCTTGACTCGCTAGCTGCTGTCTCCTGCTAGTCAGCCCGAGGGCAGGAGTCACATCTGTCTTGTTTACCATCCCCAGCACTAGCCACATGCCGGCCCACTGTCAGTGCTCAAGGTTTATTAAATGAATGAATGGATGAGAGAGTAAGGCCCTCAGCTAACACAGCCTCAATGGTCAGAACATGGGGGAGGAACCTGGGAAAAGATGCCCCCAGCTGGCTTGGAGACCTCTCAAGGCACAGCACCCAGTTGCTCATTAAGTACTTGGGGGCAGTGACTTCATGCCAGGCGCTAGGCAGGGCGTGTGTATACAGTAGATAAGGACAACAGACACAGGCTCTCTCCTGTCACCTTACAGTCTCAGGATGTTAGCCGCTCAGTCGTGTCCGACTCTTTGCGACCCCATGGACTGTAGCCCGCCAGGCTCCTCTGTCCATGGGATTCCCCAGGCAAGAATACTGGAGTGGGTTGCTTGCCCTCCTCCAGAGGATCTTCCTGACCCAGGAATCAAACCTGGGTCTCCTGCATTGCAGGCAGATTCTTTAGGGAAGGGCAACACTAAATAAATAACTTCTGAATNCATGGACTGTAGCCCGCCAGGCTCCTCTGTCCATGGGATTCCCCAGGCAAGAATACTGGAGTGGGTTGCTTGCCCTCCTCCAGAGGATCTTCCTGACCCAGGAATCAAACCTGGGTCTCCTGCATTGCAGGCAGATTCTTTAGGGAAGGGCAACACTAAATAAATAACTTCTGAATTAACTGTATGCACTGAGAGTGTGGATAGCGCCTTGGGGAGGCAGGCAGAGTGTACTTATTCTTCCCTTCACTCATTTACGCAGCAAGTGTTTCCTGAGCACCTGCCACATGCCAGGCCCTGGACCAGGTGAGGGGACATGGCAGGAGGCCTACATTCTCCTGAGCAAAGACAGGTAACGAACCAGCTGTCAGTATGATTCCAGGAGGTGACGGGAACCAGAAAGAGAGCAGCTGGGGGATGTATGGGGAGAGATGGGGTGTGGCTGTTTCAGCTGCGGGAGGGCAGTCTGGTCAGACACAGCCGTGGGTGGGGAGTATCTGGGTAAGGACCTAAATCTTGAGAAGGACTCAATCATGGACTTCCCGCATGGTCCTGTGGTTAAGACGCTGCCTTCCACTGCAGGGGACATTGGTTTGATCCCTGGTCAGGGAACTAAGATCTCGCATGCCATGTGGTGCAGCAGGGGAAAAAAAAAGTCCATTTCTGGAGGAGCTGGGGAAGAGCACCATAGGTCCAGGGAACAGCAAATGCAGGAGCTCTGAGCTGGGAACTGCCTGGTGTGCCAAGGGGCAGGCAGACAGCATCTCTCACAGAGCCATTCAGAGGATAAGGGGCAGATGGGGGAGAGAACTGTGGGCCTGGCATCTTGGTGTTCCTCCATCCCCAGCCCTGGGCGGAAGACTGTCTAAGCACACATGTAGAAATAGGCAGGGGTTTCTTTTTTAAAAAAAGAATTTTTTTCTAATGTGGACCACTTTTTAAAGTCTTTATTGACTTTGTTACAATATTGCTTCTGTTTTAGGTTTTGGTTTTATGCCCCTGAGGCATGTAGGATTGTAGCTTCACGGACTAGGGATTGCTCTCCCTGCACTGGAAGGCGAAGTCTTAACCATCAGACCAGCAGGGAAGTCCCTGGACAGGGCCCTGCTGACATCTCTGGTGGGAGGGGCAGCAAACGGTGGGAACCGGCTCGTCTGCAAGGCTCTGTTACCGGGTGTGCTGCTGCTCCTTGGCGGCCACGTAGAAGCTGAAGTCAAACTTCCAGCCCCGCTTGGTATCGCAGGCCAGGGTCGTCACCATCCACTTGCGGGAGGGGCTCGCCGCCTGGAGCAGCCCTACTGTAGACATACAAGCGGTCAGCTTCTTGGTGAAGTTACCAAAAGGCGCTCTATACACCTAAGCAGTGGATTGACAGAGACAAGACAGGTGACTCCAGGAGGCTGCCTCTGCCTGGGCCGGGCCTCAGGCTGGGTCCCCTCCCTCCTAGGAGAGCTCCCCTCCCCTCGCCCCGTTCCAGCCCCCAGAGTCAGGGGAAGAGCTCTGGGCAGAACCCAGGAGGCTTGGGTTCGAGTTTAAAGATGGGGCAAACCCTTCCCTCTCTCTCTCTGAGCCTCAGTCCTTCCTTCAACTGAGGATTTACTCCAAGCCAGCCCTGAGCTGGGCTGTGAGAATACAACACTGAACCAGATGGGCTTGGTCCCTGCCCTCCTAGAGCCGCCAGTGACGATGGTTTGGTCACCTCATGCAAAGAGTTGACTCATTGGAAAAGACTCTGATGCTGGGAGGGATTGGGGGCAGGAGGAGAAGGGGACGACCGAGGATGAGATGGCTGGATGGCATCACTAACTCGATGGATGTGAGTCTGAGTGAACTCTGGGAGTTGGTGATGGACAGGGAAGCCTGGCATGCTGCAATTCATGGGGTCGCAAAGAGTTGGACACGACTGAGTGACTGAACTGAACACTTAAATATTAGGATGATAAGACCCAGGAGGAATGGGGCAGTGGAAGAGGAGGGTGAACTGAGAATTCTTTCCAGGACATGGCCCAAGGAGGAGGTGACATTACGCTAAGAAACCTGAACGGGGAGCCAGCCACGCTTTAAGCTGGAAGGCAGGCTCTCCAGGCAGTCGGAATCACCTTGTAAGCACTGGTGTAAAGGTCAGAGGCAGGGAATACCTCCCACACTCCGTCTTTCAAATGGAAATACAAACCCTGATCAGATGAGTTGACATGCATTGACATGGGTAACTGTCACCCTGGAGGTGTAACATGTTAAAGAAACACCAATGATGTTTGAGAGGAAAAAATCAGAGGCCTGGGTTGGCCCTGGGAGACCCTTTTCTGGGGGTGTTAGAACAGAGGCTGAAAACAACAGTCTAACTCATGGCTCCTGTTGAGTGCTTGCTACATTCCAGGTGTTACAGAACTCACAGGCCTTGCCTCAGGTACCTCCAGCAACCCTGGGTGGTACCTTTCATACCCCCATTACACAGATGAGGAAACTGAGGCTCAGAGAGATGACGTTATCTTCCCAAAGACACTATAAATGGCACAGCCAGAACTCGAACCCAGGCCTGGCTGACTCAGCAGCCCCGCTTTCACCACTCTGCAGGTCCCTGCTGTGGGCCTGGCTGATGGCAGGAGAGGGTCCTCATTTGCCTGGAGCAGGTCCATCCTCGCAGACCCTGCCCCTACCCCGACGTGGCCAGTGCCCACCAATGCAGCACTCAGGGCCCCTTCCCTGGTCAAGGCAGCTCACTGCATGAGAGCCCAGGCTCACCTGGAAGGAGGGCACCTCCCCGTCCCCAAGGGACACGGTCTGCCAAGGGGCAGGCAGGCTGGCGTTGAGGGAGAACCTGTAGACAGTCGGGTGGCCTTTGTTCTTCACCTTGGAGATGTACACAGTGCCTGGGGAGTCTACGGACAAACGAGGGGTGGAGGAGGGGGAGGATCACCTCGGCTGGCATCCCCTGACCCTGCAGCAGCCCAGCCTCTGCTCCACTGGCTGAGGAGCTGAGCCTGATCTCGGGCTCATCTCCAAGTGTTGGCTGTTCCTGTATACTGGACTGAGCCAACCGCAGTGGTGGGGGGGCAGGTGGTGGTGGTGGACACGGGGATGGCGCAGTGGCATAGATGGAGGGGAGGTGGTGGTGGACACCGGATGGGAGGTGGCATAGATAGAGGGGAGGTGGTGGTGGGCACCGGATGGGAGGTGGCATAGATAGAGGGGAGGTGGTGGTGGACACCGGATGGGAGGTGGCATAGATAGAGGGGAGGTGGTGGTGGACATTGGATGGGGAGGTGGCATAGATGGAGGGGATGGTGGACACCGGATGGGGAGGTGGCATAGATGGAGGGGAGGTGGTGGTGGGCACTGGATGGGAGGTGGCATAGATGGAGGGGAGAGGGATGGTGGGCACCGGATGGGAGGTGGCATAGATGGGGGGGATGGTGGGCACCGGATGGGAGGTGGCAGGCATGGAAGAAGTGACGGTGTGGGTGGAAGCCATGGTAGCAGTGTGCCAGTATGGACTAGGGAAGTGGGGTGATGCCAGTGACGGGAGCACACTGTGAAAGGTGGGGCCACATTGGTGATGACGATGGTGGGCACAGAGGGGGCGATGATGGTTGTGGGGTGACAAGGACATATGGAACTGCCCCAGGAGTTAATTCTGGGGGTTAACTGCCGGGGGTTAATTCCCACCTGTATCCCAGCATACCCCCTCTGACAGGGATATGCCAGAAGGGATAAGCTAGGCTCCAGTGTTCAGGTGGCCCCCTCCCCCAAATCAGGATGGATCCGGCACACAAGGCGGGTTCATGGGGCAGCACAGGCCAGGCTGGGGTGTGGCAGGAGGAGATCGCCTTGTTCTGGCCGAGGAGAGCTGGTGGGACACTGGACGAGGACCTCAATTTCACTCCCCCACCCCCACCCTCACCCTGTTGTTCTTGAAGGAGAACCAAAGAAGGGATTTTATCTGCTCTCCCCGCAAGACCCCCGCACCCTTATACCAGGACATCCCGACACCCCCACCCAGATAGTCCACATTCCCCACTGACCCTGCAGTGTGGCCTCAGGCCGGCTGGCCCAGGACACCCCAGAGCCCCGCTTCTTCTTCTCCAGGGACGTCCGGATGTTGTTCTGCAGGCTGTGGGGCTTCTCCTGGAACAGACCTACCCCCGGCATAGTGTCAGGGACAGGAGGGCCTCCCCGGCTGGGCTCGGCCAAGGTTGGGACAGTGACAATCCCAGGGACACGGGCCCTGGAGCTGTCAGAAAAGGGGGTGGTGTCAGGGTGTCTGGGGAAAAGGCTTTTTCTAAAACAAACCATGGGGGGAACGGAATAAATGCCAAATGCATAAGAATCTTAAGGCAAAAGAAAGGTACCCACCAGCCTTACCCAGAGAAAGATGTTCAGTAGCTTTCCCTACTCACCCTCATCTTGCCTCACTTTCCCCCTCTGTCAAATGGGATGACACCTCCAAGGATTACCTCTGGAGGGTGGCTGAGGGACTAAAGTGGATGCTGCATCTCATGGGCTTAGCAACATGTCTGGCTTATGCTGAATGCTCCATAAATAGGAATAATTAGGAACAGCAGAGATGAGGGGAGACTGCCTGTTTTGCCCCAAGCATTGTGGATGAATTTTTTGTTGGTTTTGTTTTTTTATGAGCTACATTTTACACCTTCAAAAATGCAATCCTCACCGTAATTCTAGGAGGTGGTTATTATTAACCCCATTTGACAGAGAAGCAAGCAGAGGTTCGAGGAGGTTATATGACCTGTAGGGAAGTGAGAGGCGGAGGCCAGCAGGACAGGTCCTGTCTGCCCCTACAGCTGAAGCTCTTTTTGCTACAACATGAAGGGCCCCTTTAAGAGGCAGCCCAGAGGCCGAGAGATAGAAGGGGCCAGGGGCTGAACTCTGCCTGTGGTCTTGGCCCTTCTCCAGATGTTTCCAGGAACTTTGGGACCATCCCAGGGTCTGTCCATCTGTGAAATGGGAGCAGACATGGCTTTTTGCCTCCAGGCCCCAAGGGATGGCGGAAGGCCTTGCAGGGGCAGTGAGAATGGAGTGGAATTCAATGCCCGGGCAGGCGGGAGTGGAGGAGGGGATGTGGCCAGGTCGCCTGCAATTCAAGAGGGGATCCTCAGGCACCTCCCTGAGCCACTGCCGATTATCATGCATTCGGCTGGTGCAGTCACCAAGGGGAAGGCCAGGTTAATCTGAACACCGCCCTAATTACATGAAGGCAATTACAGCAGTCAGCGGGTCTTCCCCTAGGAGCTGGGAGCACTCACCCAAGCATCTTCTCATTTGGTTTCTAACTACCCAGCAAAGCGGTATGACCTTGAGTCAACTTCCCTCGCCCCACCCTGGACCTCATCAGACTGACTCTAAGACAAGCAGACATCTTTATTTCACCTCTTTGCTCATCCCTGGCACATGCTCCATCACCTCCTAAAAACCTCTTGACTTCACTGCACCATCAACCACGCTGGCTCCAGCCCCTACAGTCTGTTGTCAAGATGACTATACCAGCCTTCTACCTGGACTCCCAGCCATGTTTCACGCAGCCCTCCGACCAGACAGCACCTGGTCCTCTGTGTAAAGCCCTCCACTAACTTCCAGTGACAATAACAATGTAACCCAGACTCTGCACTGTAGCCCACCAGGCCCCTCTGGCTACTTTTGGCTCATGCAACTACCTCCCTCAAACCGGGTCCTAGTCTTTCCCACCTCTGGTGCTCCCCTCCGTCTAGACCACTGCCTCCTCTCCCCTCCCAGCCAGGCTAAGTCCTTCCCATTCCACGAGTCTTGGCTTAGATAGTCCTTCCTCCAGGAAGATCATCATGATGCTGAGCTCCCCAGGCACCCTGCTTTTCATCCACCACAGCTCACTATTACATGTAATCTACTATTACATGGCCTCTGCAGCAGTGGAGTGAATTCTTGCGCTTGGGAAGCCTGTCCTGCCCGCTGCGGCCTCCCCAGCACCAGCACAGCTGGTACCCAGGAAGTATTCATTTAATGAAATGTGGAAACGCTGAGACTCCCTGGTGGCTCAGATGATAAAGAATCTGCCTAGAGTGTGGAAGACTTGGGTTCGATCCCTGGGTCGGGAAGATCCCCTGGAGAAGGGAATGGCTACCCACTCCAGTATTCTTGCCTGGAGAATCCCATGGACAGAGGAGACTGGTGGGGCTACAGTCCATAGGGTTGCAAAGAGTTGGACATGACTGAGTGACTAATACTTTTGAGAGGTGGAGTTGATTTCCTAAGTTCACACAGTGANCCCCTGGAGAAGGGAATGGCTACCCACTCCAGTATTCTTGCCTGGAGAATCCCATGGACAGAGGAGACTGGTGGGGCTACAGTCCATAGGGTTGCAAAGAGTTGGACATGACTGAGTGACTAATACTTTTGAGAGGTGGAGTTGATTTCCTAAGTTCACACAGTGATGGGGAGCCTGGCATCTCCAGTCTTGGGGATCTGGACACCAAAGAGGACACCCCGGCAGGAAACCTCACCTGAACAGGTGATGCAGGAGATGCCCTCGGCACTCAGGTTGTACTTGAGGTCCAGCAGCACCTGGATGTTGGTATCGGGCCGGAAGAGCAGCGGGGCCCGGCTGGCGGGGCGGAGCCGGCTGGCGAACACCAGGGACAGGACAAGGATGGAGACAAAGAGCCCTGCGAGGAAAGGACTCTGTGCTAGGCAGGGCCGGAGCCCAGGGGCGGGGGGCACAGGCACAGCCAGGGCCTCCAGAGCCCCAGGAAAGAGCTGCTCCCTCTGGAGAGGAGGGGGGCAGGTATCCCAAGGGAGCGGGCAGAGGCCCAGCATGCCAGCCTGTGGGTGAGGCTGCCGGGGATCACTCCCTTGAAGGTAGGAGCTGATTGTCATGCATGTCACCAGGGGTCGGACTCCAAGTTCCAGCTCACGTTCCTGGACAAGAAGCAGCCATCATCTTAGAGCCCTGAACAGTCTATAAAGAGCTGGCGTATCCACAGACCTAAATCTTTACAACAATAATAATAACAGCACTTGACTTTCATGGAGCACTACTGCACGCCTCACACTGGGCTAATCCTTTACACATACTGTGGTTTCCTTACAACAGCCTTACTAGATACTCCTCTTCTCCTCAGTCATAAGACAGGAAACTGAGGCACAGACTAACTGCCCCAGTCCAGGTGACACTGCTAGAATGTGTCGAGTCAGGATCCCAATTAGCCAAGCTGGCCCAATGCCAGAGCCCAAGCACTCGGCACTCTGTTCTGCTGTGCAGCATGATGACCAGGACGTAGGAGGTGTTCCATAAGCAACAGCTATCATGAGACTGGCTTTATTCTCTGCAGGGAGGGGGTGAGGCTCTGAGAGAGTGAGCAACCTGAGCCCGGGTCTCTGACCTCCAGTTCATCTGTGGGACAAGGGGCAGGCTCCCAAGACCTGCATGTTCTTTGAGAAAACGGGGTGGGGAGTCTGTTCTCCACATCTCAGGCACTGGGAGATACTGCGAGATGAGGGAAGGAGAGTGGAGAGCCCACTTACCCACAATCACCCAACGGCTCTTGACGGCCGACCACAGGACCCAGTGGTGCAGCAGCTCCTGCAGCTGGGCAATGAGCTGCCCCCGGCTGCCCCCATTGGGGGCCGGCTGCAAGCCCTCGGGGGGCACAGACACCAGGGACACATCTCCCAGCTCCAGCGACACTGCCAGGGCAGAGCAGCGGCCTGTCAGAGGGCTGGCCCAGAAGTGGGTCAAAGTCCCCCTGGTCCACACCCCTTCCAGGGAAGCTTGGATGCTTGACGGGGACCCTCCCAGGTGTCTCGTCCCACCCCCACCTCAGAACCAGATGGTCCTCACCCCAGCTCATCAAGGTACTTCCCCTGGCAGAGGTGGTGCCTGGGTCCCGCAGATTCAGCGGCAGGCCTGCACCCCCTCTCACCTGGCTCCTCCACACTCAGCAGGGGGATGTCATCGTCCAGGTAGGGCATGGGGCCCTGTGCGGGCCCGCTCCCAGCCCGCTCAGGAGCCGTGAACACGTCCCCAGGGAAGTGCGGGGAACTCCTGCGGCCACACTTCTGGTTGCAGCTGCGGAGAGAGTGGGGGAAGGGTGAGTCCTGGGAGTCCGGGCTACATGTGAGCCAGGCATCACGCTGCTGCTGACAACCCACAGGACATGCCTCCCAGGCTTCCCGGAGCCTGTGCCTGAATTCTCACCAGTGTCATCTCCCCCAGGGCCCTCGGGCACCACAGTTCCTCTGGGGAGACAAATGGTGACAGTAGCCATCCTAGGGTCAGCAGATGATGGCACACTGCTGCCCAAGCATCGAGGTGACTGCAGCAGAGGGCTCACGCCTGTGCTGTTGAGTGCCCGGGGCCTTGAGACCAGGGGGACGGGGAAGCGGGGCTGGGCTGAGTGTGCAGCTGAGGTCTTAGCTGGAGTGAATGTGGGGGACCAAGGCCCACCCTGGAGACTGGGGGCAAGAGCAGTGCCCACGGCGAACGTGCCAGGAGTGCTCAGGGCAGGGACTGAGCTAGAGCTCCTCGTGGATTCTCTCATGAATCCCCACAAGGTTGTAGTACCCATTTTACAGAACAGGAAACTGAGGTGCAGAGAGGTTAAGCTACATGTCCAAAGGCCCACAGTTCCCAGGCAAGGAGGCTGAGGCTGCGTCCCCCACCCCAGACTGGGGGAAGGGACAGGATGGGCTTAGTTGGTGTCTCTGTAGAAATTAGAGAAGAGGAGCCTTTTATTCAAGTCACTTTGCTTCTGTGTCACAAACTGTCATAGAAACAGTCGAACCTGAATGGCCACAGTGCAGACGACTGTGCCTCAGCTAGAGGGCTCTTGTGCGGTGCTCAACCTGAACTGCCGTATGTGGAGACCCTGAAGCAAAGGTATGCGTGGGAGAGCTACGGGCTCCTTCCCAGGCCCTAATCTGAGCTCCCCGCTGGCCTCTCATCTTCTTCCTGTCCCCCATCTCACCATGGCCAAGCGGACACTGTCATGGACCCCTGCCAGTCCTGCATTTGCATGCCCTGCTCCAAGGCCAGACCCTCTATCATTCCCTACTACTCCCAACCCGACAGCCACTCAGGCTGGATTCCAATTGACCAATGTGCCCCCAGCCTTAACCCTGCAGGCTTGGCCCACAAGACCCCAAGCCCTCTACCTTCAGCTGCAGCATCTCTGTACTGATCCAGTCAACTTTGCACCTGGCTCACTGGGTCTAAATATCGTTCCTCTCTCAAGAAGAGAACCTAGAAAACATTTAACGTGGTGGCTAAGAGCATGGGATCCAGAGTCAGATTATGGGGGTCTAAATTTCCACTCTGCTGCCTGTTAAATGGATAACTTTGAGAAAGTTGCCCAGCCTCTCCAAGCCTTTGCCTCCTTGTCTACAGACATTTTACAAAACAGGCAAAATAAGAGGACCCAGCTCCTAGGGCCCCTGGGAATGGCAGTAAGATCTTGTACAAAAGCACTCTGCCCACTTCCTGGTACACAGTAGGTGATCAGATGTAACTATCAGGAGTGCACAGAAGTGCTAGCACAGACGGGGCATACAGAAGGTGCTCAGCAGTGAATCACGAGGCTTTTGGGAGAGAGGATGGTGTGCTGAATGGCCCCCCAAGGGTCTGCTATGGCTACTCCGTGAGAGCAGGACACAGCCCCTCTGCCTCCCTCACCTGCCCGGCTCACCTGGTCTGGCAGGCACTCTCCAGCGGTGCCATGTAAAGGCTCCAGATGCCCAGGGCTGCGGGCATGGTGAAAAGCACTGCCAACCAGCAACAGGACACGATCAGAGACATGAACAGGCCGAAGTCGTGGACAGCTGGGATCTGGCGATGGAAAGGTGGGGGTGATGGGAGGGGATCAGGCCTGGAGCCCAGGGAGCCCAGGGACTCTGCAGCACTGGGCCCTGACCACCCCCAGACTGAGGCAGGACGCAAAGGCCGAGGCTGCTGGAATGAAGGCACTGGCCTAGGAGGATGTCAGAGGGCCTGGCTGGAGCCAGGGGTGTGGCAGAGAGGAAGAGTCCAGCCTCTGGTCGACACTGCAGCCCTCTGCCCGGAACAGTGCCGGGCACAGAGCAAGTGCACCGTTAACTCATTTCAGGAAGACAGAGGAAGACACACTGTCAGAGCAGGGCACACGTTAGCAGAGGGGAAGAGAGAGGAAGCTGGCACAGGGTGTGCCCCAGGAGTGTCACGGGGACCTGCGCAGGGTGTGGCCGTCAGAAGGAAGCTGCACCCAACAAGCAGACAGGCCTTCCTTCACTGTCCGTGGAACACTTTCACAAGCAGCTCATTCCATTCTCTGATGATCCACACGTGAGGAGAGTGAGGCTCACAGAAGTTAAACAAGCTGCCTAAGGTCACACAGCCAGAAAATGGCAGAGGAGGGGTGGAAATCCAACTCAGCTTGTTTTCTGGGCGTGGTTCTCTAGTCAAGTCTGGAGAATCCCAGAGCATCTAGTGGTTTCTAGACAGGAGCCTCAGCCCAGGTCCTAAGACCTCTCAGACTCAGGTTCACTGCCTTTCAGGCTCTGTTGGCACCCAGGACCTGGCCTAGGATCCTTCTCCCGAGCCCAGCTCAGACAGGAAGGAGGGTGGGGCCAGCGAGAGGGAAGTGCATGGGAGGGATAACAATGCAGTGTGCGGCTGGCGGGTGCAGAGGGTCCTGCACTGGGGTCAGGAGTCATGGCAGGCTTACCATGTATCAGCTGGGGGACCTTTGGAAACAATTGCTAAACGCCCTTCAGGGCCGAGAGTGGATTATCAGTAATGAGCATCAATAAGAAACACAATTTGTATTACTAGAATTCTCCCATTTGTTAAGTGCTGGTGATGGTGATTAGTAACAAAACATGGACTCTAGGGACGTGGCAAGTACCTTGAGGCGGAAGCTGCGTGGCCCCAAGAGAAGGGGTGGGTGGGAAGAGCGGAGACCAGGGTCCAGGTATGCATGGGCGGGGGTGGGGGGCAAGGGACGCCAGGCCGGGCTGGAGGGCCGGCTCCCACCTGGGAGAAGATGTTAGCCGCATAGGCGGCGGCCGTGGTCAGCGAGGTGAAGAAGGTGGCCTTGCCCGCTGTCTGGATGGTGTGGATCATCCGCAGTTGAGGGTCTTCCAGGTGGGTGGCCTGGCGGTAGGTGTTGATGAACACAAAGACATCGTCCACGCCTATGGGAGGGGTCCAGGCCAGCCAGGTTACTCTGCTGTCTCCAGGTCAGATCCAACCTGGGCCATGAACCCAAGCCCCACCCTCATGCTGCATGGCCCCCTCCCTCACCAGCACTAGATCCCTTCCTCCAAATCATTACTACCCCTCACCTTTCCCACCATGCTTAACCTTCACCCAGCACATCCACCCACTCCGTCCACCTCTGGGGGGTTCCACCCACCATATGCCAAGAATCACTCACCACTCACACTCTACCCACCCTCCACCCCAAGTCCAAGGCTCTGAGGTCTGAGAGAAGACTTTTTAGAGCCCCCATGGAAGCCAGACTTTGCATCCCATAAAAGGCCCTTTGGGGGTCAAATTCCCAAGTGGGAGGCCCATTACCATGGCAACAGAATCAACTCACCGATGCCCACTATTACAAAGGCAGCCACCCCATTGAGGATGCCCAAGTACTGGATACCAAAGACCACGTGGTACAGGAAGAGCGCCACCAGGCAACTGAGGCCGATGCTGGCAATCCCAAAGAAGGACAGGAACACTGGGCAGGGCAAGAAGCACAGGGCATGGAGTGGGGGGGCCCAACATAACACAGCCTTTCAGTGTCTCTGGCCCCGGCTGGGTCCTGCCTCATACACCCCCATCCCCAGGCACACCTTCACCACCCCATCCGAGCCCAGTATAGTTCTCTATGCCCAGAGAAGGTGCTGGGCAGCAGGCCTGAGTACCAGATGAAGCCCTTGTTGAGTAAGTCAGGTTGTTCACGGGCCCTCATCTTTGCAGAGCTTACTTCATATGCTAGTAGGGAATCATATTTTTAACATCTGTCACCCAGTAAATTAGAGGTTCCATGGAGGTAAGAAGTACATCAGTGATGTTCACTACTAGAACTCTGGCACCTGAGAGCATCTGGCACATAGTTGGTGCCCAGTTAATATTTGTTACATGGATGAGTGAATGTCTTTTCCATTTTTGAAGGTATGACCAATCTCTCATTCACTTGGCCAATGAAGAGTACCTCCTGTATACGCAGAAAGCAGCAGCTAGGGTGCACGAGGACAGGACGGTGGAAAAGCGAACTGGGAGTCTAATGGCAGCTGGGACTTTAAAACAGACTAAGGATGGGACTTCCCTGGCAGTGGTCCAGTGCTTGGGAAGCTACCTTCCAGTGCTAGGGGACGCAGGTTTGATCCCTGGTTGGGGAACTAAGAACCCACATGCTACAGGGCAACTAAGCTGGTGCGTGGCAACTATTGAGCCCAGGCACTCTGGAGCTCATGCACCATCAACTAGAGAGCCTGTGCGCCGCAACTATAGAGAAACCCATGAGCTGCAACAAACAATTTATACTGCTACGAAAGATCCCGCACGACACAATGAGGATCCCATAGTTCACAAGTTAGACCCGTTACAGCCAAATAAATAAATACTAAATAATAATAATAAACAGGCTAAGGAATAATCCATAAAGTGTCTAATACTCCAGACTCCACAAAACTTAACAAGAAAAAGACCACCAAAGAACAAAAGTTTCGACTGTAGGAGGCCCTGAGGGAGCGGGCCCTGGGGCATGGCCCCGTCTGCCCCTGCGCCTCAGTCTCCCTGCCCAGGGTTGGAAGGTGATGTCCGAGCAGCTGTCCCACCGCCAGCTCTGATACAGCGGCTTCAAGCCCATTTCCAGCATTCTTGAGCAAGAAGGCTTTGTCCAGATAGAAGCACACTGGGAGGAAAGAAGGGGCTGGCTCCATGCGGGGCCGCTGGAGAACCATACCTGAGCAGGAGGTGAGAATGTAGACGAGCTCAGCGATGCAGCTGCTGCTGATGAAGGCCAGGAGCATGTCGTTGTTGAAGGTTCTGCGAACCTCATAATCAAAGAGGTCTGTGCCCCCATATAGGACCTGGACTTTGCTGGGAAGGGAGGACACAGAGGGAGGAAAGACAGAGTGGATCAGAGATGGAAGAGGACCACGAACCATACACCTCCTCAGTGGCTCTTTACCTTGGTTGTACATTATGATCACCTGGGGGCTTTCAAGAATCCTGATGTCCAGGTCATACTCTAGACAAGTGAAACCAGCATGTCTCGGGTGGGACTGAATTATCAGTGAGGTTGAGATTGCTGCTCCACACAGAAAATAGTCAATTATAGCTGAATTCTATGTCATTCTCAATTATCCTCAATTCTCAATTGTTCACAGCAAAATTCTAAATTCAAATCAGCTTCCAGATACGCAAGTCTTACAGTGCTATTCAGTGCCCATTTAACAGAAGCTATTAGAAAAACTTAACCAAGTTGGTAAAGTTGGTTTTTAAAATACCAAGAGGGGTGAGATCTGTTCCTGGTCAAGATGGAGTAACAAGATGAAATCTACATTTCCTCTCCAGTGAAACTAAGAATTAAAAAAAGAGAGAGAGAGAGAGAAAATATGTGAAACAAGATTCTGGACATGACAACAAAGAATGGTGATCTCTAAGAGGTAAGAAATAAAATGGGCTTTATGGTCACTCTGACGTACTGGCTTGAGAAAGTTTCCAGGCTTTGGTGCACCCTAATATATGGTGCAACGGTAGAGAGCCTGCCTGCCAATGCAGGAGACACAAGAGTCACGGGTTCAATCCCCGGGTCAGGAAGATCCCCTGGAGTACAAAATAGCGACCCACTCCACTATTCTTGCCTGGAAAATTCCATGGACAGAGAAGCCTGGCTGGCGACAGCCCATGGGGTCACAAAGAGACACAAATGAGTGAATGAGCAAGCAATATATGGGTTAACAGACATCTTAAAAGAGCCTGAAAGCTTTCCAAACTTGATGAAAATGATCAACTCCTTGATTCAAAAAGCTTCAGCAGCAGACCCCACGCACAACAAATCGTGAATAAAACAACAATGCACATCATAATCAAACCGCTCAAAATAAGTGACCAAGATAAAATCTTGAAAGCAGACTGCGGAAAAACGATACATTATGCACAGAGGGATAAAAGCAAGAACGACAGGAGATTTCTCTTCAGAAACAATGCAAGTGAGAAGACAATGGAGCAAGATCCTTTACCTACGGAGGAAAAAAGTCAACCCAGAATTCTATAATTTGAAATATATATTTCAAAAACAAAGGTAAAATAAAGAATTTTTTTTCAGTATACAAAACCTGAAAGAATTCATCTTCAGTACACCTTCACTACAAGAGATGTTAAAGGAAATCCTTCAGGGAGAAGGCAAATTATTATAAATGGAAATACACATCTACACAAAGGAATAAAAAGGACTAGAGATGGTAACATGAATAAGTGTATAACAGTTTCTTATTACATAAATCTTTTAAAATTATGGCTGACCATTTAAACAGATATAACAGTAATGTAGTGTGGGGTTTATAACATATATGAAAATAAAATATATGACAACAATAGTATAAAGGTCAGGAGAAAGGAAATGGTGGTATACTATTCATATATAGTATACACTATACCCAGCTTCGATCCCTGGGTGGGGAAGATCCCCTGGAGAAGAAAATGGTAACCCACTCCGGTATTCTTGCCTGGAAAATCCCATGGATGGAGAATCCTGGTAGGATACAGTCCACGGGTTCACAAAGAGTCTGAAACGACTGAGCGACTTCACTTTATACACTATACATGAAGTTGGACTGCAAGGAAATCCAACCAGTCCATTATAAAGGAGATTAGTCCTGGGTGTTTATTGGAAGGACTGATGCTAAAGCTGACACTCCAATACTTTGGCCCCCTCATGCGAAGAGCTGACTCATTTGAAAAGGATGAGATGGCTGGATGGCATCACTGACTCAATGGACATGAGTTTGAGTAAACTCCAGGAGTTGGTGATGGACAGGGAGGCCTGGCGTGCTGCAATTTGTGGGGTCGCAAAGAGTCGGACACAACTGAGCAACTGAACTGAACTGAACTGATACATGAAGTGGTTTAACATCATTTGAATGTACACTGATAACTTAAGGATGTATACTATAAACCCTGAAGCAACCACTAAATTAAATATTTATAGCTAAAAGAGACAAAGGAAATAAAATAGAATAATAAAAAATTCTCAGTCCAAAAGAAGGGAGAAGAGAGGAAAAAGAAACTAAAAATATATGGGGCAAAGAGAATAAAATAAAATTGTCTTAAGTCTAACCCTGTTAACAACATACTAATGGTAAAAGGTCTCAGTTTAGTTCAGTCCCTCAGTCATGTCCGACTCTTTACGACTCAATGGACTGCAGTATGCCAGGCTTCCCTGTCCATCAGCAACTCCCAGAGCTTACTCAAATTCATGTCCACAGAGTTGGTGATGCCATCCAACCATCTCATCCTCTGTCGTCCCCTTCTCCTCCTGCCGTCAATCTTTCCCAGCATCAAGGTATTTTCCAGTGAGTCAGTTCTTCACATCAGGTGGCCAAAGTATTAGAGTTTCAGCTTCAACATCAGTCCTTCCAATGAGTATTCAGAACTGATTTCCTTTAGGGTGGATTGGTTGGATCTCCTTGCAGTCCAAGGGACTCTCAAGAGTCTTATCTAAAAGCACAGTTCAAAAGCATCATAGTTCAAAAGCATCAGTTCTTTGGGGCTAAGCTTTCTTCATAGTCAAACTCTCACATTCATACATGACCACTGGAAAAAGCAATTTTCTTGAAGAAATCTCTAGCCTTTCCCATTCTATTATTTTCCTCTATTTATTTGCATTGATCACTGAGGAAGGCTTTTTTCTATCTTTCCTTACTATTCTTTGGAACTCTGCATTCAAATGGGTATATCTTTCCTTTTCTCCTTTGCCTTTAGCTTCTCTTCTATTCTCAGTTATTTTGTAAGGCCTCCACAGACAACCATTTTGCCTTTTTGCATTTCTTTTTCTTGGGGATGGTCTTGATCACTGCCTCTTGTAAAAGGTCTAAATATCCCAAATAAAAGGCAGAGGCAGTCAGATTAGATTAAAAAATCAAGACCCAGCTGCCTACAAGAAACTCAGGTTCAATGTTGACACAAATAGGTTAAAAATAAAAGTACAGAAAAAAGTACCACGCTGACATGAATCAAAAGAAAGCTGGAGTGGTTAAATTAATAATAAATGAAATAAATTTCAGATCAAAGAATATTACTATAAATAAAGAAAGTCATTTAAAAATTATAAAGGGCTCAGTTCGTTAAAAGAATGCAACAATACTAATTGCTTTGGACCTAATAACACAGTTTTAAAATACATGAAGCATGGTATATTTCTCCATCTATTAGTGTCCTCTTTGATTTCTTTCATCAGTGTTTTATAGTTTTCTATATATAAGTCTTTAGTTTCTTTAGGTAGATATATTCCTAAGTATTTTATTATTTTCGTTGCAATGGTGAATGGAATTGTTTCCTTAATTTCGTTTTCTACTTTCTCATTATTAGTGTATAGGAATGCAAGGGATTTCTGTTTGAATATATTACCCAAAGCAATCTACAGATTCAATGCAATCCCTATCAAGCTACCAGCGGTATTTTTCACAGAACTAGAACAAATAATTTCAAGATTTGTATGGAAATACAAAAAACCTCGAATAGCCAAAGCAATTTTGAGAAAGAAGAATGGAACTGGAGGAATCAACTTACCTGACTTCAGGCTCTACTACAAAGCCACAGTCATCAAGACAGTGTGGTACTGGCACAAAGACAGAAATATAGATCAATGGAACAAAATAGAAAGCCCAGAGATAAATCCACACACATATGGACACCTTATCTTTGACAAAGGAGGCAAGAATATACAATGGAGTAAAGACAATCTCTTTAACAAGTGGTGCTGGGAAAACTGGTCAACCACTTGTAAAAGAATGAAACTAGATCACTT
>SJYX01000100.1:296729-410457 GCA_006410675.1 Oreotragus oreotragus
CTGCTGCTGCTAAGTCACTTCAGTCGTGTCCGACTCTGTGTGACCCCATAGACGGCAGCCCACCAGGCTCCCCCATCCCTGGGATTCTCCAGGCAAGAATACTGGAGTGGGTTGCCATTTCCTTCTCCAATGCATGAAAGAGAAAAGTGAAAGTGAAGTCGCTCAGTCTGTCCGACTGTTAGCGACCCCATGGACTGCAGCCCACCAGGCTACTCCGTCCATTGGATTTTCCAGGCAAGAGTACTGGGGTGGGGTGCCATTGCCTTCCCCGACACAATGATACTACTCAGCACTTAAAAAGAATAAACTGTCAATACGTGCAACAACATGGATACAATTCAAAACGATTAGGCTGAGTGAATGAGATCAGTCAAAACTGTGCATTCTGTATGATGCCATATATACAAAATCAGAAAATGAAAACCAATATATAGTGATAGAAAAGAGAAAGTGGTCCTGGGGTGGAATGGGAAGGAAGGTGAGGCAGGATGGAGTGACTGTCAAAGGAACATGAGGAAACTTCTGAGGGTGATGGATCCATTCATCAACTTGATTACGATAAAGGTTTCACAGTGTATACATGGGTCAAAACTAATCAAATTGTAAACTTTAAATATATGCAGCTAGTGAATATCAACTCAAAGCTGCTTTAAAAAGTCAAACAGGACACTTTAAAAAAATGTAGAAAAGATCTTGGTCAACTGTTCATTCATTCATTCATTTGTATAGCATTTATAGAACACTTTCTAGGTTCTAGGTCTTCTTTTAGTTTCCAGCTATAAAAAGACACAGGCCCAAACTTCTGCTCTTGAGTAGAAAGGAATAGCTCATGCAAGACCAATATTCCTGCTTAGAACGACTAAGAAATCAAATAAAACTGAGAAATCGTCTATTTGATGACATTAGAGGTTTCCTGAAGCAATGAAACTAGAGAGCCGAGACTCTAGAAAGGGAAGAACCTACAAAAGATAAGCTTCCCTTCTACAGTTGTGTTTACCCTGGAGGTATCTGCTGATTCTGAACACAGGCAGGAGGCTGAAAATCTAGGCAGGGAGTCAGAAAAACTAGCAGAGCTGTGGGTAGAGACTTGCAGACCAGCAAAGCATAAAACCAGTTTCTTCCGCAACACTTCTGCCAAATACTGGGGCAGTCTGGAGTATAAGGCTACAAACTTAAGCCTCAGAAAAACCAGAGAAGAGATATTTTTAGCTCTTTTGAGAGACAAAGCTTAGGGTTTGGAACATGTCAGGGGAAACGGGCTCTGCAGAATACGCTAGGCTTTCAGTTGAAAATCCTAGAGAACCAAGGGCAAACTAGAGGTAGGCTGTGACTTTTCAGGACTACAAACCAGCCTCAAGTCTGTGTAACTGCTGTTTGTTTAAGGTGATCAGCCACAACTCCATCTGCCTAGTGGAGGGAAAGGTAAACTTTCTCTGGAAGAAATAACATCATCTGGACCTCTATGTTTTTACATACAATATTCATTACTCAGTAAAAAATTACCAGGCATATCCACAGGCAAGACCAAATGACCAAAAATCAAGAGAAAGAACAGACCACAGGGGAAAAAAACAAAAGATATCCATAATAACCTAAGCTGGTAAAGAATTTGCCTGCAATGTGGGAGACCTGGGTTCAATCCCCGGGTTGGGAAGATCCTCTGGAGAAGGGAATACTCCAGTATTCTGGCCTGGAGAATTACATGGACTGTATAGTCCATGGGGTTGCAAAGAGTTGGACATGACTGAGCTACTTTTACTTTCATCCATAATAATCTAACTTAATATGCTTAAGACCACAGAGGAGAATATGCACCAAATAAATTAAATGGTGAAAAATTTTACCAAGGATTTAGATCTACAGTAAAGAATTATTGGAAATCCTCAACAGAAAAACATTAACCTTGAAATCTCAAGAGACATTAAACATCAAATTAGATACAACAGAAGACAGGATCAGTGAATTGGAGTATCTAAACCAAAACATGCAAAGCAAAGAAAAACCTGGAAAAGAACACCGAGAACATATGCGACTCATATAAGATAAGCTATAGGAATGTATTGCACAGCATGGGGAATATAGCCAATATTTTGTAATAACTGTACATGGAGTATAACTTTTAAAACTATATTAAAAATTTTTAATTAAATTTTTAAAATGAAGAAAGCAGCATGCTGATTACCCAGACTCTTTGGCTTATCTTTCCAGCTCCCATCTTTTATTATCATAGTCATAAATAAAAGAAAACACATGAGACTTTGTAAATATCTAACATTTATGTAGTTAGAATCCTTAAAGGAGATAGGACAGAGAATGGGGTGGAAGCAATATGTGAAGTCATAAAGGCCCAGAAATTCCTAAAAGTGAAGAGTTATAAACAAGCAGATTCAATGTCTGTGTACCTCAAGCAGAACAAATACAAAGAAAACCGTATCAAAATACAATAGTAAGAATGTTGAAGGCAAAAACAAAGCAAAATCTTAAAAGTAGCTAGGGGAAAAAAAAGACAATTGTTCAAAGGGGCAACAAGAAGATTTACAGCCGACTCCCCCCCGCACTCTCCCACCACCAAATGATGAAAGTCAAAACACAATGGACTGATATCTCTTAAAGTATTAAAGAAAATAACTGCAAATTCTATACCAGAAGAAATATATTTCAAAAATGAAAGTAAAATAAAGATGCCTTCTAGACAAACAGAGAATTTATCACTAGCAAACCTGCACTAAAAAAAAATACTAAAGAGAATTCTTCAGATACAAGAAAAATGATCCCAGAGGGAAACATGAAATTGTAGAAAGTAATGAAGAGCAACAGAAAACGTAAATATGTGAGTAAATATGGATTCTGACTGAGTAAAATAAAAATGTAATGTCTTATGAGGTTTAAAATGTATATAGAATTAAAATGCATGTAACAATAAGGCAAAAGACTGGGGTATAAAGGCAAAGAATGAGTTCTAAGATTCTGGTACTATCAGGGAAGCAGTAAAAGTGATAATTTGTAGTATTCTTTGTAATAAGTCAAGATGTATGTTGTCATTTCTCAGGTAACAAGTAATAGACTGATTAAAAAAAAAAAAGAAGATTTTATTGATCTAAAAGAAGGCATTAACGTCAAGACTACAGAGGCCCTGGTTATCACCATTCCTATGAAGCTCTAGGGGGATGGTACGGGAAAAGAGAAATTTTTTTTTTTTTAACCCAGGACAAGGGTTTTGTCTCAGCAGCTGAATGTATTAAGAAGAAGTTAACTGTTGGTATCTAAAATCTTGAAGCTCCTTCTACAACCAGCCCTTCCCAGATTGCCAACCCAGCCAAGGACCTTTCCCTAAGGTACCTCCATCCATCCAGCCACCCATTCATTCCTCAGACAAAGAGGTACTGTGCTAGGGGCTACGCCTAAGAAAAAGGAAGCAGGAACAATCCCAGTCCTCAACAAACTCACACTCTACCGAGAAATATTTAAACCCGAAGTTTTTCAGACTTATATATCCAAATAAGTCACCTGCAAACTCTATAAGTCTGGGAAAAGCCTTGATATTCTATATTTTTAACAAGTCTCCAGGTGATGTTAATGCTGATTCGACTTGCACTTTGAATGATAAGGAATTTAAAAAAGTAAAATACAGAGTGACAAGTACTATGACGAAATTGAGTCTCAGAGAGGTGAAATAGCTCACTGAAACTCCCACAATTAGGTGGAGTAACTGAGATCTGATATATCTTACTACATATATACTACAGATATATCTTACTACAAAGCCTGTGTTTGCTCTTTCCTGCCTGTCTTAGAAGCAAAGGGTCTGTGGAAATGGGTAGGGTGATAATTTAATGCAATCTCAAGTAAATAATAGCCAGGTTGGATCTTAGTAGATGAATAGCAGTTTGCCTGGCAATGAAGCACAGCTGCAAGACTCAGTACAGCAACTGCTGTAAAAATACCCAGCGCTAGGGCACTGCATTAGAAACCCTGGATTTTAATCCTATTCCACCACTTATGAGCCTCAAAATTTTTGACAGTTTACTAAATTGTATTGTGCCTCAGTTTCCTCCTCTGTAGGCTGGAGAAAATCATAACAGCTCCTCCCTCATCAGGATGGTGTAAGAATTAAGTTAGATGGTGTGTATAAATGGCTTAGGACAGTATGTGGCACAGGGCAAGCACAATAAATGTTAGCTTTGATTATTACAGTAGCTGTTCAATAAAGAATGATTCCTCTTGTGCCAGGGGTTGACTTGTCAGGGCAAGAGACTGAAAGGCATTGGAGTTATTGCCCCGCAGGACTGACAGATGAACTATCAAATGATTTTACCTGGTGGGGAGGGACCCAGTTGTTTCTCAGACACACATCCCAAGTACTAGAGGACAATCAGAGCACCTACTGCCCAATAGCTCTGTCACATCTCTTAACTCATCTCCTTCTCATGACTGTAGGACTCATCATTCCCATTTGAGCAGTGACAGAGGCCCAGAGAAGTGAAGCGACTTGCCCACTATCTCCTTGGATAGTAAAGGCAGAGAGGAACTCCTTACTCCCTGGTTAATACTCTTTCCAGAAAGCCTTCTAGCACCATTGCAGGAGAAAATCAGTATCCAAGACCTCCAGGGCAGAAGTTCTCCAAAGCTGTCATGTTCACTAACCATTACTTTCATCTGTCATAGTGATGATGAGGATGTATCTGGCTCTGCCTCTGATTTGAAAAGAAAGACTTCCAGGGAAAAGGTTGCAGAAGGGGATCTGGGATGTATGAGAAAGAACCACCTGGAAACCAATTCCCTACCTTAATACAGCCCTTTCCTGGTACAAACAAGGACAGGCACACATCAGATGCAGCTGGACTGCCTACCTAGTGGACTGCTTGGCCAGCATGGCCACATAGGTGACCACAAAGCTCTGAAACTTAGCCCGCTGCTCCTCCCAGCGATCGTCCACCGAGTAGTAGTTGGGCAGGGGTGCTCCAAAGAGGATCTCGCTGCGAAGGAGGGAGCTCTTGAGGTTTTCTGCGGAGAGGCCCTCATCCACGTACCAGTAGAACTCTGGGTGAGTCATGGCCAGCTCTAGGGAGCCTGCAGGGGCAGGGGTCAAGAGGTCCAAGGAGCTCAGTAAGTCAGCTCCCACAAACCTTCCATCAGGGTCATCCCGCCCTCCTCAACATCTCACCCCCTTTTTAAGGAAACGGAAAACTGTCCCAGCTTGGGCTGCCTCCAACTGTCTCTAATAGGACAGAGGGATGGTTTAGAGAAATCACTGCTGCCCAAAGAGCAGCCCCCAAGATCTGCTCAGGCAGCTCCCACTAAGTTTACATCTTCATTTCAGCTTGAACTTCACCTAATACCAAGGCTCAGTCTCTGTAGTCCTGTAACTCCTTCCCATCCCAGTCCCACCTTCATCTGCTTAGAACCCGGCCATGTCCCCGTTAAAAGACATACCGAAGCTCTGCCCCCACAGCCAGTCTCTGTCCCCTCCCCATCCTTTCTCAAGTCTCACCCCTAATGTATCTCAAACTAATCCACCTCGATCTTCCTGCAACCTCAGCCTCTCTCCAAATGCCCAGTGCTCTGTAACTACACGCCAGCTCCCCTCTAACCAACGTCATGCCCAAGTCCCAGCCCAAGCTTTATCTAACTCTTGGCACAGCGTTAACTCCCAATCTCCGTCAGTCTAGGTATGCACCTCCTTCCTTGCCTCCCCCAGATCCCATCTCACATCCAACCCTCCCTGCCCTTCTTCAATAAATGGCCTGCAGGCCTGCCCAGCACTCAGCTCCAGCCTGACTCCACTTCACAGACAGTTCCAACTCCATTTATCAACCTGCAGAGTACTGCAGAGTCAAGCATTCTTTAACCTTCAAGCCCAGCCCCCACCTCATTAACCGTGCCCCTTCACCCCAAGCCCCACCTATCCTCAGTCTCCACCCCTTACAAGCCCCGCCTCCGGGTCCTTCAGACCAGGTCCCTACAGGCCCCACCCCAGCACACCTAGGGCTGCTCACCCCGGATGTCGGCCAGGTCCTGGCCCATGCCATCATAGTAAATCTTGCCACCCCTCTCAGTGGGGAAAAAGTAGGTCATGAGCGAGCTGGGCGGGGAGCAGTAGGAGTAGGAGCCGAGAGGCAGGTCCTTGAGCACTTCATGGGGCTTCCAGCAGAACTCCCGGAAGCCCGGGTGGTCCATGATCTTGCGCTCAATCTCGTGGATTGTGACCAGCCGCTCACTCGTGAAAATGTTGCGCTCTGCGTCGCCACGTGCCAGGAAGATAAGCTCGATGCGCCAGTGCGCATGCGTCTGGGTGTTGGCGCTCACATAGGAGCGTGAGTAGTCCCAGTGCGAGGCGCCGCGGCGGGCACGGTTCTGATTGGCCGTGGCTGCTGTGGGGGGCGGGGCACTGGGTGGACACCGCCCACTCTTGTCCGGCCCCGGGTTTATCGGGGCTTCACTCTGGTTGGCTGCCGGCCTCTCCAGAGGTGGAGCCTCTCGCCGTAGACGCCCACTTCGATTGGCTGTTGGCTTCTGGGCGGTGGCAGTGTCCCACAACAAGCCTTTCTGCGTGGCTCCAGCGACCACCGTGTGTGGGGCGCGGGCGGCCGGCCGCGAGCGGTTCCCTAGATGTAGCTGCTGCAACTGCTCTGTGATGAGGCGCTGAAGTGTCTCAGAAGTGAAGTCCGCCAGGTCGCGCCGGTTGCGCCCCCAGGACCCAAACTGGGATTTGAGCGCCAGCGCGAGGGCGTCAAAACGCTGGGAGGCCTCATGGTTGCGGATCTCAAAAGCATTGTAGGAGATGTCAATGTCCAGTGGCGGGTAGTAGAGAAACATGAAGGCTGACAAGGCCATGGGGATGCTGCAGCCCAGAAAGAGCACCAGCCCTGCACAGCATGGATTGGTGAAGGCCCAGCCCAGGGTACTCCAGAAGCCCGAGGCTGGGGGCCGGGACGGCAAGGTCCAGTGCCGCCAGCAACACTGCCTCCCTGCACCAGCGTGGGGCCCCGGCTTCTTCTGGCCCCTCCTAAAGGCCTCACCCATTGTTTCCTCCTCTTCCTGCTCCTCCTCTAGCCACACATCTTGCAGCAAGGGGTCATCCTCTGAGTCCATAGCCTACAGGAGAGGGAGAGGGTGAGCAGGCTACAGAGAAGGCGAGGATGGTGCTTCTGTAGCTGCAGTCGCCCACCCCGAGTGTTAGCCTTGCCCACTCATAACCAAGACAGATAATACAATGGAATTGCATCAAACAGGCACTTAACTGCACTTAACTGAATTCAACCACGTGTGTACAAAACAGAAAGAAAAAATCCTGTTATTTGCCCATCACAGCTCCCAACTAGATCAGGGCTTTCAAGGCCACTGAAAAAGAATCAGCACCCAGTTGCAAACAGAAACGATACTCCTCCACAAGGGATATTCGAGGGGAATTTTGATTATGTAAGATTTCCCAATTTTTACTGCATTCTCTGATTTTAGAACTCAAAGCCAATGTGAGGTGTGACTTCGTCGCAATCACTTTTATTTAATGAGCAACTATAAAGTCGTCCAAAAGTATCAGGGTAGAAGGGAAAGAACACGCTGTCTGGAACTGGACCCTTGTTTGGGTCCTGGTAGTGTGAACACTGGCAAGGGAGTGAGCCTCAGAGTCTTTGTCTGTTAAGCACAGGTGGCCGTTCCTGCCTCACTCGATTGTGGGGAAGGTCTAGGGCAGAAGCACCCTGCAGTCTGTGTGGTTTATTTGTTATTATATATCACATGAATACATTTCTTTGCTCCTCTCTGGGGACTGTAATTTGCTCAGCCATTGTCCACGTGGCTCTGACAGTGCTAGATGCCTGTCATAGTCCTCAAGAACTCTAAGTAGCTCCCCACCCCCTCTTTGGGATGATGCAGCTGCAGCCACTGTTTGTCGGGCTCAGACCACTTAATATGCAACTCCAGGGACATCGAAACTTTGGGCACAGACAGAGGCCGGGCATCTGTCTCCCCAAGATGTGGGCACAAGCAGCAGGAGGGCCTGGCAGGAGAGGGCAGTCTGAGGACTCCAGCAGGGTGGCCCAAAGGCAGGAGGCCCCCCGGTGTCCCCAGGCATGGTCTGCCCCCTTGTCCTGCTTGCCCTCTGTTTGGACAGAAAGAGACGCATTATCTAGTTAGACGCCAGGCAGTGAGAGGAGGAAGCTAATTATGCCAGGATTGGCTAATTAATGCTGCTTTTCCTATTAACATTCTCTAGAATGCTCCATTTCAATTAGACGGTCTGTCCGGGAAGAGAACAGGCTGCCATCATCCCAAAGAAAGTGAAGAAGAGAGGGCGAGGGGAAGGAGGGAAACTGAGAGAGAAAGACAGACAGGACATGGGAGAGATGAGAGACAGAGAAAAATAAAAACAGGAGACAGGAGAGTGGAGTTAAGGGGCAGGGATTGGAGACAGATGCAAATAGGGAAATAAAGGAAGAGAAAAACAGAAGAGTGAGGGAGACAGTGCCAAGTGTGGATGAGAGAGGAAGGCTTGAAAGGGGGAGAGACTGGAAGGGGCAGGAACTGCTCCAGAAATATGAGAGACTCCTACGGATGCAATAATTAAACTTCTCATTTCTGATGCCCTAAACCTAGCCTCCTGAGGGGATGTTACCTGGGCTGAGGCTCAGTTTGCATCAGCAGAAACTCATGGGAGTAAACCAGAGGCAGCTCAGGCTCACCCCATCTCCAAAGGGCAAACCCAAATCTGCACATGGAGGTGGGGGTTGTGTGTGGGAGCCTCCACTCCATCCCTAACTGCTGAAGAAGGAAGTTGATGGTAGTATAGTGGAGAGGAACACTGGATGCTTGCATTTCTTCTGGGGACTAAATCCATCCACTGGCCCCCAGCCCCTTACCCAGGGTACAGTTTTCAATGTGTTGGCATGTAAGTAGGTCTAAGACCAGGATTCTGGGTCATGTCAGCACTCCCTGAATGATCCTGCTAGCCCATTGTTACTTCACCAGGAATGCTACTTTCTGCCTCAGAAGTCCAAGTTTAAAACATCTTTCAAGACCTTGTTCAAGTGTCACCTCTGCCAAGAAGACTTCCCAGATCTGAACACTAGCCACCCCCACCCCTTCCAAGATATGTGTCCAAGCTTCTCACCACACTTCTGGGATAAAAATTTACTCGAGGACAGGGAGGGAGAGGCACTGTAGCAGTGGTAAAGGCCATGATTTGGGAGGCAGACAGACTTGGATGCAAATCTCAGCTGTATGACTTAAGGCAGGCAGTATATTTCTGAGCTTCAGTTTTTCCATCTGCAAGACAAGGCTAACAGTACTCACCACAGAGGTTGCTTGGTGATATAAACAGCAGGCTGACCATAGTGCCTAGGAGGTATAAGGAATGATACCTAGGAGGTATAAGAAATGCTTAAGAAATGATAGCCACTGTTCTTTTACACTCTGCTTCCTCACAAAAGGCTGTGAACTCCTAAAACATCCATGAGGCCCATTGTATTTGCCAAAGATGGTCACGACAATGTCTCCCATCTCACATGTTCTCATGATGTGACTGTAAGACTTCTCCCACCAAGAAGTTATATCTTCATTCCTTCCCTTGAATCTAGATGCTCTGTGACTTCTGACGCTAGGTTAAAATGGAGATGCAGCTTCCACCTGGCTTTCTTGGGACATTCATCCTTGGAACCTAGCCACCATGCTGTAAGGAAGCCCAAACTAGCCCATGCAGAGACTACATGTAGGAGCTCCTGCTGACAACCTAGTTGACAGCCATCATCAGCCACCAGATATGAGTGAAAATAGCTCCAGTGATTTTGGGCCCCTAGCCACCAAGTAATACCCAACCTTCTAGTTGTCCCAGTTGAGACTCGGGAACTGTGGAGCTGAGCTAAGCCACCCTCTCCTGTGCTCTATTCTGGCCCACAGAATCCATGAACATAGTATATCAGCTGCCATACATCACTAGGTTTGGGGTTAGCTGTTCCATAGCAATAATAAGTGAACAATTGCAATGGAACTCTGTCCCACATGACTTTGTGTCCTGCAGTCTGTGCTTGCTAGATTTAAGTGAAGAGAAAATTAAGCACAGCCATTTGGTCTCCCAGTGAGAGCCCCACAGCCCAGTAGACAGAAATTCCAAGGGAGCAGGGTGTTCCCTGCTGGGCTCCCATGGTCTAAAATACTCCTGCCTGGGGGCCGGGGTGTGTCTCAGTCGTTAGCAGGTATTTGTTAAATGAAAGAAGGAAGGCGAATCTCAGAAGCAGCAGAAGCATCTGGGTTAGATATTAGGTAGAAATACCCCCTGGACTCTCCTTGGACAGAGGACAGTCAGATATCAAATAATATAAACATAGGGCAGAGAGTGTGGTTTCCTCTGTCTTGGGTGTGAAGCATCTTGGAGAGGATGAGACAGATGAGCAGGAAGCAGACCTGATGGCTTCTTTTCCCGTCACTCCCCTCCCCCCATCCACTTCCACGCCCTCCTTCCCAGCCTACTCCTGAAAAGAAAAACTGCCATGTGGGATACCACACATGGCTCCAGACCCAGCTCAGCCTCCCACTTTCCGTGTGGCCCTGGGCTTGTCCATGGTCTCCCTCCTCTCGGGCAAGGCAAGTCAGACAGCCACCTAAAGGGGAACAGCAGACACTGGGGAGCCTTGGAGAAGAAGAACCTGGCCCAGTTTCAAGGGCCAAGCCTGAGGCAAGCCTAGGCCACATTTGCAGCCTAATCCCAATTTTATAACAGGAAAAAAAAAACCTACATATATATACATTGAAAAAAACCCATTAATAGTGATTATCTCTGACCAGGAGAATTATGGGTGATTTTTATTTTCTTCTTTATACTTGCCTCTTTCCAATATTTCTACAATGATCAGGTACAGCCTGCCTTTTAGAATTATAAATAAATGTTATTTTAAAAACATGTTTAAAATAGGACATGTATGTATGTGTGTAGAAGGGATTTTGCTAACAGCCTTCAACTCTTTGAGGAGTTACTATAATAGGCATGGGAGGAGGTGGGGCTCTGTCCTCCAAAAAGAGAAACAAGGAGCATTGCAGCAAGAGAGACCCTGGTTAGAAAGCAGAAGGACCTAGGGAGAGTTTAAAATAGGACATGTATGTATGTGTGTAGAAGGGATTTTGCTAACAGCCTTCAACTCTTTGAGGAGTTACTATAATAGGCATGGGAGGAGGTGGGGCTCTGTCCTCCAAAAAGAGAAACAAGGAGCATTGCAGCAAGAGAGACCCTGGTTAGAAAGCAGAAGGACCTAGGGAGAGCGGCAGGTGGTAAATGCCCAGCGAATGAGTCACTGTGGAGTCTTCTGTTCCCCTGAGATGGACAGGGTGGGGGTGGGTCTTTAAAATGACCAGGAAGGAGATCCTGGCTTATCAGACACAGACGGGTTCAGAGTACTGGTCCAACTCCTTCATTTCACAGCTTAGAAATGAACCCCAGCAAATGGTTTTATCCAAGGTTATATTTCTTTTTCTTTTTCTTGATGTGGACCATTTTAAAAGTCATACTAAATTTGTTACAATATTGCTTCCATTTTATGTTATGGATGTTTTGGCCATGAGACATGTAGGATCTTAGCTCCCCAACCAGAGATCGAGCCCGTACCCCCTGGATTGGCAGGTGAAGTCTTAACCACTGGACTGCCAGGGAAGTCCCCTCAAGGTCATGTTACAGTGGCCGAGTCAGGGCCTTTGGCTCAAAAGAGTGCTCTATCTGTTCCATCACCAAATTCAGGGGTGGGGTGGGGGGAGCTTTGGGCAGTCCAAGGGAACAACTAGGTCTGGGGAAGATGACATGGGGACCTACAGAGCCAATACAGGGAAGCTGTTTTTGAGGTCTAGAAAGGAGGCATTTGTCAAGTCACAAGGCAGATGGACTTCCCCATTCAGACAGAATGGGACTTAGGGTGGGAAGCAGTATTGCCTCAAAGACACCCCCAGCCCCCTACTGGGCCCTGTTCTTCTCCAGAAAGGCTCCCAGGGAGGTGGACCCACCCCCGAGCCTGCCTGTATCCCTGTTTACAACTTCCCTCCTTATGGCGAAGGGTGACAGAACCCTTCCTTCTTCAATCCCCCATCCCAGCCAGACTATTAAAATGTAATCAAAAAATCACATTAGCCATGCAGATTCGGCTTAAAACACGTATATGTATATATAATTTAACGGCAATTAGGAGCTAATCAGCTTTTTCTTCTTGTCTCAGGGTGTTTTGCCTCCCTGGTCCTTGAAAACATCTTGGGGTCTTTGATTCTCTTACTCTTGGGCTGAGAGATTCAGGCAGAAATTCAAAATGAGATATTTTGAGTCGAACAGCTCCATTTTCTCCTGATGTACTGAAGTGGGGATATTGTACCCTTCTCCACTCCCTGGTTATGGATCTCCCCTTTGGTGAATTCAGCTCATCTGGGTGGGAAAGAGATGAAAGAGGAGGACTTGGTCCCTCCTTGGTGCCACTACCCTAAATCCTAATACCCCATCTTCTGAGAGTCTGCCACCCTCTATGTGCCCCAGCTATGTACCTGCCATCCAGAATTCAAATTCTTCTCAGAGACCAGGAGACCTCATTGCTCAGATCTTCTCTTCTCGGAGATCTGGAGACCTGAGATGCTCCATCTCAGGCAGGGAGGCTGCATACACCACAGACATGGTGCCAGAACTGGGTCAGAATCACACAGATGGGGTGAAGCTGAAAGTCCAACTAGCCCAGTAGAGAAACTGACACCCAGGAAGAGAATCCTAACATACTTAGCTGTGTGCCTATGTGCAAACACCCTCTCTCATCAGCGCCACTGCTGCTGCTGCTGCTGCTGCTAAGTTGCTTCAGTCGTGGCCGACTCTGTGCATAGATGGCAGCCCAGCAGGCTCCCCCGTCCCTGGGATTCTCCAGGCAAGAGTACTGGAGTGGTGTGCCATTGCCTTCTCCGATATCAGCCCCACAGGGGAGGCTTTGTAAGTTCCCCATTTTACAGAGTAATAAACAATCATAGAGGTTAAGTGACTGTCTTGTGATCACACAGCTTAATAAGGGGTAGAACTAGCATTTGAACCTCAGGTCTACAAATCCCAAAGCCTGTGTTCTGTTTACCATTCCAAGCATCCTTGGAGTTCCTTGAGAGCTGAGGTGTCATTTCTCACTGAAGAAACCCATTGCCTTTTAGCAAGACTGCAGCATCCCCATAAGACCTGAAATCACACAGGTCTCAGCAATTCACCCTTTGGTAGGTTTCAGGCAGCTCAGGGCATGATGCAAAGGAAGGCTCCGGCAGTCTTGGAAGCCTGGCCTTCCCTTCAAGGAAAGCATGGGTGTGACAGTTAACTTTGCACGTCAGCTTGACTGGGCCACGGGATGCCAGCGCCTCCGTGCTAAGTGACTTCAGCTGTGTCGTTTCAAGTTCTTTGAGACCCCATGGACTGTAGCCCGCCATGCTTTTCTGTCCATGGGATTCTCCAGGCATGAATACTGGAGTGTGTTGCTATGCCCTCCTCCAGGGAATCTTCCCAACCCAGCGATCAAACCCATGTTTCTTATGTCTCCTGCACTGGCGGGCAGGTTCTTTACCACTGGCACCACTTGGGAAGCCCCATGGGATGCCATGCATCTGACCAAACATGACTCTGGAGGTACAGACTGTGTAAAGCAGATGATCCTCCCTAACGCGGGTGGGCCATATCCGATCAGTTGAAGACCTAAATGGAACAAAAGAGCTGAGTGAAAGGGAATGCTCTCTGCTGACTGCCTGAGCTGGGACACTGATCTTTTCCAGCCTTCAGACTCAGACTGAAACACTGGCTCCTCCTGAGTCTCTAGTCTGCTGGCTTTCAGATGGGAGGTTACATCACCAGCTGTCCTAGCTCTCAGCCCTTTGGACACAGACTGGAACTACAGCATCAGCTCTCCTGGGTCCCACCTTGCCAACTGCAGGCCTTGAAGTCTCAACTTCTCTATCCCTCGATCGATCTACCTACCTACCTACCAGGGCTTCCCTGGTGGCTCAAATGTTAAAGAACTGCCTGCAATGCAGGAGACCCAGGTGCAATCCCTGGGTAGGGAAGATTCCCTGGAGAAGGGAATGGCAACCCACACCAGTATTCTTGCCTGGAAAACTCCATGGACAGAGGAGTCCGGCAGGCTGTAGTCCATGGTGTTGCAAAGAGTGGGATACAACTAAGCAACTAATAATTAAGCAATGAATAGCATACCTACCTACCTAATTACTTAACCTACATCCTATTGGTTCTGCTTCTCTGGAGGAATGCTCACTAATATAATTTCCCTAGAGGGAAAGTGTGAGTGAAGCAGGGAGCCCCACTGTAGCATCTGGATCCTACAACCCTCCTAGAAACTTCTCTCAAGAAGCCCCAGTCCTACCCAAAATCTCAGACCAAAATGGGAACAGAGCTAGCAAAGGTCCTCCAAATCCACAGAAGAAAGAGTGTGGCTGGGTGACTTTCTGAGCCCCTCCCCGAAGAAGACCCTAAATCTACTACCCCCATCCTCCCTGCCCCAGCCCTGAGGAAATCTGGCTTTGCGGCTGCAGCTAAAGCAAACACCTGTACCTACTTACTCCCCATCAGACCTCCTGCCCCCCAAGAAACACCATCCTCATTGGCTAAATGTGCCAGCAGAGGGCAGAAAACTTAAGAGTGACCACTTCTTCCCCAAAGAAAATCTGGGCTTATTTATTGTAAGCCCAGGTCGGGATGGGAGAGGGGCTCTACGGGAGAGCCTGTCCAGACCCCTCATTTCTCAGAGAAGACCAGGCTGCAAAGATGGAGCACATGAAGGACGGCTGGGCTCCCCAGGCTGACAGCTGGTGAGGAAACTGCAGGCACTGACTCGTAAGCCCAACAGCTTGATATATATCAGGCAAACAAGCTTTGATCTCATCTATATATCACCCGGGGAAACATACCAGCACCAGAGAAACCAACGTTAATTGTCACAGCAGCCTAGGTTTCCCCCATTCCACGTGTTCTCTCTCTGGTGGGCTCAGTGGAACAGAACTGGTCCCCCAAGAGGAGGAGGGATGTCTGGAACTAAGAGCACCAGGGCCTGGTTTTGGGGGAAAAGGGCAGCAACAGTCCTGAGTTCAAACTCTAGCTCTGCTTCTAGCTGGGTGCCTTGGGCAAGTCTCAGTTTCTTCATATGTAAAATGGGGTGGTGACACCCTGCTTGCTGAGTCACAGTCATGAACAGCCTCAAAGATGGGAAGTGCCCCAAACCCGGCTCAGGTGCATAGGCAGGTTGGCAAGTCGGCTAGAACTGACTTATTCTTTGCTACATCAGCTCTCCTTCCTAGGTGATGCTAGTGGGTAAGAATCTGCCTGCCTAAGCAGGAGGGTTCAGTCCCTGCCTGGATTATGAAGATCCTCTGGAGGAGGAAATGGAAACCCACTCTAGTATTCTTGCCTGGAGAATCCCATGGACAGAGGAGCCTGGCGGGCTATGGTCCATAGGGTTGCAAAGAGTTGGACACGATTAAAGTGTCTTAACACGCGCGCACACACACACACATCAGCCTCAGACTTTAATATGGATCAGAAGCTGGGCAGGCTTGTTAAAATGCAAANAGTATTCTTGCCTGGAGAATCCCATGGACAGAGGAGCCTGGCGGGCTATGGTCCATAGGGTTGCAAAGAGTTGGACACGATTAAAGTGTCTTAACACGCGCGCACACACACACACATCAGCCTCAGACTTTAATATGGATCAGAAGCTGGGCAGGCTTGTTAAAATGCAAACTCCTGGGCCAGGCACTAGATCCCATCAGTCATGCTCGGGGGTGGTACCTAGGAACCTGCATTTATACCACCTCCCACGTGATTCTTTTGTAGGTGGTTCAGGACTATTCTGTGCAACACCCTGCTGCCTTGGCCACCCTCCCGGTTCCCAGTGGCTTCCTCCATCCGATGACTTTGCCTTCGGCCTTCCCCCTGCTGGTGCTCACACCAGCCTCTCCTCGGGCTAGTCCTGCCCCTGGCCCTGAGGATGGGCTCCAGCTCCTGGACCTCTGGCCAGGACTCAGTCCTCCAACTGAGTGCCCCTTCCTCTGGCCCTGGGAGGGAAGAAATGGTGACATTCAGGTCTGCCGTCCAGCGCTTCCTGGTGGGGCCAGGCAGCGAAAGAAAAGAGATGACCCTGTGCAAGGGGCTGGCACAGCACCGAGCACTGCTGTGTGCTGGAACTGGTGCTTTGCTTGTGGACTCCTCATCTGACCAGCCTCAGCTCTCTAAGGCAGTTTTCAGGAGCAGGGCTGAGATCTGAGCCTCTGCAGGCCCAAGTCAGAGCCCGTCCTTTTAGCCACTGAGCTCCACTGTTCAGAGTATCTCACCCACTGACCCACTCTTGTCCCTCCCTCCCCACTCTGTTCTGCCTGCACAGCTCAGGCCTTAAGGCCCAGACCCATCAAGGTCTTGCATCTCTGAGAAAAAGGCAATACAAGCTTAATAAAACCAGCAATACTTACTGAATCTGTGAAATACAGCCAGTCCCCCAGACACTCCTCACCTGAAGGATCAAAAGGTTCCTGAAAATCCCCCACCGCATGCCTGGACCCAACTGTCCAGGTTGCTCCTTCCACCACCTCTCCCCCTGGCTGCTGCCTGCAACTCCAAGAGAGCAGGAGGGCTCATGGGGCCCAGCAACCAGTTGGCTCCCCAGCCCTCAGACTGCTCGATTAATAAAAAATAAAAAGATCCCCACAAAATACAACCAATAACCATGGCTATAAAAGCCAAATTGGATTCCTTCCTGGCTGATGAGCTCAGAGCCCTTCTCTCTCTCTGAGACCCGATTAACAAATATGTAAAACAATTCCCCTTGTGTCTCCTCTCCAGCTCCAGCCAGCGCTTCCTGTGAGCTGAAGCTCAGGGACAAGGGAGGAGGCGTCAGCAGGGGACGGGTCCTGGGGCGGCAGCAGTAAGACCTGCCCTGCCCCCAGCCTGCTGTGTTACCTAGAACAAGTCACTGGACATCTCTGGATGGGTGGTCCCCCATCTGTCAGACGGTGGGTGGGGAGAAATGCTCTCTAAACCCTCTGATTCTTAGCTGTTGCCCAAGACCGGGAGACAGAGAAAGGAAAGGGGGGGTCCCTTTCATCCCCATTCAGAAGTTAATATATAACTGGGTTGGGGGCATACTGTGGGGTCCTGATAAAACATCAAGCCAAGAAGCAGGAAAGGCCAAATAGCATATGCTGGCTGGATGCCGTCAGCTTCGCTGGGACATAGTAGGTGGTAACCTGCCAGTTCTTAGCTCTGGGGAAGCTCCAGAGACCACTACCATGTCTTCCCCCCACCATACACACCCACATTTCATCTGTGGGTCTGGGGACACTGCAAACACTCTTTTTGGCCCCATACCATGAACGAAAAGCTTAAGGGTAAATTGAAAGCTGAAAGAAAGCGGACACTGCAAAGTGCTCAGACCCATGGCAGGGAACGGGGGACACTGCAACTAGTTAGGGATGGAGTTCTAGGAAGGGGCTCTACCCTCAGCCTCATTGCTCAGAAAGAAAGTGAGGAACCTTAGGAGGAACCTCCCCTTCTGAGCACTGGGGGCACCCCTAGCCCCTGCTGCCAGGCCTCGGGGAAAGCCCAGGAGGCCGGTACCCAATGAAAGCGCACATCAAGGAGATGCTGGCAATCGCCTGGGTGCTCACGTTCCCAGCCTTGATCCTCTCATCCTGAGGGATTGAACGATGCTGCACCTCTGCAGCAACTTACAGCTTGTAGATGATTTTCACACAGGTTTTCTCGTCTCAGGAACTATTTCCAATTTGCAAACAAGAAAACTAAGGCTAAAAGAAGAAAAGGGAGTTATTTGAACCTGATTTCTGATAAGCTCAGTCCCAATCTCACTATATTAGGTTTTGAGTCTCACATGTTGGAAAACTCTCAAGAGTTCTAGAGTCAGCCTTCCCAATCTCCACCGGTGCAGAGGCATATCTTGCCACCTTCCACCCCAGTGTCTGTCCCCAGGAGTCATTCTGACTACAGGCACAACCCTGGCTCCAGGGAAGGGAGGAGAGAAAAAGCACCCAGGGCTGACACCCAGCTTCACCAGCTTGGGTGCGTGTGCTGTCACTCTAGTTGTATCTGACTATTTGCAACCTGAAGGGCTGTGGCCCCAGGCTCCTCTGTCCATGTGTCCATCTTGGGTGTCCGGATGGAAACATACCTTCCGTGCCTGCACAGGGGAAGGGCTTCCTGGCTACCCTGCTGATTGACAGCTCAGGTGCGTACAGTGGAGAGGGAGGTACACTTGGTACCCTCCACACCTGGAACCAGCACAGAGGCCCTGGCAGCGTGGGAGGGGAGGGTCTGATGCTGGCCCTCAGCCCACCTGCCATGATGGTACAGCTGCCTGTGGAGACAGGAATGGAGGGCTGGAGATGAGCTGCTGGAGCAGAGGGTCCAAGAGGAGAGCAGACCCCCAAGTAGCACCTCTCCCCAACTCTGCTGCCTCTCCCATGAAAAATTTGGGAGACTCAAGGTCCCAGGAACTCAAAACTGCTGCTCCTGGCACCAGAAGCCAGGAAAAACCTGATAAAACCACCCAAGCCCCAGAATCTCCAGCCCCTTCTGTCCCCCTGCAACCCCACTCAATGGTGCAGTGTTATCCCAGGTCTCACAGGAACCTTCCTCAAATCCTCCCACAATAATAGGGCTCAGTCTCCTATTCACTCGTGACCTGGGGCTAGTCTTTATTTCTTCATGAGCCTCAGTTTGCCCTTCTGTAAAATGGGAGGGCTGGACTAAATGAGATTTCGGTTATTTCCTAGTTCTCTCACTTTGGAGTCCTCAAAAAGCCAGGACACAGAACTGTGATAACAGAGAAGATGGGGTGGCTCAGGGCTGGGGTAGCAGTTGGGAAGGTGAAGAGAGCTGCAGACTTTTGGGGGTGCTGGGGCTGCAGCTTCCATCAGCTTTGCAGTCTCCTGGGTTCCAGTCCTTGCCACAGCAAGGAACTAGAGGAGTCCAGGGGTCAGAGGGTCCTTCAGGACAGGGTAGGGGCGGGGTGTGTAGTGAGGCAAGGTTCAAGAATTCAGACAGACTACCTCTGCCTAATTCTGAGCTGAAGGGTCTTCCAGTGGACAAGAACAGTATTCTTTGCCTTGTCAGTACTTGGGGTCACATCCTACCAAATCCAGGCCAAGGTCAAAGTCCATCAGCCCCACTTATCATAAACACATTTATTTATTCATTCACTTGTCATCCTCATTCGCTCACTTATTGGTGCTTGCTATAAGGACTTTCTGTTAAACCATCATTATCTTCACTCTGGGACGTCTTGAACTCCTTTCCTCTCCAAGGCTCCAGGAACTTTTCCACCACAGATTTATTTTAACACTCATTAATGCCCAAGAGTGCCCTCGGCTGACACATCCCTGTTCATCACACATTCCTAACTCTGTTACTCTGAGATCGCCCACCCGAAGCCCCTGGAAGAGCAGGTCACCAAGTCAGGAACCCTTGCAGGGAACACGCAGCAGCTACTAATCTGTAAAGCCCTTCTGCAGCCAGCCTCTTCCCAGCTTCTCCGGTTGGAGAAAGGAAGGGTTTTTTCACCCACCTCTGGCTGCTGAGAAATCAAAGCCTGATTTCTCTCTAGCTTAGCTGAATGTCTCTCAGGCCCGGATTGCAGAGAAGAACCAAAACCAACAACCTGCCTTTGTGAAGTTACAAGATGATGTTTTAAAAACCAGCAAACAATATTTCAAACAGAAAGTTCGCACGTATGATTATGTCCAGAGGGATGCAAGTCCCAGCTGTATCGACATGGGATGAAAAGGGGAAACTTCTGGATGAAAGCCAGAATAACCCTGCCAGTCTGCCAGATGTTGCCTGCATCTGGATCGCTGAACAGTGATCGTTCAGTGAGTTGGCCGTCAAGGAGCAAATGGTCAATCCATGTCACCCTGTCAACCAGGACTCAGCCCGAGCCCACAGGTACAGATTACTGAAGGATCCAAAAGGTAGTTTTATTTCAGTCCTACTCATCTGCAAGGACCCAAATCAAGGCCAAAGTGTGAGCCTCAGTCATTTTTACGGTGGTCATGATCGTGGTACTGAGTCTAGCTTGCCTCAGTTTGAGTCCTGTCTCTGAGGCTTACCGGCAATCTCTTTAGTCCCCCTGTGCTTCACAGTTCTCATCCTTAAACTAGAATAATAATGGTAGCTGTCTCCTAGAGCAGGGCTTCCCAGGTGGCACTAGTGGTAAAGAACCCGCCTGCCAATGCAGGAGACCTAAGAGACTTGGGTTGGATCTCTGGGCTGGGAAGAGGGCACAGCAACCCTCTCCAGCATTCTTGTCTGGAGAATCCCATGGACAAGGGAGCCTGGCAGGTTACAGTCCATAGCTTGGCAAAGAGTAGGACACAACTGAAGAGACCTAGCCCTGCATCTCATAGAGCAGGTGTGAGGATGCACTAAGATAATACCTACAAAGCCCTAAGCCTGGCAGGCAGTAAATAGTCAAAATATGTCAGCCATTATTATAATTGTCATTATCACCAGGTGCTCACCCTGCAGAACTCTCCCAACTAAGAAGGATAAATCCTCCAGGACAGTGCAAAGGCCGACACTGTGGGGAGACAGGGGTGAAACACTCCTCCCCCAAACATCCTAGGAACACCAGTCTGCTACAACTGTTCCAGCTCCGTGCCCCATTTAAGCTGCCTTCCCCCGAGACAACAAGATCACCACATTCTCCTTCATGACAGGAGTGGCTTCCAGCTGGCAGTCATGTCTCCTCTATTAACAAGGTTTGGCAAAGGATGCATCATCCAGGTGCCAGTATGTGTGTTGGATGCCTGGAGCAGATGGCTGGGTGGGAATGAGCTTTCGCTACCACGCCCCTTCTCCCACCAAGACATCAAGCCGGGGAGGGCACCCAGATGCCACTCACAGGAAATTTCCTTCTCACTGTGAAGCGACCACTTGCCTGGATCATGTTCTCTGAGCCCCAGAGGACACTTGGGTCCCTCTTCCACTTCTGCTGGGGGACCTGGGTGAGCTCTCACCTACCCATCACCTCTGGTCAAGGCAGAGGGTGTTGGGGCAGGCCTGGGAGACTCTGGTGGGCTCTGCACAGACAGAGACTGAAGTCTTTCCACTTCTGCATGCCCGGCACACAGCGGGGCGCTCAGGTAGACACTTGTGGGATGGGGGATTAAGGAGAAGGCTTTTTCTGGTAGAGGAGATTTAAGCCCCTGGACACTGTCTCCCAGGCTATCATTTCCTAATTCCAAGGAATGCTCCCTATAAGAGACTTGGATGGCACCTGCTGGCATCTAAATTCAAGCCAGTCCTTCCCATTGTCCCCACCACCTCCTCATTCCCAATGGTCAAGTTCACTGATACAGCAAGACCCTAATCTCCACCCAGTGGCGCTTTCCAAATTTCCCAGGTTCTCAGCCTACTTCCCTCAGACTGGGGAGCAAGGAGAGAAAGCAGTACGCCAGAACTAAGGGTGTCTACAGGAGGTCCACACGCCTAGCAGGCTCTTTCCCTTGAGTTCAAGGAGAAACATACCCTGACCCTCCGCTTCACTAACATACCAGGAGCTGGTCTCAGGATGCTCTGCCGGGCTTCTTCCTTCCAGGTTTTGGTAGAGGCTCAGCTTCTGCTGCAGAAGGCAATGGCACCCCACTCCAGTACTCTTGCCTGGAAAATCCCATGGACGGAGGAGCCTGGTAAGCTGCCATCCATAGGGTCGCTAAGAGTCAGACACGACTGAGTGACTTCACTTTCCCTTTCATGCATTAGAGAAGAAAATGGCAANATGGCACCCCACTCCAGTACTCTTGCCTGGAAAATCCCATGGACGGAGGAGCCTGGTAAGCTGCCATCCATAGGGTCGCTAAGAGTCAGACACGACTGAGTGACTTCACTTTCCCTTTCATGCATTAGAGAAGAAAACGGCAACCCATTCCAGTGTTCTTGCCTGGAGAATCCCAGGGACGGCAGATCCTGGTGGGCTGCTGTCTGTGGGGTCGCATAGAGTCGGACAGGACTGAAGCAACTCAGCAGCAGCAGCAGCAGCTTCTGCCAGCACTAATGCCAGCAGGCATGACAAGGCCTGGAGGTATAACATAAACAGCCTGCTGCTGCCCATCAGCTTCTCCTTCCCCATGGCTTTGATTTCAAACTTTCTCCCTCTTACCACCAGAATAAACCAGCTAGTGCAGCCTCTGCAGGGCTTCATCTGCCTCTTTCCTAGCTATGTGGCTTTGGGTAAGTAAGTCAACCTCTCAAGCCTGGGTCCTTCAGCTGCAAAGCAGAATAAGCATACCTACCTCCAGGGTTGTTGTGGGGGTTACATCAATTAGCCCATGACAAGTTTCCCTGGTGGTTCAGAGGTAAAGAATCTGCCTGCCAGTGCAGGAGCCTCAGGTTCAGTTCCTGGCCTGGGAAGATGCCCTGGAGAAGGAAACGGCAACCCCACTCCAGTATTTTTTCCTGGGAAAACCCATGGATAGAGGAGCCTATAGGGCTGTAGTCCATGGGGTTGCAAAAGAGTCAGACATGACTTAGTGACTAAACAACAACAAAGCTTTTATCAGAGTGCCTGGCATGTGGCAAATATTCTGTACCTTCCCGTGCCATTGTTCACATGGATGAATGCAGGCACTGGGCAAGTCAACAGCGTTAGTCCTGATATCAGGGGGGATGTGGAGCCGAAGACTTGGCAGTGAATTAGCTACATCTCACCTCTGTGCTTGGAAGGGAATGTTATGTTAACTGCCTGCACCTGTTCATCCCCCTTCACTGGATGCTTCCCACACACTCAAGGAGTCTAGCCCAGCCACATGGCACACAAGCCTGGGATTCTGAGATTCAGGCTCTGCCACCAACATGCTGTGTGATGCTGGGCAATTCACTAACCATCTCTGAAATAACTTCCCATCTACAGACACCTCTTGCAGCCCTAATCTCTTGAGTTAAATCGTTTTTCATAGTCCAGGCTTCACAGTGGGGCTCCTGCCTGAGCCCATCCCCCAGGCAGACAGGTCTGGGCTCTCATGGTTGGGGACAGAGTCCAAGATGTAAAGGTTAAGACCCAGTCCCAGCCCCAGTCCAGAAGCCCTGAATACCAAGCCTAGGATGGCCAAAGCTAAACTCCACCCTTACACCTGACCCAACAGGCAGAGGAATTTACATTCTTTTGAAAACCATCACATTCATGGGTTTCTTGACAAAAATGTATATATTAAATGAATAGAAGAAACTATGCAGGAAGAAAGTGAAAGTTGCTCAGTTGTGTCTGACTCTTTATAACCCCATGGACTATACGGTCCATGGCATTCTCCAGGCCAGAATATTGGAGTTGGTAGCTTATCCCTTCTCCAGCAGGTCTTTTCGACCCGGGAATCAAACCGGGGTCTCCTGTATTGCAGGTGGACTCTTTCCTAGCTGAGCTACCAGGGAAGACCTGAACAATGCAGGGTACTGGACAAAATAGGGGCTCTTGGTTCACGCAGATGAAAACCTGACCCCAAGCTGGCCCCTTCTAGCTGTGTGGCCTTGAGCAAACCTCTTCACTTCTCTGAACCTCGGTTTCCCCACATATTAAATGGGGATAACAATCCATATGCCATGAGATGGTTGTGAGGTTGAGACAGACACTTAGCATGTGGCTCACAGTAGATACTCAACGAAAGGCAGTTATTATTGTCGAGACTGCTATTACAAGCCTGCTGCGCCCACTGTAAAGCAGAGGAAGCAAGGCCATCAGTCCTGTTTGGTGCTCATTTCCAAAGAGTCCTGACTACCACAGACATATCCATCACAGTCCTCCTACCCATCTACCTTCCAGCTGGTGTGGAGCGGGAGCAGCCGTCTGGTCTCCCCCATGGCCAGGCAGAGAGTTGAGCTCACTGCGGGAGGCTCTGCCACCTTTCCTGGATCAGTCCTGGCAGCATCCCTGCCTCCAGCCTTAGTTGAGCAGCTGGAGCGTGCATTGCACTGTCTTGCCTGTGAAATGCGACTTTGGAAAACATGCGTATTTGTGAGTTGGTGCGTGTTTCTATTTTGGGCCAACACTGCCCTCTTTATTTATTTTCCCTGGGCTTTGCATTTGGAACCCAGCTCGGAAGGGTGTTTTGACAGACTCTGACACTGCTCCAGGCTTCTCTGGCAGGAGACACGCTCAGGTGCGGGGAGGGTGGGCAAGAGGAGGAAGATTTCAAATGATGAGCCCTCTGCCTTGGCTAAGAGTAACAGGCGATCAGACACCCCTGCCTCACTGTCCCAGCCCTCAGCTTCTCCATACGTGGGTGGGAGAAGAGTGTGAGAGGTTCTGGTGGGAGAAAAGAGGGGAGAGGGGGAAAGGGGACCAAATAACCAAATCAGAGGTTCTAATCATCATAGAGCTAACAACGTTATCAATACCAACAACATCAGTATCAATGATTGCTGCCGCCACCCCATTTTTATGACCAAGAGCTGGCTTGCTGATTGCCCTTAGGGAAACCACCTCATCTTTTAGCATCTTGCTTTGCTCATCTGTAAAGGTGCTTTTTGCAGTCCCCAGCTCATGGGGCTGTGAGAAAGGGTTGCTAAGCCAAATGGTAGCAATGACTATCTTCCCTCCCGGCTGCAGATCCTGGCCAGCTGCCCAGACAGCCTACTTGGTAGCGTCTTTGGGACTTGGAGCTGATGGCCAAGCCTCTATCCACCAGGAATGGCCCCTAAAGCTGCTCTCAGCTAGTCAGTCCCGTCTCTGTGGTCATTTGCAACCAGCCTAGAGTCTGCCTTAAGGGAGGAAGGGTCTCAGACAATTCCACCTGCCTTTGAATGACCAGGTGAGTGGCAGTCGAAAAGAGGGGACGAGGGCTGTCGTTTAGTCACTAAGTTGTATCTGACTCTTTGTGACCCAAAGGACTGTAGCCCCACCAGGCTCCTCCGTCTATGTGATTTCCCGAGCAAGAATATTGGAGTGGATTGCCATTTCCTTCTCCAAAACTATCAGGGAAAAGGGCTTAAACCAAAATTCCAAGATCCTGAGGGTCAGGCAATCCAGGTTTTAGTCCTGACTTTTCTACTCGTTTATTCGTTCAGCCACTAATCTTCCACCAGCAGAACCAGGGGTTTATGCAGAGGATAAAGCAACACAGAAGCAATGCCTGGCCCAATGAAGATGGCACTTCAGTGGTGTGACCTCATGAATATTACTTGACATCTCTGGTCCTACAAAGGACGTCATCTGAACATCTGTTGCTCAGGGGACAGGATGCCTTCACTGGTGGTGGGTGCTCTGAGGAAGGGGAAAAGTACCCTAAACTCTGGGGTTAGAATCATAATTTTCAGTCCCACCCATACTCAAGAGACTCAGAGAAACACCAGTGTCCCACATTATTAGGGCCAAACTGGGATGCTTGAAGGTCACCTCAACCAGCCCTATCCTTGTATAGACGGGGAAGCCTAAGGCTCAGGGAAGGGCATTTGAGCAGGGGCACACTAGGAGCTTGTGGCCAAGCTGAGTTTAGGACTGGCCCCCTACTTCTACTCCTTCCACCACTTCACTTGGACGCTTCCTCTCTCAGCTCAGTTTCTGGATTTTAAGGCACTTGCTGTGATTCCAGAACTGAAGAATCCTGGCCCCTCGAAGACTGAGAGGGATCTGGGGTGTCTGGCCCTGGGGATTTCCTCGGGGAGGGAGCAGAACTCCTCATGGGGAGGAGGGTCAGAGGTATGGGGGCATGGAATCCACTTAGAGAATGGAGTCAGCTCCCTCTAAGGGTCAGCCTTTTCCGCATTGGAGCAAAGACTGACTGGATCAGGCCCAGGCTGCAGGAAAGTTAAGAAGAGAGTGAAGGCAGCTGGGAAAGAAGAATTGGAAAAGACACAGAGGGCAGTAGGAGGGGGGTGGCACGGGAGGTTGGGGAGATAAACATGGGGAAGGGGAGCAAAACAGGGAAACAAAGAGACAGAAAGTGCAAACAAAGAATGATGCAGGGAGACGGGGTGTGGACCCTGGTTGCAGGAGCTTTGTCTGGAGTAAGAAAGGGGAGCAGGCATGACGTGGTGAGCTGAGCAAAATGGACTCTGAGCCCAGTACCAAGATTCTGTAAGTCTGGGCTTCTGTCTGCAGCTTCCACTGGGCCAGGTTACTCCCTCCGTTCAGCAGATGCCCTGGTTCCTAACCAGGTCTGCACTGGGGAAGGGGGAGGGGAAGGCTTGCTTTGTGGCTTTGTGACCTGCTGCTTTCCCCCAAAGGGTGTGTGTGCATTTGTGGGGTGAGGGTGGGGGGCTGTGTCTGCAGGAGGAAGCCTGTGATTGCTGAGCACCCCTGTGAGTAGCCAGAGATGAGATCTGGAGTCTGAGGCTTAGATGTCTGGAAACAGCAGGACCTGAGTGAAGACATTTCTCGGCTTGCTGGTGCTTGTGAGAAAATGTGCATGTCCACGTGCTGGTGAATCTTCCCTGTGTTTGCGGACTGTGTGGAGTGTGGGTGGATGTACATTGCGTGAGTGGACTATGAATCTGTGCGGGGATTGTTTGCAGGTGTGTGGTTTGCGGGTAGATCGGTGTGCGTGTGTGCATGAACTCTGCGTTGGTGTGTGCCTGGGTCCGTGGGCGCGCGAGGCGGGGCTGTGAGTCTCCAAGGCCGCCTCCAGGCGCTGTCCGCGGTACTGACCCCTGGCCTCTACGGGCGGGACCTGCGCCCAGTCTCAAGAGGAACGTAGGGCCAAACCGTGAAGCAGAGGAACCTTGGAAAGGACGGCTCCTGGGAGGCGCCTCCCTAGCCCAGCTGCGGGCCTCCCGGGGAGTTGGGAAAAGTTCTCCCACGGCGGGGTTAGCTCATAAGAGTGGGCGCCACTCGCGCCGAGAAGCTTTCCCAGGCCCTCAGCTCCACCACCACGGCCCAGCTGCCCACCCTATCGCCACCCTCACTAGCGTTCTCGGCAGGGCCCGCAAACCCTCTGGCGCTCAGCTTCCAACGTCCGTCAGGTGTGCCCCAGAGCTTCCGCGCTCCGGACTGGACCTGTGGCCAGGTTAATTGGGCCCGAGGACTCCGGGAATGTCCCGCCGAGAGCATGAGTGCGCTCTGGCAGAAGGTGGATGGAGAGGAGGTCATTAACCTTTCCCAACCCCCTTTGTGAGCTCCAACTGGGTGAGAGCCTGATCCCTGGAGGCTTCAGGCTGATGCTCAACTTTTGGAATCAGCTGTACTCCCGCGGGGACTAGCAGGAGACTAGAGGTCGGAAGCCTCGCTGTTTGTGGACATAAACCTGGCTGGTGCGAGGGTCCCGCGGGGAGTTGGTGCGGAGCTGGAGCTCGGCCGCGGGGGGCGAGGGCTAGCTCTGGGCTCTGCCCCCCACCAACTGGCTTTCCCGGAGGGTCCGAGGCCCTCCTCCTGGGCTGGCTGGACAGCGGGAGAACTTCACATACAGACCCGTGCAGGCCGGGGTGGGGGCGACGCGGATGACACCGCCCCCCTCCGAGCCAGGCACTCCCCAGCTCCGAGACGGATGGTGCCCAGCAGCCGTCGCACTCACCTCGGCTGGCCAAGCTGAGCTGGTTGACCCGCGGGCGCGGGAGGGAGACGCACCGGAGGGGTCCAGGGCTGCGGCCACCTTGCCGTGCGGACTTGTCCCGTCGCGGGAGCAGCAGAGAGAAGCTCTTAAGAGCTGCGAGAGGCCGGGGTTCCCCGCTCTGCTCCAGAGCGCACAGACGGTGCACTGCCGGGTGTCTGTCTCGTTCCCCAGCGCACAATCCGGAGCTCAGCTTGCTGCCGCCGCCTTTTATTCGCCGCCTACCTTTGTTTGGGTCCGGGCTCCTACCACCGGGCGCGGGGGTGTGCAGGGCAGGCTCTGGTGCCGCGCCGCCCCCCAGACCCTGGCGCCGCCAGCCTCCACGCCGCCGGGCTTTGCGTCAGTGGCCGACAAGGGCCTGCGCTCCGCCGCGGGCTGCTGTCTCCGAAGCCCGCCGCCAGGCGCCGCCGTGGCCGCCGCTCCCCCTGCGAGAGCGGCGCGATGGTACACCCGGGCTCCCAAAATCCGCGGGAGGGGGCTGCGAGCGAAGCAGCGACCCCTGTGGGTCAACCCTCGACTCTGCAAAGGGCCCAGACCCGGCCCCCTGCCCGGCCGCTGCCCCTTTTCCTAGGTTCCCACCACTCTCCCCGCCTGCACTCTTCTCCCCGTCCGCCCAGTCTTGGCAGGTCACCAGCCTCCTGGACATTCGAGGGCATCCCCAGGTCCTCTCCGGAGGGAGCTGCCAAACCCAGGCTCCTGGCACCGTCCCTTCCTCTCTCCTCCATTCACCTCTCTGGCACCAGAGCCCAGAGCCATGCCAGCTCCCAAACCTGGCTTCCCTCCAGCTTTAGCACACGATCTGCCTGTACCCCTCGTTCACCGGCCATAAGGATGGCTCATTTCTCTCCATCAGTAGAAAAATACTCTGCGGACATTGGCATTGGGGCCACTCAGGGAGAACCAAGGCGAGGGGAATGCCTCAAAAGAGGACCCGCTGCCAGCCCCCAGCGGTGGGCTGGGGGGGGGGGTTACTTATTGAAGCTCGAAAGAAGGGAAGCCATTGTTTCTGTTGTGTGAAGGGTGAGCCAGGTGTTTACCATGCATCCTCTGAGTGTGCGCTGAGAGCAAAACAGGAAATGCAGAGGTGGGAGAAAGGCAACCCCTGCCTCTAGGAAGAGGTGGTGGTTTAGTCGCTAAGTCGTAATGGACTCTTGCGACCCCATGGACTGTATAGCCTGCCAGGCTCCTCTGTCCATAGAATTCTCCGGGCAAGAATACTGGAGTGGGTTGCTATTTCCTTCTCCAGGGGATCTTCCCAACCCAGGCTGCCTCTAGGAAGTTCCTAGCTTATGGGGCAGATAGAAACAGGGTTCCGGGAAGGCAATGGCACCCCACCCCAGTACTCTTGCCTGGAAAATCCAATGGACGGAGTAGCCTGGTGGGCTGCAGTCCATGGGGTCGCTAACAGTCGGACAGACTGAGCGACTTCACTTTCACTTTTCTCTTTCATGCATTGGAGAAGGAAATGGCAACCCACTCCAGTATTCTTGCCTGGAGAATCCTAGGGATGGGGGAGCCTGGTGGGCTGCCGTCTATGGGGTCACACAGAGTCGGACACGACTGAAGTGACTTAGCAGCAGCAGCAGCAGCAGAAACAGGGTTGAATTCTAAAATGAAGCACCAGGGAGCCCATACCCACAGGTAGATGCTCAACCCATGTCCATTCCAGAGCCCTTCTTTTTAAAAGAAGAAAACCGAACTGGGAGCACCTCTAGTGCCACAGGGCTGAGTGGGGCTTCTGCCTGTTCCTCACCTGCCACCCCTGCTCTGTCTCTCTAGTGTGCAGCCTCCTAGCTGTACCCACTGGCTGACTGCCAACTGGACACATTGGTATTTATGATTCTGGATGCCCTGAGAGCTCATCTATGCAAAAGCAAATGGCCCGAGCCGGCGTCCCTACCCCAGCACTCACTCCCCATGTACTCAGGATTGTCATGGGAGTCCTTGCCAGGCTGGCCAAGGCTATCATGGAACTCACAGTGGTCCCGTCTGGCCTTGAAGACATTAGGGTTTAGGAAAGCTCCTGTTTTAAAGGTACCACCCTGAGCTGTGAGCGGGGAGAGACAGGAGAGCTCTCCTGAGAAGTGGAGAGTGTGTGTGCGTTACAGCCCCCAGATCAGAGGCCAAATCTGACACGTGAGCACAGAACAGACTCAGCATGGCCATGCAAACATCTGGTCCCTCTAGCCACATCCCAGAGGGAAGGCAAAGAATACGGTGCCATGGGAGAGGGTGGGAGGAAGGAGAACAAGGAAAAGATTTGCTTTTAAGGGAGCACTAGGGGATACACAAAGTGTGTTCCCAAGCCCAGCTGAGAGCAAAGGGTTTTCTTTGCCGGGTGAATGGCTTACTCTTTTCCACTGGTTTGAAAGCTGCTTCCAGGAACCTCCTCAAAGTTCTCCAAGCCTGTGGCATTGTTGTTCCTCCCAGTCAGACTTGTCCACAGGGAGTGACATTGATGCACCCCTTGTGCCACCCTCAGCCCATGCCTGGGAACACAGCCCTCACTTCCCTGGGAACTAATTTTAGCAGATTTGGGTCCTACCTTCATGCTGTCTAGGTGGGCATAGCTGTGGCCACCTCCGTCACACCCTCCTCAGAGCTCTCCCTGGCGTTCTAGGACCTCCAGGTGATCTGCAGTGGGGGCTGGGTTTGCTAAGCCCTTGATGGGGGATCCTCGGCAAACAGAAGGTACAGAGGCAGAGGCCCAGTGGAGTGGAGGAGGAGGTGGGGAGTGTAGTACCCAGGAACACTGGAAGGATGCAATTTTCTCAGGCCATCAGCAGGGTTTTAAAAATGCAAATGGAACTGGGCCTTTGAAATATGCCTGCCATAAAGTGGAATTGGTGGTGGCAGCGGGAGCTGGCGCTGGTGCGGAAAGTCAGGAGAATCCCCTCCTGGCACCTCATCCTCAGACTCCCTTCCCTCTATTCCAGGAGAAGATGCTTCTTTATAGGAGCCCGGGAATGCTGGACCCAAAGATCCCTGTCCAGCGTCCGGGCAACTCCCTGAAGCCCTCTTTCACTCCAGGTGTTACTTAAAGATGACTCCAGTAGTCAAATGACCCATCCAACCGCAAGGCTGCCGAGAATGAGGGTCGATGTTCCTCTGCCCCATCCCCAACCCCAGCCCTGGCTGTTGAAAGTTCTTCCAGGTCTGATTTAAATGCCTCTTGGTGCTGATAAGCTGCTTCCCCTATTCTCTGACTTCACGACTAATTGAAAAGCCTTCTTTTTTAAGGAGATGGGGCCACAAAGGGCTGCTTTGTCCTTAGCTCTGATCCCTTTATTTCTATTTTCTCTCCAACTGTATCTGAAGCAGGGGCTCTGAGCCCAGCCTCTGATACCACTACCCTCAGTAAAGCCATATTTCTGTTCCATCCCTTACCAGCTCTGTGACCTTGGGAAAGTCGCTTCACCTTGCTGAGCCTTCATCATCTCATCTATAAAATGAGGGTGATAAAAGTACCTATCTCACAGTAGTGGCTAAAAAGTTTTACCAAACGAGATCATCTCAGTGCAAAAATAGTACTTAACACAGTGCATGGCACAAACTAAGCTCTAAATATTAGCTCTGCTTCTTCCTCCCTCCCTCTCCGTCTTGACTTCCTGCTTCTTCTTCTTATTATTATTATTATTACCTGTTGGGCAAGAGTGACCTACAGGTGAACATAATACCATAATACCTCTTACTTCTTCACCCTGACCCTGGTGAGGGGGGAATATGTACAGATTAAGTCCTCCCACTAGATGGCTGAGCAGTTAAGAAGAGTGTATTCAGAGGGATGGGGGTGTTTATTCTAAAAAATGTGGTAGATTAAAACAGTTTCTCCTTTGTCCCCACATCAAGGAATAGAATAACTACATTTGTACATGTTTCTCTCTTCAATCTGCTAACACACCGAGTTTGGTCCCAATCCAAAGAAATTAGAGATTTCCCTCTAATCTCACCTTCTCCAGGGAGCCACTGGGTAGAGGTAAGTGAACTGGGCTGTGCTGTAATGAGTTCTAGATTTAGGAATCTGAGTTTGATTTTCCTATGTGTCTTTTATTAGTTATATGGCCTTTGACAGGTCATTTCACTTCTCTGAGACTAGTTTCCTCAACTGCAAAGTGGGAGTAATAGTGAATTCTGCCTATAATATTCCTGCAGTTATCTTTTCAGCAGAGATGGAGCACAGATTTATAGGCAACAATTTGATAATTAGTCATATATATGTAGTTATATATAGTTAGAGAGCCATATGCTAGATAGAATGATCAATCCCTGTTTCCATGACTTTCAAGGTTGATTGCACATCATGTGATGAAATGGATGCAAAAGAGCTCAGGAAACATGCCCAAGTTCATAGTGAATGAATTTCTGACTCAAGGTCACGTAACAAGTCAGTGGAAGAGCTTGGGTTGGACCCAGGCCTCCAGGTTTCAGTCTCGAGCTTCTTCCAAGACACACTTTCCACTCATTAGTGCACTTCTCCCTGAAGTTCTATTCAAGAGGTGAGTGTGAGTTTATGGGAGAAGAGGATATAGGGGCCAATAATTCAAGAGATGAAAAAGGGGTCTGGAGAAAGGTGATAGGGCCAGACTAGGGTGGGGGTGCTGCAGAAAGGGCCTGGGGAAGTTAGACAGATGGCAGCCCTTCCCTCCTGCCTCCTCCAGAATCCTGCAAGCAGCAGGCTTAGCACTCCTTTCCCAGCCTTGCCTGCCTCCTCCAAGGAGGAGCCTGTGCCAGAGTGAATACAATCCAAGTTATTAATTGCCTGCAACAATTAGTCCCAGCGCCTGGGCTTGCAGACACCCCAGCTCTGAAAGAAGGAACCAATTACAGCATCATCAGTATTCACACTGCCACATAATCCTCTCCCAACACGACGGTCCCCTCATTCCCCATCCATGTTTCTAGGGGCCTTTGCTCTGACTTCAGCATCTGGAGAAGACCAAGTAGAGGCCTTCAGAAGTGAAAGTCAGTGAGGGCTGAGATCCCGAGGGGCAGTGCACAAAGCAGGCCTGAAGCTCTGGCAGGGAAGAGCAGGACCCTGCCAAAGATATGTACCATGTGGCATTAGCCAGAGACTGTCTCATTTTGTGGAAGGAAAAAGTATAATCTCCAGGTTGATGGTTTTAAGTAGATTCCCTGCAGGTTTTTTGTTAGAACTGGCTTGAAAGGGAGAGGTCAAAAATACCCCCCAAAGTTCTGGTTTTAATCCTGGCTCAGTTGCATACTAGCGCTGCGGCTTTGGGAAAATCCTTTCATGTCTCTGAGCTCATTTCTTTACCTGTAAACTGGCAACAGAGGCCACACTTCCCCAAGGAAGGAGTTGCTACACAGAAGCGCACGTTAGCCCAGCTAGCAGCACAGAGTGAGCTGGAAATATATGGTCGCTATTGTGTTCTGTATGGAAAGAGCCCTAGCAAGAAGTTCCATGCTTTTGTGGGTCCTCTTTCCCTTGGCGGTGGAGTGGAAATGTGGGGAAATGGGGAATGAGGTAGGTGGCGAGTTAGGAGACCTGGAGGCTGACCCCAAATTTGCTATAACTTATACTGTGGTCTTGCTGCACTTTTCATTCTGGCCTCTTGTTCCAAGTGAGGGCATGAGCCTAGATGAACTCTAGAGCCCCTCTAACTGTGATCCTCCAGGAGAGTGGGGGTGGAGGGAATGAGTGTAGAGTGGGTGGGAAATATAGAATCCCCAAGTTTTCAAGAGGGTGGATGGCAGCAACGGTAAAGGTAATAGAACTGCTGAAAGAACATGAAACCAGTTACATAGTTAAGCCTAGAGTCTGCTGGTTCTTCATCAGTAAAAGAAACCACAAACGCAGGGAAAAAAGATCATCGCCTGATTCAGAGCTCCTGGAAGAGGCTGAGTAGAAGTCCCCAAGTGCAGTCCTTTTCTTTGAGGGGTGTTTCAGGACCGTGGACAGTAGCTGGTGCCATTCTTCCAAACACCGGAGCCACGGTTGAGGCAAGGGCCAAGGGATGAGAGACCTTTTGGCCACTTGGAGGCGGTGTGATGCGCAATGTGAGGAATGCTGAGGCTCAAGAACAACTCAGTTTACACCTGGTGAGGATTTCTGAGTGTCCAGTGGGGCCGCCCAAGCTTCTGATGCACCTCTTTGTGTGTGAGCTCTTTTATGACTCAGCATGCAGTGCCAACCCTGTCTTCCCACCCTTCCTGGCTCCTTTGTTTCCTCTGGTCTCAGCTTCCTGGCACAAGTTGGCCAGCAGCTCCCTCTCCCCCTGCCAGGCTGGCTGGCTCTCTGGCGCCAGGAGGCAGGCCAACTTTAAAAACCCTGACCACCAGGTTCCATCTGAGCCTCTGCAGTGACAGCAAGAAAGAGCTTTTCTGGCATTTTCCCAGTCAGGAATCTGTGCAGCTCTGATGGGCTACCCTAGTGCCAGCTCCTATTCTGGCACATCCAGTGTGGGCAGGGCGAGGAACAATGGTGGCCAGGGTCCTTGAGCTGGAAGAAAAGGCTAGTGGACAGATCTTTAGTCCCCAGGCAGTTAAAATACCTTTTAGGCGCCAAGGGATTTTGCTAACAACATCAGCACTAATGAATAATGAATGACTGGATGGCATCACCGACTCGATGGACGTGAGTTTGAGTGAACTCTGGGAGTTGGTGATGGACAGGGAGGCCTGGCGTGCTGCAACTCATGGGGCTGCAAAGAGTCGGACACGACTGAGCGACTGAACTGAACTGAACCATTTATTGAGTGCCAGGCCTCATACATGTATTACTTCATTTAAACTCACCCCATGAGGTGAATCCTCATGGGATAAGAATCCTCTTATCCTCATTTCCAGGTGAGGAAATTGAGGCTCAGAGAATAAGCTCCTTTAGATCACATAGCAGGTAAGTACTGAGGACTCAACCCTAGGCAGTTAGATTCCATAGCCCAAGTTCCTTACCATATTCTTATTCTGATCTTTCGTTGTTGTTCGGTCACTGAGTCATGTCCAACTCTTTGCGGCCCCATGGACTACAACCCTCCAGGCTCCTCTGTCCTTCACTGTCTCCCACAGTTTGCTCAAACTCATGTCCATTGAGCTGACGATGCCATCCAACCATCTCATCCTCTGTTGCCCCCTTCTCCTCCTGCCTTCAATCTTTCCCAGCATCAGATTCTTTTCCAGTGAGTTGACTCTTCACAGCTGGTGGGCTGGGGAGGATAAAAGACTTGGTTAAGGTCACAGAAAAAGTGATGAAGAGGATTCGAACCAAGATTTGCCTGATGTCAAAGATGCCACATTTATCTAGTTTACTGCTCCCTGGTGAACTTGGTCCCTGTTGAGTGCCTGCTCTCAGAGCCCCCAACGGTGGCACTTAAGTCTCATCCTAGGTCTAAAACGACCACACTCATCTCGCTGTTCATCCTTAGGGAAGTCACTGCCTCTATCTCTGAGCCCAATCTACCCAAGGAGAGATCCTAAGACAGAGCTCGCATTCCAGTCTGAGAATTGCTTTGTCTGATGAGATTCACTCATGCCAACTAGAAGGGCCATTCCACAAAAATAGTGGGACAGGTCCTGGGACCCAGGAGGGCAGGGTCCTACCTGTACCTTCCAGGACAAAATGTAGGGGCCAAGGCCTCTGGCTATAGACATATCATGGGACTGGCATCCCCAATACAAAATGCCGCGTTATCTCCTAGCTTCTCATTTCCCATGGGGAGACTGAGGCCCACCCAGCACAGGGATTGCAGTGGTGTATTTGCCTCCTCTTGGCCACCCCTCTGTGGCCTCTGTGTCCTTCACGACACCGCTGGGTCCTCATTTTGCAGCTGCACGTCTGGGGACAGCTGTTCTTGCTGGCATCCAGGGCCATGTGACAGATGTGGAGGAAGGATGCAAAAGGAATGTGTGAGTAGTCTTAACGGCCACATGGGAGCAGCTGGGGGCCAGGCCAGCAGGGTTGGCTGTGCCCAGGATGAAGGCTGATGGCATGTCCTTACCCACCCCGCCTCCCTTCCTCCTCCTTTGTTCCTGTCCTATCTCTTCCCCGACATCCTCAAACCCCCCTCTCTCCCTCCTTTACACGTCTTCCTTCCCTTGATAATGGCCACAGTAAATGTTGACTGAGCACTTACTGTGTGACAAGCCCAAACCAAGTGTTTTACTTGCACCATCTTCTTTAGTCGTCACGATAGCCCTTGGAGAGTAATCATCTCCCTTTTGAGGAAAATACGACTCGGAGACATCAGGGTTTGTAAGGCCCAACTGACTTCGGAGCCCACACTCTCCCGTCTCTCCTTCCTGCTGGGGACAGCAGCACCTCGTCACATGCAAGGCCAGAGGGCCAGAGGTGGTGCCGTCTGTTCTCTCTTGGCTTTGGCCTTGGGTGGATTGACTGGCAAATGCTTTTTCCTCTTTGTTTTTCCTGTAAAGCTCAGAGCTGATTTTTATCTCCCTCCATGAATTGTTACATTCCCCGTACCTTCTCATCCCTCTTTTCCCTCTGTGTATATGGGCAGCCAAGGGTCAGCCTACAAAAGCCCTGAATCTAAGCCTTGCCCTCCACTGGACCTGATCTGGGGGGCTGGAGGAAGCCAGAAGAGCTCTCAAGCTCACAGGAAGCCCCGATGATGCTTGATATTCCCTGAGGGTCTGCCGCGCCAATCTTTCCATGCCCCCACCCAACACCACTGCCTGCAGGACGCAGTCCTGACCCTGCATATGTTCCTCAAGGCCCTTCTCCTCAGTGGCCTCTCCCCAACCCTGTCAACCAGCAGCCTCCTTCCTCACCCCCAGCAGCCCTGAACTGGTCCTGGTTGAAGAGTTAACCTGTCATCTCTCAAGAACACCAGGCCCCTTCATGCCTCTCAGCCTTTACTCACAACCCTCCATCTGCCTGAAATCCTCTTTCTCTTCTTCTGCAGCAGCTGAAATATCTCTCATCCTCGACGCCCAACTCAGACCTTCCATGATGGAGCCACCCCCAGCCCAGCCCACCCTTTCCCCCAGAGAGTCTTCAACTCTCTCTCCTCTTTGCTCCTAGAATGATTTCACACATCTATTTCTGCATTTGTCACAGTCTGACTTGTTTTCTATATAAAGTCTGTTGTGTGAGCGTGCATAGAGTGTGAGGTTGTGTGAAGACTCTGCAAGGTGTGGGGGTGGGCACTTCCCAGGCAGGGGCTGGGGGCAGGGAGGGGCAGATCATGAGCAGCTGTAGAGTCTGGAGTTCTAGGATCATCTCTTCCAGGACCTGGACGCTGAGCTCAGAAGTCAGAGGCAGACATTCTTCTCATTTTAGGGATGGGGCAATTGAGGCTCACGGACTCAATGGACATGAGTTTGAGCAAATTTCGGGAGATAGTGTAGGACAGGAAAGCCTGGTATGGTGCAGTCCATGGGGTTGCAGAGTCGGACACGACATAGCTACTGAACAACAACAAAGACTCAATGAAGGCTGACTTTCCCATGCTCATATGACACTTTATAGAAAGACTGTAGATCCTGGGCTCCCAATTCCTAATCCTGGCAGTCCCCAAGGTCCCAGTTTAAAGCTGGGCTTTGCACACACACTCTCTCTGCACCCAGAGCTTTCTGTCCTCCTTGCAACCTTGATTAGTCAGCTATCGCCATAATAAGACTGCATGACAAACCACTCCAAAATCTCAGTGGTGGATTTCCCTGGTGGTCCAGGGGTTAAAAAGCCACCTGCCAATGCAGGGGACACAGGTTCAATCCCTGGTCCAGGAAGATTCCACATGCTGTAGGGCCACTAAGTCTGTGCATTATGACAACTAGGCTTGAGCACCTAAATCCCATGTTCTGCAACAAAAGAAGCCGTGCACCACAACTAGAGTAGCCCCTTCTCACTGCAACTAGAGAAAGCCCACATGCACAGCAACGAAGACCCAGCACGGCTGAAAAAAATCTCAGTGGCGTTTAACATTCACACTTACATGTTGTTCATGGGTCCAGACGCTGGCTGGAGAGCTCTGCCTCAGGTCGTGAGCCAGCTCACATCTCCATGTGTTATGTCGGAGGCCGTGGGTACCCCAGTGAAGTTCTTTTTCCAGCAACTGCGGGAGTGCAAAGAGGACAAGCACAGCCACATAAACACACTCCAAGCCTCTTCTCTCATTGCCATCCCATTGGCCAGAGCAAGTCACCTGGCCAAGCTCAGGGTCAAGTTGTGGGGAAGTAGATTCATGTAGCCCTGGCAAGGGTGTGAATGTGAAATACTAATCTGAAGAGTGAGGAGTTGAGGCCAGTCCTCAATGCTGATTGAGGACTGAGTTGATTCAATCCCTCTCTGCTCTGCTTAAGACTCTATCTTTTCTCTTACAAATTCAAACTGATAACTGACTACCCCACAAAGCCGCCAGACAGGTGCCCCAGCTTCTTTCCCCACAGCCACTAATCACAGAGCCTTCAACTCACTCCCCACCTTCCCCATAGGAAACATAGCCATGCCATTTTCAAAATAATAGTGGAGAAGAGATGTAAGAATACTCAGACTCCACGAATTGAATGTAAAGAAGAATAAAGGGACATGGAATTCATTTAACCTGGGAGAGTGAAGAGTTACCTTCAGCCCCACCTTCCAGTCCCACTCATTGTCCCAAATCTGAGAGGTGAGCTTTAGGGATCCCCTGAATCTTTGTGTCAACTTCTCATAGGATCACTCATCTCTATAGCCTCAGAGTCTCAGTGTGGGGACACTTTTAATTTTTGCCTTCCTGCATCTGTTCACTGTCCTTTTGCTAGCTGCCCGCTGGTTTCCAACAGAGAACCACCATTCCCCTTCAGGCCATGTGATTTGGGTGGGAGCAACATACATGTGCCCCAGGCCTAAGCTAATCAGGGTATTCCATCATCCTCTTGGCTACAGGGGTTTATTCAAGGACAGACTCATGGCAAATCCAGCCTTGTGAGAATTCAGTCCTGGGCTTTTTGTCAAATTGCTGAGTCTGAAATGAGAAGTTAGAGGAAGCCTGAAAGAGACTGCTTTTCCTGCAGGACTTGGAACTAAGAAACTACAGGCTTTGTGTTACTAGCAGCCACCATGCCACCATGTCAGTTCCAAGAATAAAGTGCTTCAACGTCACCATGAACTGGGGGACAGAGAGAGATTTGACTTGAGCTCCTAGATCAAACTATGCCTGAAGTCCTAGTCTACTTCTGGACTTTTCTTCTATGAGATCAGGTGGAAGAGATTTTCTGTCACTTGAACTGAACGAGTTTAAGTAAACTTGGAACCCTTTAATCATAAAATTTTGGACACCTAGAACTAAGAGTGCTTAGAATCGTAAATTCGTTGAATCTCAGGAAGTTAAAGTCCTTAGACATTAAGCACGACTTAGAGCAATGAGGAAAGGGCCCCACAGCTATGGGGTAGAAGGGGAAGAACTAACGTGTCTTTATGCACCTACATTGGTGTTAGCACATTTATCCTATACCAGAACTTCCTGCAGCACCAGGCACTAGACTGTAGATTGGCCCCGGGAGGGCTGGTTGCAATGAGATGCATAATCCCAGCTTCCTGGTCTCAGCAATGACATCAGCTTGTAGCCTTTCATGGCTGTGCTCCTGCAAGACACCCTCTCACCCCTTCATCCAAGCAGATGGAGTTTGAGCTGGCCTGGGACAGTGATGCTGGGAAAGGTTGCCACAGACAAGGGTCTGGAAAGCACAACAATGCTCAGATGCAGAGGTGGATGATGTGGATGCCCCTTGGAAGAGCTGCACTTGGCCAGCAAAGAAGCCTGCCCCAGACTGGATTCCTCTGTGCCAGGGACCTGGCCCCAGTGTGCCAACCTCTAGCTTGGCATCAGTGCCCACTTTTGCTGGCTAACCTTTCTGAGCAGATACTTCAGGAAAGGAAAGGAAGGCTCACACATCACTCTGGCTTCCCTACCTGCTGAGACCATTTTCAAAGATGCCAACGCCAACCTGGCTCCTGGAATACATCCCTCTGCCAGATCTGAAGCTACCCCTGGCTGTTTTCCTCTCCAACTCACGGGCCCTTCTCCTAGCCAGGACTTCTGGATCCAGGTTCACTTCCAGTCTGGCCACTGTTCCTTGAGAGCAAATGGTTCTCTTGCACTGAATGGAGTTTTCTGGGTGTAATAGACCTGGGTTCTAGCTCCACTTCTCCAGTGACTTGCTTCTTCTATATCTTTGGGTCAGCTTGTTGTTGTTCATTCACTAAGTCATGTCCAACTCTTTGCAACTCCAAGGACTATAGCATCCCGGGCTCCTCTATCCTCCACTGTCTCCCAGAGTATGCTCAAATTCATGTCCACTGAGTTGATGAGGCTGTCTAACCATCTCATCCTCTGCCACCCCCTTCTCTTTTTGCCTTCAATTTTCCTCAGCATCAGGCTCTTTCCCAATGAGTCGGCTCTTCACATCAGGTGGCCAAAGTAGGAGGCCTCCCCACTAATAATGAGCCTCACTACACCCTTATGAAACAAGCCTTACCACTCCCATTCTACAGGCAAAGAAACTGAGGCTCTCAGAGGTCCTGACTTCATTCATTCAGTAGCATCCATTTACCAAATGCTGGTTGAGCAGTCTACTTGCCAGGCACTGTGATAGGATCTGAGGACACTAAGTGACTAAAAAAAGGTCCTGACCCATAAGCTGCGCAGTTAGAGTGAGTAAAACACTCGCTCAATGTCATAGAGCAAACTCTCATCCTCTTTGCATACAGTAGGTTCTCAGTCAATGCGTGAATTGACTGAAGTACCATGTGGCCAACTGACAAGGAGAAATCGTAGGCAAAAAGGCAGTAAGATACAAAGGATGCAACAGAGAGACGGAGATGTCAGTTTCCAGCCTTGAGGCTGGTTTTGCAAACAAAAATCTATCATATCTGACGCTATTTGCTAAAGACCAGAATGGAGATGAAGGGAATGAGGGGTGGCGGGTGGTGTGCTTGGCTCCTGCCTGGCAAAGCAGCTTGGGGCCTGCAGGGGCTGCACTTGGCAAGGAGCACTGCCGTGGTCCCTGGATGCCCACAGGCAGGGCTGCAGAGATGATGGGAACAGTGCTTTATTCAGGATGGCCTGCTGGTAACACTGGTAACAGAGAGGGAGGATGCAGACCTGAGGATGAACCATTAACTGCCTAGTTAAAACATCCTGGATGTGCCCAGCCTCAGAGATGGTAGTAACAGGTTCTGTCTCTCCTCTGGACTTTGCTTCTCAAAGTATGGTGCATGGACCAGCAGCATGAGCAACACCTGGACATTTATTAAAAATGCAGACTTTTAGCCCTATCCTGGATCTACTGAAGGTGAAGCTGCATTTTCAACAAGTTGCCTCACTCTTCCTCAAGGCTGACCACACGTTAGAATCACCAGGGGAGGTTTAGAAAACGCCGAAGCCTGGATCTACCCTGGGGATTCAGATTTAATTGATCTGAGCTGTGGCCTGGGCGCATGCGTGAGTGCTAAGTCACTTTAGTTGTGTGCAACTCTGTGCGACCCTATGGACTGCAGCCTGCCAGGCTCTTCCATGGGATTCTCCAGGCAAATATCCTGGAGTGGGTTACCATGCCCTCCTCCAGAGGATCTTCCCAACCCCCATCTAATTGCAACAAGACTTTTTTGAGATGTAATTGACATCTAACATTGTGTAAGTTTAAGGTGTACAATGTGTTGATTTGATACACTTACGTATTGAAAAGCAATGGCCACTGTAACACTAGCTAACACTTCCATCACACCGCATCATTGCTATTTCTTTTCAACTGGGACTTTCTAACGCCTGACAAGTGGTCCAGATGTGCGGCCGAGGTTGACCATTGTTTTGCCTTACAGAGACATTTCCAAATTTTACTTTATATTCTCTTCACTACAACTCTAGGAGCTCAGGAGGGTGTGGTTCTCCCCGGTTTTCAGAAATGAGGTTATTTTCATTTTTCAACCCAGCAGGTGGGTGTGGAGCAGGGGTCCTCCAAGTGAGGTACCCAGATCAGCTACAGAAGCATTCCCTGGGAGTTTATTATAAATGTAAATTTCAGGGACGTCCTTGGTAGTCCAATGGTTAAACCTTCACCTTTCAATACAGAGCATGCAGGTTCAGTTCCTGGTTGGGGAGCTAAGATCCCACTTGTCTTCTGGCCAAAAAACTAAAGCATAAAACAGAAGAAATTATTGTGACAAATTTAGTAAAAAGACTTTTTAAAAAATGGTCCACATCAAACAAAATCTAAAAAAAGAATGTAAATTTCAGGATCAGAAACTCTAGGAGTGGGACCCAGAATCTGTGACTTAAGAGGGTCTTCCTGATTCCTGTGAATGTTCAATTTCGAGGACCAGCAGTCTAATGGAGAGAGCTCTGGACTGAGAGAGAAGATCTTGCATCTCCCCAGGCTCTGTGTGTTCCTGGGCTTCCATCTCCACATGTGGAAACGGAGGGAGCTGGACCAGATCAGGGCTGCCCCCTGCACAGTGTTCCCCTGGGAGACATTACTACTGCATCATAGCACTATTTCCCACTGAGTCCTGGTTGACCAGAAAGCTTTTCCCAGCACATTCCCCAACACTGCACCCTACTTTCCCTGCCCCTCTGTCCACATACATACAGGGAGTGCAGCCTTCCCACCTGGCTAGGTTGGCACTGAATTTAAACTCTCTTTGTGACCCCAGATGCTCCCTGATCTCTGAGAATGCCTCCACCTCTATGTCAGTGGCCAGTGGGGGCTTCAGACCTTAGAAATGGTGCCTTTTCTCTCCTCCTGCTCCACCTCCACTAGCTCTAAGAAAGCTGTGGAAGCTGGTGCTTCTACCTGGGCCACAGAGGTGTGTTGGAAGGCAGGTGACCCCACCCCAGCTTCACACCCTTTCACACCTCCACACTTTGCAAAACCTGTCCCGTCTTCTCATACACACTTCTTTGCCTCCTCCTCTGGACTTACCTTATGCTGCCACCAAGGCCCAAGTCAAATGTCACCTCCTCAATGAACTGCCCTCCACCCCCCACCCCCTGCCCCCAGGTAGGGACACCTGAATTTCCCTGAGGACGATAGCACTTCCTCCCTGCGTTACCCTCTCCGTTTATAATCTGCCTCCCTCAGTGGACCGCAGCCCCTGGAAATTAAGGACCACTGGGATACTTAGCACCCAGCCCTGAGCTCAGTAAGGAAAGATGCTCAGGATAAATGTGATTAAATGAGACACCCAGATACTCTGTATAAGGAGGTGAGGCGTCCTCCTGGTCACAGTATCTTTTGCACCTCATTTTAACTGCATATCGACCAACTTCCCACCTGCCAATCCTCTGTCACTCAGAGTCCAGTGCTGGCCCTGGCACAGCCCATCCTGGTGCCTGGCACAGTCTCTCTGGCCTGGCTCCTTCCCAAGAAAGTGGGAGGCAGGGAGTGAGGCCACAGCAGCATCCCCACATCTCCAGCCAGTAGCTAAGTTGGGGGGGGGGGTCAGGGAGGCAGTAACTGTGGTCAGATGATGGATGCCCGAGCGCAGGGGAGTAGGCACCAGGACTAGTCAGGCTCACGTGTCAAGGCCAGTTCCAAGGACATGGAAGCTCTCTCTGCTCACCGGCATGCCTCCCATCGCTGCACTCAGCTCAGCTGGGTGGGAGGAGGGGCGAGGTCCATTCTGTCCACACTCACTGAGAACCTACTGTGCGTTCAGCCTTGGGAGCTGTAACAGTACGGCAAGGGGGACGTGCGCCCCTGCTCGCAAAGAAGGGTGGGAAGAGGAAAGACGAGGACATGTGTTGGACATGGCTGTATTCCATGTCTTATGTGAAGGTGATGTGCACGGAGCAGCTCATGCCCACTAAGCCCTGCGTGCGGAAGCTCATGTCTAACCTTCCCAGGGTCCTTGCAGGATGTTTCCAGGACTAGGTCTTTATTCCTGTGCCTCCCCCAGCTACAGGAATCCAGCTCATCCCCGTCCAAGTTCCAGCTCAAACTCCATCTCCCGGGGGAATGCTATGGGAATGCTGTCTCCTCTGGGAAGCCTTTCCCAACCTCCCGCACAGAACTCTTGGCTCTTTCCTCCGCCTCCTTTTGGCAGTGTGTCAAGGCAGTGCTCTCTCCTCTGTCTGGGGTTATTGGCGTCAGGCTGCTGTGAATTCAGCCCCTCCCCTGGGGCCAGAAGGGATGCCGAGCACCGCTGCTTGTTTTCTCTCAGTGCTCACCACCCAGCTACCAGCTAAATGCTGCTGTTACCATGTCACAGCCAAGGAAACCAGGTCAGGAGAGGCCCAGGGATTTGGCCAAAGCTGTCAGAGACAGCAAGTGACAGAGCCAGAGCCTTATCCTAAGCCTAGCTCTTTCCAAGGCCACTGGATGAGTGACCCAGGCAATTCCTGGGCCCCTGAGCATAGCTGGCCCCAAGAATACCCACTGGCCATTTTACCACCTGTAAACGGGTACCTTTGTCCTCATAAGGCTGTCCCTCACCCCCACCCCCCAACTTGGCATGCAGACACCTCTCTCCTGGAGTTCACAGAGACGCAGACTGTCGTATTCCCAAACTGGGACACATGCCTACGTTTCTGGGAAGAAAGACCTGTCTGGAGAAATTGGGCATTCCTCTCCTTCCCCTGCCCACCCCCCTCCTTCCGCTCAGAATTTGCATATTGCAGTTTCCCGTGATGCTCTTCCTCCCACCTCAAAAAATAATTGCTGAACAGATTGCATGGGTAGGAGAATTCCTGGATTATGGAGTCATGATTCTAAATGGCTGTTTATCTGTGTTTTGCTTCATTTCTTTAAAAAAAAAAGGTTGAAATTTAAGTAAGTAAGTGAATTAAATGCAAAGGCAATGGAAGCTGCATCCATCACCCCATGGAGGATGGTGCTGAGCCTTGTGGAAGGAAGAGACTGGGATAGGCAGGGATGGCTGCCATCAACTGCCTGTTGGCTTTCTGGGCCTGCTCCCTACTTGTCTGTCACAGCTTCCCTCCTTGGGAAACAAGAGCTCAGAGAGCTCGAGTAACTGGGTCAAGGTAACACAGCTGATATGCGGCAGTATTGGGCTTGAAACACCAGCCAGTCTGACCCCAAAGCCAAACTTTCCTCCTTCCTGGTGGTGAGTTGAGGCATTTTTCAGCTGCTTTTCTCTGAGCATCGCTGATTGGCTGCCCTGGTGTGCTGAAGCAGGGCACAGAGGCCAGCTGGTTAGGACCCACAGCTGTGATGTGGCAGAGCTTTGTCAGAGCCAGGTGGGTCCAGTGGTTAGGAATCCACCTCACAGTGTGGGGGACNTTTTTCAGCTGCTTTTCTCTGAGCATCGCTGATTGGCTGCCCTGGTGTGCTGAAGCAGGGCACAGAGGCCAGCTGGTTAGGACCCACAGCTGTGATGTGGCAGAGCTTTGTCAGAGCCAGGTGGGTCCAGTGGTTAGGAATCCACCTCACAGTGTGGGGGACCCAGGTTCAATCCCTGTTCGGGGAACTAAGATCCCACATACTATGGAGCAACTAAGCTTGCATATGGCAACCACTGAGACATGACACAGCCAAATAAATAAAAATTTAAAGAGAAGAACAGGATGGAGAGGTACAGGGGCAATCACAATCTCAGGGATAAGAGGAAGGACCCCAGCAAGAAAACCTTCTCCTCGGTCCAGGGACACATCACACACCGATGCTCTGGGCGTCTCCTTGAACCCTGAAGTACATGCTGTCCTCCTGCTTCCCATCTGTGTGGCCCTTCAAGGAAGGTAGGGTCCTCCCTCATGCTGCCAGAGTCATATCTCCACCTCTGCAGTTTATCCATCATTAGACCTTGGGCTAATCCTAAAGGAAATCAACCCCGAATATTCTTTGGGAAGGACTGATGCTGAAGCTCCACCTGATGTGAAGAACAGACACATTGGAAAAGCCCCTGGGAAAAGATGCTGGGAAGGATTGAAGGCAGAAAGAGAAGGGGATGACAGAGGATGAGATGGTTAGGTGGCACTACTGACTCAATGGATAGGAATTTGAGCACACTCCCAGAGGCAGTGGAGCACAGAGGACCCTGGCATGCTGCCATTCTCGGGGCTGCAAACAGTCAGAGACAACTTAGCACCTGAACAACAGCAAAGATCTTGGGCAAGTTACTTAGCCACTCGGAGTTCCGTTTATTCATCTGTACAATAGGGATAACAATAGCACCTGCCTCGTAGGGTTATTGTGGGAGTTAGAAGGGTTAATGCAAAGAAAGGGCTCAGGACAGTGTCTGGCATTAGGACTTCATAAATGCTCAGTAAGTGCTGTTGGGTAGGATCCTTTACGCAATGATTCACTGGGCATGCATGTGCTGAGGACACAGAGGGGAGACACAGAGCCTGCCAGTTTGGAGCCTATAAGCTAAGGGCCTGAGGAGGCAGGGCGGATGAGTTAAGACCACCCTGTGGGCGGTAAGCTGCAGTGCAGGTAAGCACAGGCATTAAGGGAGCCTGAGGCGCAGGGTCAGGGAGGGTTCCTGTGAGAGGTGGCAGCTAAGCTTGATCTTGATGGATGAGGAGGCATTCACCAATTGGCCAGTCCTGGGGGGCACAGGTGGGCACCTAGACATGAGCCAGGCATCCAGGGAGAGGAATGACACAGAGGAGCGGCCATTAGGCAATGGTGAGTTACCAGGATGGCGAATGTCAGATACATGAGGGCTGTGAAGAGAGATGGATACGAAGAAGGAGGCAAGGACCAGACCTCAGGGAGACCTGGAGCTATTATGGGGGGAATCCTGACTCCCAAAAGATGTGCTGAAATCCTGGGATTTCCCTGGTGGTTCAGTGGTTTGGACTCCAGGCTTCTATTGCAGGAAACATGGGTTCGATCCCTGGCCAGTTCGGAACTAGGATCCCACATGCCTCAGAGCAAGGCCAAAAAACCGAAAGCTGTGCTGCGGTCATAACGCCCAGTCTCTGTGAATGTGACCTCGTTTGGATATGGGATTGTTGCCAATGTAATTAGCTCAGATGAGGGTGTACTGGAGTAGGGTGGAGCCTTAATCTAATGTGACTGGTGTCTTCATAAGTAGAGAAGAGAAGCAAGTGGAGGAGAATGCTGTGTGCAGACGCAGATCTGAGAGGGGAAGGGCGAGGTGCACTCAGAAGCGAAGGCTAGAGCAGCGTACTCTCCGATGCTGAGGATGGCTGGCCACCCTGGAAGCTGAAAGAGGCGAGCAAGGATCTTTTCCCAGAGCCTGCAGAGAGAGGCGGGGAAGGCAATGGCACCCCACTCCAGTACTCTTGCCTGGAAAATCCAATGGACGGAGGAGCCTGGTGGGCTGCAGTCCATGGGGTCGCTAACAGTCGGACAGACTGAGCGACTTCACTTTCACTTTTCTCTTTCATGCATTGGAGAAGGAAATGGCAACCCACTCCAGTATTCTTGCCTGGAGAATCCCAGGGATGGGGGAGCCTGGTGGGCTGCCGTCTATGGGGTCACACAGAGTCGGACACGACTGAAGTGACTTAGCAGCAGCAGCAGCAGAGAGAGGGTGGCCCTGCTGACACCTTGGTATTGGGCTTCTGGCTTCCAGAACTGTGAGAGAACATCTGGTATTGTAAGCTTCCCAGCGGTGGCTCAGCAGAAAAGAATCTGCCTGCTAATGCGGGAGACTCACGTTCAATCCCTGGATCAAGAAGATCCCCTGGAGAAGGAAATGGCAACCCACTCCAGTATTCTTGCCTGGAGAATCCCATGGACAGAGGAGCCTGGTGGGCTACGGTCCAGGGGGTCGCAAAAAGTCTATATGATTGACTCACCTAACAACAGCTGGTGCTACTGTGCTACAGCGGCCGCAGGAACCAAACCGCTTACAGCTGTCAGGGCAGAGAGGGCGAGTCCCCGAGGGCCTGGCCACCGCCACGGCTGTGTGTCCCCCCAGGGCTCGGCAGCACTGCACGGACTCCCCGCGCTCTGCTGCCTGCCTGGTGCCCCCCATCGCCTCTGCCTTCACCCCCGTAGCACTTCCCGCCACGTCCTCACTGCCGAGCCGGTGACCGGCCATGGCCGCAGCCGCAGCAGCTCATCACTGATATATACCGCCAGCCTTGGGCAGGGTGACAGGGCCCGGCTGGGCTGGCAGGAATCTTGTTTATCACAAACAGGCAACAAAGGGGAAAAGAAAACAAAGCCCTGGGAGGGAGAGATGGGCAGGCAGGAGTGAGGCCCCGGGGCGGGGGCGGGGGCCGGCCAAGAGGCGCTGCCCACAGAAAGACCCATTAATTTCCTGATCTTTGCTCTGGGCCCAGGACCAAACAGCCCCGCGCTCTGTTGAGGTTTATCTGTGCGCCTCAGCTGTGAAGCGTGTGCGTGCCAGCTTCTTGGGTGCTTTAGAGATTTGCCAGGCCCAGGAGGGGGTGGGAGGAACCAATAGCGGCTTCCGGCCCATCCATTACCCCAGCAAAGGCCCAGCTTTCAGCGCTGTCCATGGGTGAAATTGCACCACATTCTGCCTGATAATGAGGTGTTGCAGGCCTCATCGTGGGGCCAGGAGCCGTTCTGGCCTGAGTCACACCCTCAGCTCAGGCTGGCCTGGCCTGAGAAGCCGAAGAGGGAGGGCATGGGACACCAGGAGAGGAGGAGGAGATGGTAAAGGAAGAGGTTCAGCGTCAAGGAGACCTAAGGGAGCCAGAGTTACGGAGCAACACTGTGTACGCAGACGCAGTTCCTAGTTCTTCATCCATCATAACAAGGGCACGTTAGTTTCCTATAACAGGAAATACCCACTGGGGGGCTGAAAGCAACAGAAACTCGTTCTCGTGCCATTCAGGAGGCTAGAAGTCCAAAAGTCATGGTGCTGGCAGGTCTGGTTCCTCCTGAAGGCTCTGGAGAAGGGTCTGTTCCTTGCCTCTCTCCTAGCTTCTTGGGATGGCTGGCAATCCTCCGTGTTCCCACAGGGCCCCATTTACTCAAATGGGGAGGATAGAGAGAGGGATGGGCTCAGGGCAGGGGCAGGCCGGAGGGTGAGGACCTTGCTGCTGACTTCAGAGGCAGGATCTGAGAACAGGACCCCAGGGCCCTGATCTCCTGCTGGCGCCACCCATTTGGCTTCCCAGCTGCACCGTGCAGGCCCCCAGCCAGTATCGCCAGCCTCGCCTCCTGTCTGGCCCTTGTCCTCCTTTAGACAGGTGGCCGCTGGCAGGGAGCCTGTGTAACTCGTTTTCTGGGCTCAGCTTAGTCACTCTTCTTCAGCCTGACCTTGCCCCTTCCCCCCATCCCCGCCTCATCAGGTCTCTATACACCTCCTGTCACCAGCCAGCCTCTGGGACACAAGCCCCTACAAATCAACACTGGACACGTACCTCTTTTTCTTATTTTTTGCCCCACATGGCATGTGAGATCTTAGTTCCCTGACCAGGGACTGAAGCTGTGGCCCTTGTAGCAGTAGCTCGGAGCATTAACCACTGAATCACTGAAAAGTCCCTGGACTTATATTTCTGATCCCCAGGCCCAGCACAGGAAACCTTTCTCAATGAATGAAATGAGTCAATGAAAGAATGTGTGGAAGAGGAGAAAAACAACAGGGTCACCAGCCGCTCTCCCCCTACCTCTTCCTGGCAGCCCTAGCCTGAGGCCCCTCACCCTGTCTCTCTCTGGCCACACTCCCCATTCCCCTTTCCCCAGGCCACACCCTATAGGGAGCTGGATTCCATAGTCACTCTCCCCATCACCCCTGTACAGAGACCCTGGTCCAGCATGCAACAGGCACTGAGAGTGGCTGGGACCCTGCCATCTGCCCCCATCTCTTCCTGCAGCCTCAGTGGTGGGGAGACCTGACAGGCGTGGGGAGAGGGAGGAGTAGCCATGCACCCGGCTGGCCCTTGCCTGGGAAAGGGGTCATGGCATCCCCATCCCATATTCACTGATACCCTCACCTACTGGGCCAGCTCTCCATTCTCCAGGGTCCCTGATATTTAAGGAAATTAAGGTCAGGTCTGGATGCCAAGTATTTGTCTAAGCTAAATAGAAAATGGTACCAGGGAAGAAGGCCTTCAATTTTGTGAGCAAAGAAATCATATAAGATAGTGGGCTGGGGAGAGAGAGGTGGGGCAGGACACTCAATTATTTAGGATAGAAAGTGCCTCCCAAAATCTGGGGGACTGACCCAGAGATGCCTCCACTCATTGTAAAGGGCCCAGAGACTTGTGGCTTCTTCACCTGGCTTTCTGGGCCAAGGCTGAGTCTTCCCTCCTCATCTAGACCCACAGCACCAAGTCCAGACTACCTCTCCCTGGATGGTAGAACATCGTGACCCACCCCAGCAGCAGCAGAGCAGGAGAGAGTGGCCTCTGGGCTCATGTGTACCCAAGTCCAAATCTCAGCTCCATCACTAATGAGCTGTGTGGCATAGCAAGTCTCAACCTCCCTGAGGCTCAGTTTTCTCATCTGTGTAATGGGAACAAGCTAGCAGTGATTTTTATGAAGTTATCAGCATGAAGTGAGATGCTGAATGTAAAATGCTCAGCCTGGTGCATGATCCATGAGGATGTCTGTGGTTGGAAGAATAATGGCGTCCAAAGATGTCCACTTTCTAACCCTCAAAATCTGTGAATGTGATACCTTATGTGGCAAGAGGCGTCAGCTTTGCAGATGAAATTAAGATGGCTAATCAGTTGACCCTGAGATGTGGAGATTAAGCTGGATTATCCACATGGGCCCAAAGTAATCACAAGGGATCTTAGAAGTGGACGAAGGGGGTGGGAGGTCCATGTAAAGGTGATGCTGTGTCAGGAAGATTTGAGCAGACATTGCTGGCTTTGAACATGAAAGGAGACCAAGAGCTAAGGAATCCAGACAGCTTCTAGAAGCTGGAAAAGACACAAAGACGGATTCTCCCCTAGAGTCTCCAGGACGGAACACGGCCCAACCGACACCTTGATTTTAGCCCCTGAGACTCATTTCACACTTCTGACCTCCAGAACTGCAGAACACTAAATCTGTGTTGTTTGAAAGCCACTAAGCAGTGGTGCGGAGAAGGCAATGGCAGCCCACTCCAGTACTCTTGCCTGGAAAATCCCGTGGACGGAGGAGCCTGGTGGGCTGCAGTCCATGGGGTCGCTAAGAGCCGGACATGACTGAGCGACTTCAATTTCACTTTTCACTTTCATGCATTGGAGAAGGAAATGTCAACCGACTCCAGTGTTCTTGCCTGGAGAATCCCAGGGACGGGGGAGCCTGGTGGGCTGCCGTCTATGGGGTCGCACAGACAGAGTTGGACACGACTGAAGCAACTTAGCAGCAGCAGCAAGCTGAGGTGATTCATTACAGCAGTAATCAGAACCCAGTACTGGGCCTACTGAACAATCAAGACTATCACCACTTAGCACTCACCCAGGAAAAATATGTTGATTCAATAAATAAAGCGAACCCTGGCCTGGGCGTCAGGAATCTTGGATTCTGGTTCCAGTCCTGCCCCCAACTGGCTGTACTCAGGGTGACACTGTTTGTTCTCCAGGCTCGGGTTCCTTATTCCTAAAGGGAAGGACTTAAATTACAAATGATCTTCAAGGTGCTTGCCTCCCAATGCTAAACACTTCCTCATTATATTTGTCCCCTGAATGATTCTTGTGCCCCTGCCCCACACCCCTCCTTTCCACCTGCAATCTGCTCACTGCTCCTGGGCAGGGTCCAGGCCAGGCCTGGTGGAGCCAGCAGCTCCCCGAGGAGATAGTTAATAAAGGCGGGCTGAGGGGAATCAGTGTGCTCCGACATGCCTATGACAGATTGGCGAGAGCGACAGATTTAATATCCTGCAGTTTTCCTTCCCCAGCCTGGGGGTCGGAATTGATTAAATAAATTAAAGCCTCTCAGCCCGGGATGCTCTGGGTAAGGTCGTCTGGTCCTCCCGCTGTCACCATCCGGATGCATGGCTCACCCCACCCAGGGGCTCACACCATCGAGGGGTCCTGCATCACTGGCCAAGGATGGAGTCCTGCAAAGCGTGAGCATGTCATCCCTCTGCTCGGACCACAAGGGATGGCAGGGACCCTGGTTCAGGTGGGAAGCAAGGGATGGGATGGAGAGGTGGGGGAGAAGAGAGAGAACACCAGAGGCAGAGGTGGACTGGGATCCTTCCAGGAGCTGAGTACAAGGGTTTTAGCAGTGAGCTAAATGGGCAGGGTGTCTGTCGTATGCAGGTTCAGGCTGCATATGTACCCAGAATGGACAGAGCAGGAGGAGCCCTCGGCAGAGGCCCAGGACAGCAGAGATGGGAAGGGACCTGCCCGAGAGAGCATGTGGCCAAACTGGGACCAAGCCCATGTTCTTCCCTCCCGGCCCTTGGAGCCCCCTCCCAGCAACCCGTGTCAGCCTGTGCTGACCTCCCCAGCCTGCTCCTTTTGAATTCTTCCCCTTGACTACTCAGGGAAGGTAGGCTCATCTGGACAGCCTCCTGAGCCTGGAGGATTAGCGGGTAACTCAAGTGTTAACAATGACGGTGGAACACATCCTCAGACTTGGCCAGAATGATTGGCTGTCTGGGGACGATTAGCTGGTCCCTGTGCCAGCTCCCCTCCCTGGATGTGGAGTAAGGCCACAGAGCTTGGGTGTGGGGGTAGAGCTCTCTTCCCTCCCCTCCCACTCCCCACGGCTTCTGCTTTGAGTCTCTGGGCCCTTTACAATGAGTGGAGGCATCTCTGGGTCAGTTTTCTTCCCATAGTGTTGAGTCTGAACCACCTGGTTGAGTCAAAGGCAGAGGCCACTTCACAGATGAGAAAACAGACCAGAAAAGGAAGCGACTTACTCAGGGTCACGGTTGCATCCTGGACTAAAGCCCAGGATGCCTTGCTGTCTCCCATATCAAACTAGATCCACATCAGAGGAGGCACAGAGTGGGCTGGAGGCTACCCAAGGGCTGGGACAGGGCAGGGCTGACAGTGGTGGAGGCAGGCTGGGGAGAGGACAATGAATTTGGTTCTGGACTCAAGAGTAGGATCACAGTGGGACCCAGAGTCCCCCATCCTCCTTCTGTGCTCTGCCACAGATGTCATCAGCTTCCTTTAGACCAGCGGTCCCAACCTTTTTGGCACTAGGGACCGGTTTCATGGAAGATAGTTTATCCATGGAGTGGGGTGAGGGTGGGGGTACTGGGGGATAATTCAAGCAGTAATGAGAGTAATGGGGAGCCACTCACCTCCTGCTGTGCAGCCTGGTTCCTAACAGGCCGTGGGCTAGGGTTTTGGGACCCCTGCTTTAGACCACATTGATCAGGCAATGTATTGGTGAATGGGACAGGCTCTGGAGTCAGATCAACCAGGGTTCAAGTCCTAGCTTCCACGCTGACCATGGGCCCTCGGACAAGACATCAGCTTCTCGGAGACTCAGGTTTCCCTCTCTGTCAACTGCTGCCGACTGGCACACCAACTCCATGAGCAGTGACTTGCTCAGGGTAAGTGACATTTGAACTTGAGTCTGTGCAGTGCTTGCTAGAGCCTGTGATGCCCCGACGTCCGGGGAAGGTAACCCTCATCCAGAGCCCACACAGGCCAGGCATGAGCTCAAGAAGGGTTGAAAGTGTTCGTCCCTCAGTTGTGTCCAGCTCTTCTCAAGCCCATGGACTGCGGCTCCCTCAGGCTCCTCTGTCCATGGACTTCTCCAGGCAAGAATCCTGGAGTGCGCAGCCATTCCCTTCTCCAGGGTTGATCACCTACAAATCAAGGGATAAGATGACACACTCTCCTCTCCGCTATTTTCTAAGATTCAATCCATGAATTCATTCAACAGGTTTTGAGGTGTTAGTGGAGCCATCCATCCACAGCTCAGCCCTTCCTTTTTCCATGAGAAGTTCAATCAACACCCTCCAAAAGACACAGTCCCAACCACTGTGATCCCCAAGAAAGGCGCACATGGCTAAGGGTTCCAGATCTTCTGCCCAGAGCTTGCGTCCTTCCTTCACCCCACACAGCAGCTGCTCTGCCCAGCGGCCTAGGCCAAGGTTCTGTCTCTGTGCCTTGAACCAGACCTTTGGTCTCTTGAGACCTTGGTTTTCTCTCTCTGTAGTTGAGGTGGGATGTGCAGGGGTGGGAGGCAGCCAGGCAAGTGAGGACTCCTGCGCACAAGGCCCACAGGCGGCCGTCAGTCTGTCTGCCAGCTCTTCTGCCCAGCTCCTCACCACAGTCCACCAGGAACTAGCCCTCTCGCAATTAATTACTGCTCCAACTCAAATCCCTCCGGGGAAATATTGAGCTAGGGCCTTGCAAACGGATGGATTCTAGGAAAGAGGACAGATTAGAGCCTGCAGAAAGCAGGACAGGAGGCCCAAGGAGGCCCTAGGGTGCAGCCAGAAAGGCTGATGGAGGGCACCTAAGGAGGTGAGGATCCCTGTGTCCCATTTGCCAGTTTCTGCTCTTTAGGCCCAAGCCAAATTCCTCATCTTCCTCCCAGCCTGTGCTTGCCCTGCCATCACCCTTATCCCATTCCAGCCCCTACCTGGCTCTTCCTTTCTGTGCTTCCTTTTCTCTACAAAGAAAAAGTGAAAGTGTTAGTTGCTCACGTGTGTCTGACTCTTTGTGACCACGTGGACTGTTGCCCACCAGGGCTCCTCTGCCCGTGGAATTCTCCAGGCAAGAACACTGGAGTGGGTTTGCCAATATTCTTCTCCAAGTGATCTTCCTGACCCAGGGATCGAACCCATGTCTCCTGCATTATAGGCAGATTCTCTACCGTCTGAGCCACCAAATGTATCTCCAAAAGACAGCCTTCCAGGTGCTGAAACCCACCCCCTCCCGCCACCCCACCACCACACTGGGGTCCTACTCTTAGATCGGTCCATCAGGCACTTAAAGGGGCACCCTGGGTGGGGTTCCTACTCTGCATTTGATGGGCCAGCCTCTCTATTTTCAGCTGCCATCGCTGGTATGTGGAGAGAGAGAGGCTATGGTGATGCTTCCACCCACTATGTGTGACTTAGCAGTATCGCCTTGCTTCCATGCCTGCCTGGTTTTCCTCCACAGGCATTTCCCATCACAATCTCCTCCCTCAATCCCCTNTAGATCGGTCCATCAGGCACTTAAAGGGGCACCCTGGGTGGGGTTCCTACTCTGCATTTGATGGGCCAGCCTCTCTATTTTCAGCTGCCATCGCTGGTATGTGGAGAGAGAGAGGCTATGGTGATGCTTCCACCCACTACGTGTGACTTAGCAGTATCGCCTTGCTTCCATGCCTGCCTGGTTTTCCTCCACAGGCATTTCCCATCACAATCTCCTCCCTCAATCCCCTCCATCTGCCTCTCCGCAGTCAATAGCAGCCCTTGCACTGGGATTGCTCCACAAACCCTAAATTCCAGCTCCCAGACACTGCCTCTTCCAGGAGACCCAGGTTCCTTCTCAGCATATGCATGGCTGTGGTAAAGGCTGTCTGATACTCATTCCATTTAGGCTGTCACAGATCAGCCATTTCACTCTCAGTCTTAAATGTTTCTCCTCTGACTTAGACAGTTGCCCTGATATGGGCATCGGACCCCTGCTTCAGTTCCCCCACCCGCAGAGGGTAGGGTCCAGAGCTACTAATACTCCTGTTTCCCGCACCCCACCCCCCCCCAGTTCCTTGGTCCTACCTTTTCCGTGGTTCTCTATATCCTTTTCCACTGCTCAGGTCCTGTATGCTCTCAGCTGGTGTTCTGCATGCACTTCTGTGTCTGAAGGTGTATTCCTGATGTATCTGTGGAGAGAGATGTACTCCATGTCCACCTACTCCTCCNAGACTCGTGAGAGTCCCTTGGACCTGTCTCTTATACACATCTGGTCCAGAGCTACTAATACTCCTGTTTCCCGCACCCCACCCCCCCCCAGTTCCTTGGTCCTACCTTTTCCGTGGTTCTCTATATCCTTTTCCACTGCTCAGGTCCTGTATGCTCTCAGCTGGTGTTCTGCATGCACTTCTGTGTCTGAAGGTGTATTCCTGATGTATCTGTGGAGAGAGATGTACTCCATGTCCACCTACTCCTCCGCCATCTTGTTCTTTTTAATGCTTCCCCTAATGTATTTTTGACTGCTGTGTCACAGCCTCTGAGTTTCTGTGCTGCTGCTGCTAAGTCACTTCAGTCAGGTCCAGCTCTGTGCGACCTCACAGACAGCAGCCCACCAGGCTCCCTCGTCCCTGGGATTCTCCAGGCAAGAACACTGGAGTGGGTTGCCATTTCCTTCTCCAATGCATGAAAGTGAAAAGTGAAAGTGAAGTCGCTCAGTTGTGTCCGACTCTTAGTGACCCCATGGACTGCAGCCCACCAGGCTCCTCCACCCATGGGATTTTCCAGGCAAGAGTACTGGAGTAGGTTGCCATTGCCTTCTCCAAATTTCAGTTTTTCTACTATTTAGCTCCCTATATGGCTAATAGAAAAAACTGTGGTTTTCACATTTCATTTCCATGTACTCTGAAAAGAGAATAAGGTTGTGACTAGAGTTACTTTAATGACTTGTAATGTTGGGTAGAAACAGAAGCAACATTCATTTGAGCACTTTTGACTTGTTGCAGTCCTTTAATTGGCATTTTTAGATTGTTTATTCGATTTATGTCAGTAGAAGACTACATCTTGCAGGAATGTCCATTGTACCTTGGCAGCTGTTCAGGGCCAATAATCCAACTTCAGTAGACAAGGAAGAAGCCTCTACAAAGGAATCAGAATTGCAACCACATTCTGGAAAATTTTAAGCAGATATATATTGCACCGTGTTTTAGTTTCAGATCGCCCAGAAGATCCTGGGATAATAATTCAAATTTGAGTGATTTATTTGGCAGGTAGCTGCTGCTAAGTCACTTCAGTCGTGTCCAACTCTGTGCAACCCCATAGACGGCAGCCCACCAGGCTCCCCCGTCTCTGGGATTCTCCAGGAAAAAACACTGGAGTGGGTTGCCATTTCCTTCTCCAATGCGTGAAAGTGAAGTCACTCAGTTGTATCTGACTCTCAGCAACTCCATGGACTGCAGCCATAGGATTTTCCAGGCAAGAGTTGGCAAGTAGAGGGACTACCAAAAGAAGAGTGTGGAGGTAACCCAAGAAGTGGAAGGCAATCAATAAAGGATATACTATTCCAGCCGCCATAGTGGGCAACTGAAACTTATTCCCATAGGGTACCTCTGGGAAATGGTACAATACACATGCTTCAGAAGTATCCCACCCAAGATGCAAGGGAGCTGGGGCTGTATATATATATATACTTTTAGATTCATTTGTCAAGAGCTGTTCTGTGGGTATTAACTCAGTACTTCTGGCATGCCATTTTTCACAGTTGGGGTAAAAGGATGAAGAAAAGTCCTTGGGCTCATCTGGAAGTTAGAAGTCTGGCAGAGCAAATTGAGACATTTGAGTAATATAATAGCATCTGCTACACATCTGGATCCGCCTCCCCTCCAGGGCTGCATACATGAACTCACAGGTTGTCTGCTGCATATATTCATAGAACACAACACACAGATGACAAGGTGAGTGGTACCCCTCTGGAGTGATGCAGCTTGACTATTTCCATCTGGGGTCCAGTTCAGTCCTCACAACTACTAGTCATTTTGGTCCATATGACATTAAACTGTGAACTTCTCTCATAAACTTCTCCCACAGTTGGTTCTCATAGTAATCTACACACAAGGCCTGACTCCAGCCACCATGGTTCAGTTAGAGAAATTTCTAAATAGCTTCCATTGAGATTGAGACTGAATTTTCAGATTTGTTAACCCTTGTCTGTTTAGAATAATTACTTTTCACTAACTGGCCTAATCAGTCAGACATATACAATCCATTGCACTTAATATGAGGCTTTTAGAACCAAAGTAGAGACTGATGGATTACAACAGGCAAGACAAAAAGCTAAGAATAGTTGTTTCTACTATAACACACTTTGTATCTTGTGCAATGCTCTCTTTCTCTAGTAATACAGGAACACACACACACACATATATATATNCTCGGGTAACAACAATGACGATGATGGTAATCATAAGAGCTACCATCAAGCACCCCCATGATGAGCAGGCAGGGGGCCAGGTACTTTGCACTGTTGTCTTGTTTAATGCTCACAGCCCTCTAAGTGGTGGATGTGAGTTTACCACCAGTTTGTGGAGGAGGAAATAACCTTACTCCTGAGCAGGAACCTTGAAGCAGACCTGGGGACTCATACCCAGGCCTGCCTGGCTCTAGAGCTATCCCCTCACTGCCTTGTGAGGGGATGCGAACCCCAGCACCTCCAACTTTCATGCCCTCACCACTCCAGGTGATGAGTCTTTTCATCTTCCTGCCCCCATGGTCCCTTCCCACCCCCCAGCCCAGGCATCATCCGCCTCCTCATTCACCCCACCCAGTCACTGCTCAGCAGAGTCTGGTCCTGGCAGAGTGGAAGCCACCTGGCCTGGGGGGTCAGGGGTGGGAGCTTTGACGCTGCTCAAGGTCATTGTCGCAGAACCCAGACACCCAGGATAGACGGATCCATTCCCTGGGCCGCAGATGTCCCATCTATTCAGAGGGGCAACCTCACACCCTGGAAGCGCCTGGTTCTCGGAAAGGGGACTGTTTCTCCTTCACCCTGTTTCAGTGCTGGGTGCCCTGGTGGTGACCCCATCCAGCCTGGGAGCTGCTGGAAGTCCAGAAATGGAGTTGGAAGGCAAGGGCCTCACTTCCTCTGCTGGGGTTGACAAGTGGGGCTTGCACTCAGCTGGAGGGCTCGAGTGGATGAAGCACTGTGGGGGCCTGCAGCAGGGGGCTCAGGCCGGCTCCTCCTTCTCAGAGCACCCACCCCAGGGCTGCTGCTGGACTCGACGTGCAAGGCCAGCTCATCCAGCCCTGCCCAGGATGCTCTGCCAGGCCAAGCTGCCTGTATCCAGCCTCCTCTTCACACAGATGAGACCCAGGGAAGCCGAGAGACTGCCCTGGTCTTTCCCAGCTCACACAGCAAGTGTTGCCTGAGCCAAGACCGTGAGTCTTGTTCCAAGCCCACTGCTCCAACACTAACCTTTACCCCCTCAACTCTGGGTGGGATGTGCTGAGTGTGGCTGACTTGGGGAGAAGAGAGACATGATTTTTGGTGGTAAATTTTATAATACATGTACGGTAGGTGACTTTTTAATATTCATTTTATTTATTTAATTGGCTATGTCAGGTCTTAGCTGCAGCACATGAGATCTTCACTGCAGCACACGGGACCCTCAGCTGCAGAACACGGACTCTCTAGCTGCTGTGCGCAGGCTCTGGAGTCGGAGGCTCAGTAGGTGCGGCATGTGGACCCAGTTGCAGGCCCAGTTGCTCCACGCATGGCATGTGGTATTTTAGTTTCCCTGACCAGGGACTGAACCTCCACCTCCCCCACTGTTAGGCAGATTCTTAACCACTGGACTGCCAGGGAAGTACCCAGTATGTGATTTTTAAAAGATCAAGCAGTGTTAAAGAAAATAGGCCATGAAAAGTAAGCTTCCCCTCAGCTATACCCCCATTTCCCTTTTCTGTTCTCCTTTTTTTTTTTTTATCACAGTACACTATCTATAAATACAAAATTTACCATTTCAACCATTTTTAAGTGTACATTTCAGTGGCATTCACGTTGCTGGGCAGCCATCACCACCACTGTGTCCAGAACTTATTCGTCTTTCCTAACTGAAATTCTGTCCCCATTGAACCTTGACGCTCCACCTGCCTCCTACCCTAGGCCACAGAACCCATCATTCTGCCTTCTGTCTCCATGAATTCAGTTCCTCTGGGAGCCTCAGGTAAGTGGGATCATACGCTCTTTGTCATTAGGTGATGCTGTCTCACTTCTTAGGTGCCCACTCTCCCCATCCCTCCTTCCATCAGCAGAAGATCTTGGCAATGACTCCCTGCTCACACATTAGTGCTGCTTCACTGTTTCTTGAACTTCACCTTGGATGCTATGTGGCTGCATGCTTAGTCATTCAGTCGTGTCTGATTCGTTTGCAACCCCATGGACTGTAGCCCTCCAGTCTCCTTTGTCTGTGGGATTCTCCACGCAAAAATACTGGAGTGGGTTGTCATTTCCTTCTCCAAGGAAAGAGAAGGAAAGCTATGTGGCTGAGCCACCATTTTTCCCACTAGCTCCCTACTTATGGGCACGACGTGGTTTCTAGACCCTCCAGCTTGCCACTATTTGGACACGGGGTAAATCTCTCTGCAGGGTGGATTTCTTGCACTGCAACTGCTGGATCAAAGGATTTGTGCACTTAAAACCCTGAGAGATGCCTCTAATCACCCTCTCAAGAGGCAGCTTGGCCCATGGTGGATGCTGCCTTCAGGGCTGGTGAGTGCCTCCTTTTGGGGTGGGGAAGAATGCTAAGGGATTGAGCCAGACTCAGCTTCTGCAAGACCTCGCCATCCAGGTGGCTCAGTGGTAAAGGATCCACCTGCAATGCAGGAACCACAAGAGGCACGGATTCAATCCCTGGGTTAGGAAGATCCCCTGGAGAAGAGCATGCAACCCACTCAAGTATTCTTGCCTGAAAAATGCCTTGAACAGAGGAGCCTGGTGGGCTATAGTCCATGGGGGTCAGAAAGAGTCAGACATGGCTGAGCGACTTAGCATGCACACAGCTTCTCCACGGCTTTGGGAGGAGCAGGTGCTAACTCCCCTCTGTTATCCTCTGTGCTGGCATGGGTGCCACTGAAAAATATCTTACTCTTGCCCCCGAGCCAGAAAACCAGGCCAGGTGGGTCAGAGGAGACCCAGCTCATTCTCTGGTTAGTCCCCAGGTTTCTCAGCCTCCGCCACCCCCAGCCTGCAGCCTGACCATCTTCTTTCCCCCCCTCAAAGCAGGCCTCAGCTGAGTTACAGCCCCATTCATTTCTTGAACACATTGGTCCAAGGGCATTTATCTTGGGCCTTGCTTTCCCCCAAATAAACAGAAAATTCACAATCTGCCATTGTCCAGGGCAAGCTGGGAGCAGGGAGGCATGGAGAGACCACCAGGGCAATGTAGGGAGCAGCTGTGGGGTCAGGCCTTGGAGGGGGCTCCTGTGCTGCAAGGGGACCCAGGGACTGACAGGGGAAGGGCCCCAATCCACTCTATCTGCTCCCTGTAAAGCATCTCTCCCGTGAACCCCTCAGTAGAGACCAGTAGCAATAAAACAAGATCAGCAGTGACCACCCATCCAGTCCTTCCCGTGTGTTGTTATTCAGTCGCTGAGTCATGTCCCCAGTGGACTGCGGCATGCCAGGCTCCCCTGTCCTTCACCATCTCCTGACATTTGCTCAGATTCATGTTCATTGTGTCAGTGATGCTATCTAACCATCTCATCCTCCACTGCCTTCTTTTCCTTTCACCTTCAATCTTTCCCAGCATCAGGGTCTTTTCTAATGAGTCAGCTCTTCGCATCAAGTGGCCAAAGTATTGGAGCTTCAGCTTCAGCATCAGTTCTTCCAAGGAATATGAAGGGTTGGTATCCTTGAGGATTAACTAGTTTGATCTCCTTGCAGTCCAAAGAACTCTCAAGAGTCTTCTCCAGCACCACAATTCGAAANAATGAGTCAGCTCTTCGCATCAAGTGGCCAAAGTATTGGAGCTTCAGCTTCAGCATCAGTTCTTCCAAGGAATATGAAGGGTTGGTATCCTTGAGGATTAACTAGTTTGATCTCCTTGCAGTCCAAAGAACTCTCAAGAGTCTTCTCCAGCACCACAATTCGAAAGCATCATTTCTTAGTTCTCTCTGCATGCTAGCCTCTATATTCATATTTTTCTCCCTCAAACCCCACCCTAGAAATTCTTACAGAGGGGGGAAATTAAGTCTAGCAAGGCTAAGTGATTGACCACAGTCACATAGCAATTGGGCTAACAGGTAAAAGGTCAGAAATTGGCATGAATTTCCCAGAGTGCAGGGAATAGGTGCCCTCATCTTCATGCAGGAAGGATGAAGAGCAAGCTCCCTAGTTTTGGAGACAGTCAGGAGGGCACAAAGATCCGTTTACCCCCTCCTAGGCCTCTCCAATGGTCCACATGAACAGTGGGTATCCAGCCAGGCCCACGGGCCACCTCCCAGCCCATGCACTTCAGTCCCATAAGCCACAGGTCCCAGGGGTCTGCCTAGTTCCTCTTCTCCAGCCCTAATCCTGCAGCTTTACAGGATTCATTGCTGACAATAATTAGGTCTCACAAGGATAAAACTTAAACAAGTCCGAAGCCTTCGGGGATGGTATTAGCACACTAACTCTGTTTGTGGTTTAAATATTAATGTCAGAGTGTCATTACCACCCCTGCTGTCGAAGGCAGTGGTTTGGAAACAGTTTCAGCCCCACAAATGGGTGCCATCCATCCTGGACGTCAATGTGCATAGGGGTGAGTTTGGCATGCTGGAGTGTTCTGAAGCATTTAGAACTCAGGGCATTTAGAATAATAGTTACAAATTGACAGCCTTTGAGCCAAATCTGGCCTGCAGGCCTCTTTGAAAAGGCTGGCCTGGACCATGTTTAAACAAAAAGAATAACCCTGATTTAGAATTCCTCTTGAATGATGGAGAAACGTGGCTGTGTAGGATCACGCTCCCACGTGGTAACAGTGGGCTTGACTGAGTGATGGTGGTCCCCTGGAGACAGGCTTTCATCTCCACTTAACCACAGTCCCCACCATGCCCTCGTTTAGCACACCCGTTTGCATCACCTGTCTGAGACCCGTAGACACTGAGTTTGCAGCTCCTGATTTAGAAATTGGAGAGTATAGGAATGAAGAGGGTTAGAATTGCAGAGCTAAGAGGAGGCAGAAGCCCAGAAGGGGGCTAGCTCTAGATCTAGGAGATGCAGCCTGCCTGGATAAGGGGTAGCTCCTACCATCCCCTGTTCTGCCCATAGATCCACCTCCTAGGTGAGGAAGACCCAACCCATTAAGCTGACTCTGAAAGCACACTTGTCCAGAAATTAAGCCGGAGCCCCCAAGGCCACTGTGAAAGGATGCAGGGAGTCTTGGGTCTTGCTGGACATTTTCACGAGTAATTTGGTTCCTGACTGCCCACCACCACCATCACCCCCAAACCTTCCTCCTTTCCAGCCTGGAGTAAGAGCCAGAAGCTATGACCCCTGGAAAGGGGATGGATGATGCTGGATAACCTTGGACAGGTCCTGTGTCCCTCTGAACTTCTGCCTTTCTGGACAAATTTTCTCACTTGGCTCCATGACCCCCAAATCCACCCAGAGCTGAGGCCGTGGTGAGGTAGCTCAGACGGGGATCGTTGCCCAAAGCTTTCCTAATAAAGGGATGCTGTGGTGTCTAGCACAGTGTGCCATCTATAGTGGGGGCTTAACTTGAGTACAATAGAGAAAAGCTCTGGAGTTGGAGTGAGAAGACAAGCAAACCTGCTTCTCCTCTTTCCAGCGTATGAGCTCCAGTAAGTTACATAACCTTCCTAACCGATTTTCCTTTTCTGCAAATGAGAGGAATGATGCCAGCTTCACAGGGATGATGGAAAGAATAAATTAAGCCCCAGGCTCAGCATATTCTTCACTGGACAGATGCTCAGAAGATGCTGGACAGGACCCGTGGAAATGAATTTAGAAGAATAAAGGTTCATGAACGTGAGAACCCCTGGGGAGGGGGAGGAGAGGGCTGAGGCTGCAGTGGGGGTGGGATAGGACCAGAGCAAGAGGAGGGACCCCAGGGGGACAGCAGGACAGGAAGAGAGCAGCTGAGGGGCCCAGGGAGCAGGAGTTGGGCTGCCTTCCCGGTACAAGCCCGCAGGAATCAAGTTCACATCAAGACACCTCCTCCTGCTGACCTGTGCAAAAAGCAGAACGTTATTGTACAGTCTGAAAGGTGCCTCGCAGTACCCGAGGGCAGGAGAGGTGGGCGTGGGCTGAATGGCAGGACTTGCGGGACTTCCCCTGTGACTTCGCCTGTGTGTATCAGCCTGTCCCTCGTTGTCCCTTCGGCAGTCTTTCAGTCTCTGTCTGTCTCTGCTCCTGTCTGTCTTCTTTCCTCTCTGTGTGTCTCTCTCTGCTCCCTGGCCTCTCCTGACCTCAATCTGTCCTGTTTCTTCTCTGTTTCACGCTCTCCTGCCTGTTGTCAGCCTGCAGGACCAGCTCTTGGGCGCCTCTCTCAGGTCCCCTTGCTTCTTCTCCTGCCCTCTCCAGACCAGCCATCCCTTTGTCCTGGGGGAGGGTCAGATGTGGTAACCGAGGCTGCCCCTCATCTAGTTCAAATGCCCGCCCATCAGAGACTGGGCACAATCACCTGGGTTCCAACTCCAACCCTCTGCCAGGGGGCTGCTTGGGGCCCAGCCTGGACATCACCCACGCCCCGGGTTTGCCCTCCACCCAGGTAGCTGGGCAGCTTGTGACACAGGGATTAGCCCTCAGGTGGCAGTCCACTTCTCAGTGAATAAGGCTGGACTGAACCAGTCCCAAGCCACACCTCCTCCAAGGCCTTGTGAGGCTGTGGCTGGGGTCGGAGTTAGTCCCCAGTCAAGGGGTTAGCATTGGAAATGATGCTGACATTTGGCTGGCAGTCATCCTGACATTTAAGGGGTACCCTAGGGCCAGCTGTCCAGCCATAACCATCTGAACTGAAACAGTGATGTGACACTCGGAGCTACAGAGGTAACCCCTCCTTCCAGGTTATTCCAAGTGAGTGAATGGGGCTCCTGGGGGCTCCTGGAGATATAGAGGGGGAGACACCTCCATGCCCAGGCAGGACAGCGGCGAGGAAAGGATGGTGGGAGCCAGACAAATGGCACAGGGTGCGTTCCCAAGGTATACAGCTGGTGCTTAATGAATATCCGCATGAATAAGAGCAGGATGGAGTTGCAGATTTTAACAGAGCAGGGAAAGGGCACAGAGCAGGGAGGCAGAGCCTAAGACAGCGCGAGCGGAAGGTGAAAGAAAAACCGGACCAAGGAGCTGGCGTGGAGGCTGAGGGGCCGGCTGGGGAACACCGAGGAGGAAAAGAGGGGGGCAGGCAGAGGCGGGGGCAGGGGAACACCGAGGAGGAAAAGAGGGGGGCAGGCAGAGGCACGGGCAGGGGAACACCGAGGAGGAAAAGAAGGGCGCAGGCAGAGGCGGGGGCAGGAGGAGCCTGTAATTCATTTCACTTCATCTCTGTTCATTTTGGACAAATAGAGCAGAAACTGCAGACCAAGGAAGGAGGAAACAGGGCATGAAATTGCAGTGTGCCTTGTAATAGCTCTGCCAGCCAGCGACCAGGGGCTAATAACCCACCAGGTCAGCCCTGACCTACCCAGGCGCTGTGGGGTGGGCAGCCCAATCCCTGAACTGCGCTGCTGCGCCCAGTGCGGAAGCGCCGAGACGGGAGTAGCCAGTTCCTGCCTGAGAAGCTGCTCGCACATTCACCCACCTCCTGTGCCCCGAGTGGCTCCATGGTGCTCCAAGAAGCTGGGGATGGAACTTTTTTTAATAGACATCAGAGAACAGCCCTGCGAGTTTAAGGGGTCTGGTGAATTAATACAACCTGGATTTAGATGAAAAAAAGTGTTTCTGGAGGTGGCTGTATGGAAGCCATTGGAAGCTTCTAGATGGATGGAGGCTGCAGGAAGCTTTCCTTTCTCTCTGCAGGGAACCCAATGGGATGGAGGATGGGTCAGGGGATAGGCCAGCTGGGGGCTCCAGAGAGCAACAAGGTCTATAGCTCTACAGCCTGTTCCCTGCTGCTGGGCCTGGGCCAGCTTGCTGGGAAGTGCCCATGAGCAAAAGCTTCAGACATGAGGGTTGAGTATAAGAACAAGTTCCCTGCTGACAACTCTGGGGTGCCAGTTTCCCAAATGGGTCCCTACCTGAGGCAGGATAGAGGGGCAGGATGGAGGGAGGGCCCCCAGCATCCCCCCTGCAACCCCCACACACCAGATCTAGGTCTGGACAATTGGCCTACTGATCACCCAGCTCCACGGCCTTCCCCCTCTGATCCCACTTATATCTCCCTGCAGGCTAACCTTTCTCCAGCTCAGCTCAACCTCAGTGCTCCCCTGCCTCGCCAGTCCTGTTGGCTTTGGAACAAATCACATCCACCTAAATAGTAAGTTCTGCCATGCACATACTGCTTATTAAATCCAGACACTGGGCCAAGCCTTAAACCTGCCTTAGCCCAAGGTGACAAGGACTCTTCCAAAAACCCCTGTCTAATCACCACCCACTTTTAAAGAACCCTGGCCAGCTGCTCCAGAGTTTATGATCTTCACCTGGGCTGGTAGGTTGGGTGGTGGGTGAGTAAGTTGGTTCATGATGGCGAAGAGGATTGATCTGTGGGGTGAGAGGTTGGGTGATGAGTGGACAGATTTGGGGTTGGGGGGATTGGTGGCTTAGATGGGTCAGTTAGTCTGGGGAGCTGAGTGGTGTGTGGAGAGGTGGTGATGGGTTGGTGTTGCTTTAACGGTTTGGATGGAGAGATTAGGGCTGGAGAGTTCAGTTCAGTCACTCGGTCGTGTCCAACTCTTTGCGATCCCATGGACTGCAGCACGCCAAGCCTCCCTGTCCATTACTAACTCCCAGAGCTTGCTCAGATTCATGTCCATCAAGTCGGTGATGCCATCCAACCATCTCATCTTCTGTCATCCCCTTCTTTTCAAATGAGTCAGTTCTTCACATGAGGTGGCCAAAGTATTGGAGTTTCAACCTCAGCATCAGTCCTTCCAATGAATATTCAGGACTGATTTCCTTTAGGATGGACTGGTTGGATCTCCTTATAGTCCAAGGAACTCTGGATGGTTAGGTTGGATAAATGGCAGACTCACTGTCCCTAGACCACAGCGTGCATTTCCAACCTCGAAATGTTGGCTTTGTGCTTCTTCCCACCAAGAGCTCCCTCCCTCTCCTTCCCCGCTTCTCTTCCTCCTCCTTCGAGGCTCAGCCCAGACTCTACTCTCTTCTCTTGCCGTCACAGCAAAAGGCAAGTTCTCTCTCAGACAGCCTAGGGCGCTCCTGTTGCTGCATCACCTTCTGCGTCACTGCCTGCCATTTCTGGCAACAGTTACTTCTACCTGCCAAATGGAACCAGGAGTTCTTTGAGGGCAAACACTATACCACATTCCTCGTAGTACGAGTGGCAGTACCTCTATGGTGCCAGCTGACTAGGGGCAGGGAGTGATTATCTGGCTAAGTAAAAGAAGGAGCCAGAGGCTCCTCTTCAGTGACTCTCAGCCATCTGCCCTGGACACTTCCAAGGTCAATGCCTAAGACACAGTAATGCCGGTGCTCTGGGGCCATGGCCCTAAAACCACCCCAAGTGGCTCATTGCAGACACCGTCTCTGCGGGACATCATCAGCCATGTAGCTCCCAGGGGCAGAAAAGAGTTTTTTGATGGTGTAAGTATGTCCAGATTGCAAGACTGCACAGGTCAGCTCCCAGCTGGGACATACATGGGGCAGAAACCCGCTGCCCCAGAGGCTGGTTCAAGAAGCTTCTAGCAATTTCTGAGGCCACTGAAAAAGGCAAGGTTGTGTCAGGGAGGTCGGAAAGTGAAAGTCCCTCAGTTGTGTCTGACTCTTTGTGACCCCATGGACTATACAGTCCATGGAATTATCTAGGCCAGAATACTGGAATGGGTAGCTTATCCTTTCTCCAGGGGATCTTCCCAACCCAGGAATCAAACAGGGGTCTCCTGCCTTGCAGGTGGATTCTTTAGCAACTGAGCTATCAGGGATGCGAGAGTTTCTGGCAGTTTTTCACAAAATCTGTGGTCACCCTGTGGACCCCTTGTCCTCGGCTGGGACATTCCAGCCCAGCGCCCTCTCTGCCCTGGCACTGTGCCCCTTCTGTCTGTCTACCCTCTGCGGGGCAGGAGGGAGGCATTGGAAGAACCAGCTCCCCTATCAAAGCAGATACTTTCTCTGCTAATTGATATTTGCATGGCAAATCCCAGGTAAAGATGGGATCATTTGCATGTTCTAGGGGTAATGATATTTGATGTTGTCAACTTATTACAACCTTAATCACCACTCAATTTCCTGCTTTTCAAGCTCCCAATCATGCTGCCACCCAAAATAACCACCTCTTTGAGATTCTGGCAGGGCCCCGCTGCGAGGGAGCCGTTTGGGGATCCCCTGGCTGGCTGAGAGCTGAATGACATTCTGACCCTGCGCTGGGGTGCCCTCCTTCCTCTCATTCCTCCTTCCCCTCCTTCCTCTTCTTTCCCTTTCTTCTCCTCTTTCTGTCCTTCCTCCGTTCACCCTCTTGCCAGCCCACTCCTGCCCACAGGTCCCCCAGCACAGGGAGGCCTCCGTTGGCTGAATCTACTCATTCCCCATGGGAAGCAAGACAAAGGAGCCAGTCTCATCATACAGACAGGAAAAGAAATTCCCTTGTAATGGGGAAACTTCTAATTAGATTATTTGTTTCCAGGGACATGAAGGGTGGGGAGCTTCTCCCCAGGACCCCACTCAGTCCCATTACCAGAAAAGATTATTTTAAAGGAATAACAAAGAATACCTTCTATTTAGCGGGCACTACTTGTGCCAGGGCCTGCACTCAGTGATTCGCCTGGATTTCTCACTGGCCCTCATTCTGCTCAGAGGAAAGGCAGGGTCCCTATGAAGATCCCGGCAATGCCACGGGGTCTGCCCACACTTCCTAGGATATCTCCTCCCACTGTCTCTGCTCCCTCCATGCCAACCCCCACCCCACCCTTCCTCCGACACCAGGCATGCCCCCAGCCAGTGTTGTTCTGACTGCAGAATGCTTCTAACCTTGGACACTGTCTTGGCCCACTTTGCTCCATCCCCTTCTCCATGCAGCCTTCCCTGACCCCCGTCCACCATTAACCTGCAGCCTGCTGCTCCAGGATGCATGCCTCTGTGTGTGTGCACATACTGATACCCATACACACACAGACACACAGACACACAGACACACACACACACACACACCATCTCTGCCTCCCACTGTCAGGAGCCTTCTTATCCTCCTCTTCTTTCTCTTGTCCTTTAAACACACTAGAGCATTAACTCCCTCTATCTGTGTGTCTCCCACTCCGAGATGAGGGGCCACACAGGTGTTAGGTAACACGTCCAGAATCTGATCCCAGAGCTGTGCTCTTACTCGGCCTGATGCCACCCGGGAATGACAAGCCTGGGTCCCACTCTACTGGCTAGAGGTGACATACAGCAGCCCTGCCAGGTGTGATGAAGTAAGCCCTGTCAGGGGTGTGGGTGTGAGTTCAGGCCTGGTGCAAACCCAGACTTACCTCCTAATGCTGAGCAGTTACATAGTCTCAACTTGCCTCAGTCTACTCATCTGTGAAATGGCCTGCTTCCTAGAGCAGGGAGTCTAATGTGTCTAGCTGACAGTGCCTAAGTGTGCCAAGTGTTCAGTAAATGATTGTTTCTTTTTTAAAAAAATTTTGTTTTATATGGGAGCACAGCTGATTAACAATGTTGTGTTAGTTTCAGGTGTACAACAAAGTGGTTCAGTTATACATGACTTGTATCTATTCTTTTTCAAATTATTTTCCCATTAGCTTATTACAGAATGTTGAGTATACGTCAATACTTTGCTGTACAGAGTATAGTTTGCTGTACAGAGTATAGCTCCCTGTCCTCTACAGTAGGTCCTTGTTGGTGATCTAGTTACTAAATGACCGTTCCTAAGATGTCTAATAAAAATTCCCAGTGTTTCAAAGGTGGCGGGGACACCATGCCAGGCTATCTGCCCAGCCAGTGGATAGATCAGGCCTACTGACTGGGGAGCTTGTGTGCTGACCGTGGGGCCACAGGCCAGCCCCACTGGTTCAGTGGGTCCCAACCCCAAGGTGGAGGCCCCTGCTGTGTCCCTATGCTTAGTGAGGTGTGGCCCAGGTAGCCTGCTCCTAACACCCTAAAGATCCAGGTTTGCACAGAATGTGCTTCTTGTTATGAATTCGGTTGGCATTATGATGTTCCCCCCACATCTGCTGTACTTCCCTGAGTGGAAGAGAAAGGGGAATTGGACATAACCCAGGGACAGACCTGTGGAAGGGGTAGTGTGTGGAGCCATGACCTCAGGGGGCTGGTGGTGCTCTTGCATGCTCAGTCACTCAGTTGTGTCCAACTCTTTGCAACCCCATGGACTATAGCCCACCAGGCTCTAAGAACACCGGAGTGGGTTGCCATGCCCTCCTCCAGGCGATCTTCCCAACCCAGGGATCAAACCTGAGTCTGCTGCATCTCCTGCATTGCAGGTGGATTCTTTTCTTCTAAACCATTGGGGAAGCCCCCAGGGGACTGGAAGAGGGGTCAAAAGAGGAGAGGGCTGAACCAGGTCACACAAGTCACTCAGTTGTGTCCAACTCTTTGCAACCCCATGGACTATAGCCCACCAGGCTCTAAGAACACCGGAGTGGGTTGCCATGCCCTCCTCCAGGCGATCTTCCCAACCCAGGGATCAAACCTGAGTCTGCTGCATCTCCTGCATTGCAGGTGGATTCTTTTCTTCTAAACCATCGGGGAAGCCCCCAGGGGACTGGAAGAGGGGTCAAAAGAGGAGAGGGCTGAACCAGGTCACACACATGTCTCTCCTCTTCTCAAGCCTAACAGGCAGGAGGACAGGGGGCTCACTTCCTTCAGTCTTGAGAGAGTTCGTATACATCCAACCCACCGAGGTCAAACAGGATCTTTCAAGAGCTCAGGAAATTGGGGTGGGATGGGGGCTACAGTGTGTGTGCAAATGAGCAGACAAGCCCATCTTTGGGGACTGGAAAGGGCCAGTGAGCTGAAATCTCCCACCTAAGGAAGTCATCTCTATGCTGGGCCCCTGTGACCCCCTTGGAGGTGAGCCTGCAGTCAGACCATGGGCGGCAGGGCCCTTCTGTCCTACCTAACACAGCTATAAAGAGGACAGAATGCCCTAGATGTTGCTTCCCCAATCGCCTCTCAGAGACAACCTCATGCCAGCAGCAACCCCCCCTCCCCACCACACACACACACACATACACAACAAAACCTTGGGGAACCAAGCCTTTAGTCAGCATCAGTGGGTAATCAATACCCTCATTTTTTGCCTCTAAATGGCCAAGGAAGATAATCATTAAATACTCATGTAGTAATTCGACACATCGTGGCCTTTTAAACCATCTCAAGGAGGAAAGCCCAGGCTCGCACCCAGCCTGGATCACTCCTTACGGAGTTCTCAAGCAGCATAACAGATCACCTTCAGCTAGCGGAGCAGTGCGGCAGGAAAGGCAGCTCAGCTTCGTGGAGAAGCTGGGAAACAGCTCTCACGCCGGGAGGGTTTCCCGGGAAAGCACTTTGAAGGAAGGAGGTGTTGGGGGCGGGGGGGTAGAACTAGATGTGTATAAGAGACAGGGGGTAGATGGGGGAACAAGCTCTGAACCAATGAATTAAACATTCACTGAGCTCTTTCGAAGCAGCTGGTACCAAAGAGGGGAAATGCTTTAATTAATAAAGCACAGCCAGGGAGAGGAAGCTGTTTTCTGCTGCTGTGCCCCGGGGCTCCAAAGGCAAGATAAACAAAGCAGAAGCCAGCAGCGCAGTGCTGATGCCAAGAGGGGCCAAGGCTACCCTCCCAGGGGCTGGGCTGGGCTGGCTGCTCAGGTGTCTATCTGCCCCACAGAGGTGGAGAATGTCCTTTCCTGGCTTTAAGACCAGCCCAAAGCTAAGGGCACCTGCCCCATGGGAAACCCTGGAGATGCAGCAGGAAGAGCACTGAACTGGGAGTCCTGGGACTGGTAACTTTGTGGTCAGCTCTTAGTTTCTGTGTGACCTTGGGTAAGTCACTTTCTCTCTCTGGACCTAAGTTTTTCTCATTGAGATTTTTGAAAGCTGTCTCAGGAGGTGGGTTTAAACTCCAAACCCAGATTCAGCCAGAGCAACTTTACTTTCATCTGTTAATAGAGAACAGGCTTCCTGTAAGACATTCTTTGAAGAAAGAACACTGCAGGTTAAAAAAAATATATTGAAGAGCATTCACTTAGATATTTTCTCTTTAGCAGCCTGGCCTCAGCGCTGAATGATCCCTTTGGGCAGACCAGCCAGCATCAGACATGACCAAGCACCTAGCATGTGCCAGGTGCTGGGGGGCTGCAAAGGAGAATAAGAGGCCCCACCTTCCTTCAAGGGGGGCTGACTTCTGGTCTAATCCAGAGGTGGCTGATATGTGCCATACATACCACTAGTCATACCATTAGAACCATGTTAGACATTACTAATCAACCACAGTTCTCTTGTTCTCTCCTACAGAGGTCAAAGGTGACTCCAAATTTTTCTCAACCCAGTGCTGCAGGCAGCCACTGCCGATCAATTGGCCCCAATACATGAAATGAAACCTTTTCCCTACCATCTCTAGTCAGTTCTAACAAATAGAAGTTTCCCAAGATGTAATGGGCTGCCTTGCTTGGGCATAAGAATCCCATCCTTGTTCATTCAGTCAACAGGTATTCACTGAGTACCTACAGTATGCCAGGCACAGTTTTAGGGAGAGAGCAGTCCTAGTAGCTCTTATAGTAAGGAGAGAGATGGATGGTAAATATATATATATATATTTTGCTATTGCTAAGTCACTTCAGTCGTGTCCGACTCTGTGTGACCCCATAGACGGCAGCCCACCAGGCTCCCCGTCCCTGGGATTCTCCAGGCAAGAACACTGGAGTGGGTTGCCATTTCCTTCTCCAATGCATGAAATCGAAAGGTGAAAGTGAGGCCGCTCAGTCTTGTCCGACTTAGCGACCCCATGGACTGCAGCCCACCAGGCTCCTCCATCCATGGGATTTTCCAGGCAAGAGTAATGGAGTGGGGTGCCATTGCCTTCTCCGGGTAAATGTATAAACAAATTAAAAAGCAAGACTATCTCGGGTGGTGAAAAGTGAAGCAGACGAAAACATAGACTGATGGGAGCAAAAGAAACCGACTGGCTACTTTACTTGGCTGGACAGGGCAGGCCTCTTTAAGGTGGTGACATGTAAGGAGAAATCTGAATACTAGGAAGAAAGTAGCTATGCAAAGATCTGGGGAAAGAGCAAATGCCAAGGGAACAGCCAGTGCAAAGGCCCAGAGGCAGGGCAGAGACTGCTGTGTGGGAGGGACAACAGGCAGCCCTGGGGCTGGGGCTTAAGGGAGAAGAAAGATGGGCAGATCTCACGGGGTTTTGTGGACTGTTGTTCAGAGCTTATCTGAGCCCAAGAATGGTAGAAGCTATTATCTTCTACCACTGGGAGAGAAGGGTCTGATTTATGTTTCAGAAAGATCCTTCATCACCAGCTGGACAGTTCTCTGTTGGGGCCATAAAAGAAGGTTTGTTTCTTTGTTTTTCTCTAGGAAAGTGTTGATATTGGTAAACACAGCATTACTCTTCTGTATTCTTGCTGGTTCCTGGTCAAATATCGGAGAAGGCTTGACCTCTGTATCTTTACACTTCTGTGGTTGTTCAGTTGCCAAGTCCTGTCCGACTCTTTGCAGCCCCATGGACTACAGAACACCAGGCTTCCTTGTCCTTCACTGTCTCCCAGAGTTTGCTCAAATTCACGTCCACTGAGTTGGTGAAGCTATCTAACCACCTCATCCTCTGCTGTCCTCTTCTCCTTTTGCTTTCAATCTTTCCCAGTATCAAGGTCTTTTCCAGTGACTCAGCTCTTCACATCAGGTGGCCAAAGTATTGGAGCTTCAGCTTCAGCATCAGTTCTTCCAATGAATATTCAGGGTTGATTTCCTTTAGGATTGACTGGTTTGATCTTGCAGTCCAAGGGACTCTCAAGAGTCTCCTCCAGCACCACAATTTGAAAGCATCAGTTCTTTGGCACTCAGCCTTCTTTATGGTCCAACTCTCACATCTATACATGACTACTGAAAAAATCATAGCTTTGAGTATATGGAAAAAATCATAGCTTTGATGACCAAGTGATGTCTTTGATTTTTAATATACTGGCTAGGTTTGTCATAGCTTTCCTACCTCTATTTCTGGCTATTTTCATCTGGGAAGTCTCCTCCTTTCACTTTAGAGCTTTTCCTGCTGCCCCCACTTTAGTGCCCTCTGTGAGCCCCATTCCAGCTGACCCTCCTTGGTCCTCTGTGCCCAAGTCTTTTCCACCTCTGTCACTCATCAAAACTGACATTGCCTGTGAGCCACCTCCTTGATACCCAACCAACTAATTAAGCAACTCAACTCTGCTGATGCCTAAGTAGGTGGACTTCAAGGGGTTAATGGGCTACCTGCCCCAGTCACTCAAGGAGTAGGGAAGATGGGAGTGCCAGGAGATCCAGAGGTACCACTTAACCTAAGGAAGTGACTCTAAGGGGAGAGGGGATTTGAAAGCAAACACAGCAAATCACAAATCACATCTCCACTGGCTCAGTCTACATGTGGGACACAGTGTAAGTACAAACCCGTCTCTCTCTGAACTCCAACACACATCCCTGACCCTCCTTGGTCCTCTGTGCCCAAGTCTTTTCCACCTCTGTCACTCATCAAAACTGACATTGCCTGTGAGCCACCTCCTTGATACCCAACCAACTAATTAAGCAACTCAACTCTGCTGATGCCTAAGTAGGTGGACTTCAAGGGGTTAATGGGCTACCTGCCCCAGTCACTCAAGGAGTAGGGAAGATGGGAGTGCCAGGAGATCCAGAGGTACCACTTAACCTAAGGAAGTGACTCTAAGGGGAGAGGGGATTTGAAAGCAAACACAGCAAATCACAAATCACATCTCCACTGGCTCAGTCTACATGTGGGACACAGTGTAAGTACAAACCCGTCTCTCTCTGAACTCCAACACACATCCCTGAGTATACTTACTGGCTCCTCCCCACCCCAGACAGCTATGGACCCCCTAAGGGACCACAGATTGATTACAAGAGTCCATACACATTCACAGGTTGCCTACAGATTAAATAAAGTATTTTGCCCATCTGCACAAGACCATTTTCAAGGGTATAAAGGTGCTGTCTTGATTCATTAAGGATAAAGTCACGTGTGCGCATTGGAGGGATTCATGGTTGCTTGTTGTCACCTGGAATGCTCTCAACCAACAAATGGAAAAGCACAGCCAACATCAGGTGGGACCCTGTGGACTGGATGGACCTTGAACCAAGAGGCTTCACAATGTGTTCGTGATATACTCTTAGGTGGGGGGATGGGAGAAGAAAGCAACTCACAAAAGAAACATAAACAGTAGGAGCTCCTGTTTACAAACACTGAAGGAGAAAGAACCAGGAAGGACCAGAAAGCCACAGTACATAATACATAGGGATGGGGTTCACAGGCTATTTTTCTCTCTGTGCTCATCTTTATTCTCAGTATTCTACCATGAATATATCACTTAAGTCAAGTTATATAAAAGGAGGTGGGCCTCAAGGTGGAGAAGAGAGGTTCACAGGGCATCAGTAGAGAATATCTCTCTCCCTCCCTGATGTGCTGCTGTGGGCAGCAGCAGGAGAGGGGTCCCTGGGCCTGCCTGGCCCCAACCTCCCAGTTCAGGAACTGGGCAGCAGGAGGAGGACACAAGGAGAGGTACATCCAGGGCAGCAGGGGAACAGGAGGCCCTGAACCACAGGATGGCTCAGAGCTGACCCAGAGGAAGTCCTCCACCTACCACGGGGCCTTGGGCAGCTGGACTCCCCTGCCCCTGCCTGCCCCACCATCAGTCTCTCTTGCACCCAAACTGGCCTTCTTGGTGCATACAGGCTTTGGCACAGATGAAAAAAACAAACAACAACAACAACAAAAACTCATGTTCTCATTCTGATCTGGGGAATGAAAGTCTATATAAAACAGCTTCTTAGCAGCAGCTCCAACTCTTTATACCTTTAAGGCTCTTTATTTCACTCTGCTGGCAAATTTCTCCTGACAATTATTGCCTTTGAGGAGCCTGCTGGGCTGGGGCGGGTGGTGGGAAGCTTCACATCCTGCCTGCCTATGGGAGACACAGAACCAGGCCCCGCTTGAGGGCAGGACAGATGATGGCAATGGTGGCCAGAGAGCCAAGTGTGATCTCCAGGCCCCACTTACCCAGAGAAAGACCACCTGCTGCTTGGAGCCAGGTGGGGAGGGTGGCTTTGTGTGGGAGACAGACTCTGAGCCTGCGGCTGTTTGGGAGGAAAGCCAGGATCCCTGCTCAGCTGCTCCCCAGGGTGACTGTGGTTTGGCTCTTGACCTCTGGGCCCAGTGCTGCAGGTAGCTGGGGTTGCCTCCGGCTTCTCCAGCTTGTGTTGGCTGGGGGCCGGGGCAGAGACAGGAAGCGCCGTTGCACCATCCCAGCCACCTCTTGCTCCTTTGTGCTCGAGACTGTGCTCAGTTGCTCTGTCTGACTCTGCAAGCCTCTGGACTGTAGCCCTCCAGGCTCCTCTGTCCATGGGATCATCCAGGCAAGAATACTGGAGTGGGTTTCCATTTGCTTTTCCAGGGGATCTTCCCAACCCAGGAATCAAACCCACACCTCCTGCATTGTCAGGCAGATTATTTTTAACCACTGAGCCACCAGGAAATTCCTCTCTGCTCTCTGGGGGGCACTGAAATAGGCTCCTTTCACCTGCCTATGTAAGTTACAAGAGAAGGTCCCCGAGGAGTGATGCAGCTGGCAGCTGCAGGTGGCAGAGGGGATGACAGATGACGTGGTAATGTGTGTGTTCCTGAGTGAGAGGTTGAGCCTGTGGTGGATAACATGTCCTTCAGTCTGCTGCTTCTGACTCAGCAGTCATTAGCAGAACACCCTCACCTGTGCAGAAGAGCCCCAAAGCCGCCAGGGGGACCTCCTCGCAGGGGTGGTGCTTGTCAGCCAGGTAGTACAGTGTGGATGGCTACCTCCATGGTGGAGTGGGCAACTGGCCCTGGGGTCAGCCAAGTCTGAGGGTCTGTCCCCTCCAATGCGGACATCAGCTGGTTCTCAGGGGGATTTGCTGCTGAGACACAGCCACAGATTCCCTGTCAGCCCATCTTACACCTGGGGCAGAGGGCTCACATGGGCCCCTCCCCCTGGGCATACTGGGTTTACAGGCCAAGAACTTGCGTTCTGAGTCAGTACTCCACCTCCTCTTGATTGGCCCCATCGTGTTGTCTCAGGTCAGGGCAGAGACGAGCCATTCATTAACTTAGCAAGTCTCTGCTGAGAACCAACAAGGTGCTGGGCACGAGGACACAGTGGAGCAAGACAGCACAGCCGCCCTCCTGGGTCCTGTCTTATTACCTGTGTAGACCTGACTATGGCTGCAGGGCCGGGCAATAGAAAATGCCCCTGACATCCCGGCTAAAGAAGATGAAAATCCTTCTCTGCACCCTTGGACCGTGTATCCCCTCTCCTGGGGAGAGGGGAGCAGAGCAAACATCTGGTGGCGAGGCTGCCCCTCCCCACATGGTGAGCTTTGAGGGCACACCCTTGGACTATGTATCCCCTCTCCTGGGGAGAGGGGAGCAGAGCAAACATCTGGTGGTGAGGCTGCACCTCCCCACATAGTGAGCTTCAAGGGCACAGGGGGTGGGGGCATGCTCATTCTGTCCCCCTGGCCTCCCCAGCCCAGCTCAGCATTGTGAGCTTTCATTGGTTTATCCACAAATGTCTTTTGAGCCCCTGAAAGGTAGGTACTATTATCCCCATTTTGCAGATGAGGAAACTGAAATTTGCTCAAAATCATAGTGCCAGTGAGTAGCAGAACTAGAATTTAAACCAGCTCTGTCTGGGGTCACAGCTAAAATTTTCTTGTGTCTGAAGCAGCAGAGAGAGAGAATGATGGAAACAGAAGGAAAGGAATTCAGCCAAGGCCGCCCAGGCAACTGGAGGCAGAGACAAGATTCAAACTCAGGACCTGCATGATTCACGAAGCACAATTCCTGTGTGTATGCGATGTCCTGGAATGACAGACAACTGCCAACACAGCAGAAACTCCAGGAAATTCAGAAGCAGGGGAGTTCCCCCAAAATAGGTGGAGGGTGTTCATAGACTCAGCTTTGGGGAGCCACTGAAAGAGGTGAGTCCTCCAGTCCAGCCCACCTGCCAGCTGACCACCAGGAGCCTTGGTTGGTGACCTGAGCCATCTCTGCCTCCATCAGGCCCGGACTCAGGCCAGAGAGAAGCTGGGGGCCTCAGGTCAAGACCAGCAGCCGAGCCAGAAGCCACTTGGGTCCTGATGATTCACACGGCTGCCTCCCACCTTCTCCCCTTCCTCCAGATCAATACTATCACTGAGGCCCAGCAAAATTAGCCACATGCTGTCAGCTTGTTTTTAATTGTTTCCAGATACACCTCCTAATTATTATGCAGTTCTAAATAGGAAGTGACGGCAGGAGCGGGGAGTCAGTGCCAGTGACACAGGGAATGAGGGACTGCACGATCCCGGCAGCTGCTCTGGGATCCCAGGCCCCACCTCTCTCCTGGTGTTGTCTCCTCCTGCCGCTCTTCCTAATAACTACATCAGGCCGGAGAGTGGAGCCGGGAGCTGACATCTTCCATAAAGCAACCACGGAGATCGGGCCCCGGGGAGGCCCAACTGAAGGGCAGAAGAGAAATGAAACATGGCGTGGAAATGGGCCCTGAGTGCCACCCCTGTGTGTGGGAGCACAGGCGTGTGCCCAGCCTGGCTCTGCCGTGCCCACAGGCTGCTGGCACGAGAGGGCGCCTGAGTAGGGAACATCGGGGGCAGCAGGCGCCTGTCCCCCACCTTCATCCTAGCTCTCTCTCTCTCTCTCTCTCACACACACACCTCTTTACCCCACTACCAGAAGCTAAAGAGTCTGCCTGCGATGCAGGAGGTCCAGGTTCGATCTCTGGGTTGGAAAGATCCCCTGGAAAAGGGAATGGCAACCCACTCCAGCATCCTTGCCTGGAGAATTCCATAGACAGAGGAGCCTGACAGGCTACAGTCCATGGGTCACAAAGAGTCAGACACAAATGAGGGACTAACACACAGCCCCTCCTAATGAGGAATCATGCAACTGATATTTCATCGAGTGAGACTTAGTTCAGGGGGCTTAGACTCTTTTGAGAATCTAATAAAATCCATGGATTCTCTCCTCCTCAAAATGCACACACAAGAACTTTCAGGGGGTCACAGCCCCCCAGTGCCTATCCAGCTCCCCCTGATGAACGTTGAATCCATGATACAATGCAGTGGTGAAGAGCATGGATTTGATGATTCCCCTGGGTTGGCATGATGATCCATCACTAACTGACTATGGAGGATCTGGAGTCTAATTCTGGGGCTCCTCAGGTAGCGTGTTCATAGGCAGGGAGGGGATGATCATATTAGTACTTTTCTTACAGAACTATTGACTGCCTGAATGAGACCACGTGTCTCAGTGCTCAGACAGGTCCAGACAAACAAAAATGCACAAGAAAGGTTTGACTGTTGTTTGAGTAGTCACTAAGTCGTATTCAACTCTTTTGTGACCTCTGTGGACTGTAGCCCACCAGGCTCCTCTTGCGCGGAATTTCCCAGGCAAGAATACTAGAGTGGTTCGCCATTTCCTCCTCCAGGAGATCTTCCCAACCCACATCTCATGCATTCGCAGGCCAATTCTTTACCACTGAGCCACCTGACAAGCCCCACAAGAAAGATTGGGTATTATTAAAACAGGCAGAAAGGACTCTAGAGAGGAGATTTTAGTCCTAGTTCTGCTGCTAACCTGCTGTGTGTGAACTCGGGCAAGTTACTGCCCCTCTCTGACCTTCAGTTTTTCCCTCCATCTAGGACACCACCGACTCAGTGGACATGAACTTGAGCAAACTCCAAGAGATAGTGGAAGACAAAGGAGCCTGGGATACTGCAGTCCATGGGGTCGCAAAGTGTCGGACCCGACCTAGCAACTGAAGAACAACAAGGACATTCTTTGGTTATCGAATTTGTTTATGTCAGAAACCTAGGGTTGTTGCTTCTGGGGATAAAGGGAAGAAGTGAACTGGCCCCCACCTCCAGGAGCCCCTGCTATCTCTGGTTCATTGCCTGATCAGGTGGTCGGGATGCAAGAGGAAAAGCTGTGAGCTGGGTCAGTCAGTGAGGGCTTCCTGGGGGGGTGGGATTTGAAATGCAGGAAGAATTTGAGTCAGAGAGGGAGGGAGAGACCATAGAAATGGAATCAGGCCTGTGGAGGATGCAGGGTGGGGTCCTCACACCCCTCGCAGCTCACACAGCCTGGCTTTCTGCCTGGAGTGAGTGAGGGAGAAGGGGGCCATGCCTTGCTCACTGCTATGTCACCCACCAGTGCTGGGCAAACACTAGGAGCTCAAAAAAGGCTTGCAGGAGCACCTGTGTTCTCAAGCCCCCAGCCCCACCCCCCTGAGGCTGCTGGGCCAGACTCTCCATTCTCAGCTCCTCGCAGGCAGAAGGGACCCAGTGAGCTATGGATATAAAGCACGGAGCTGACAGTTACGACTGAAGAGCCAATTAAGAAAACAGGAGACTGGTACTTTCCTGGTGGTCCGGTGGCTAAGGTTCTGTCTTCCAGTGTAGGAGGTGCACCTTTGATCTCTGGTCAGTAAACTTTAAAAAGACCAGGAGCCTGGAAGCTAAATGAAGACCATCTACTCCACCCTGCCCTTTGATGGGACTTTCGGAAGCAGGAACCTCTGGGACTAGATCCCCAAGGTAAAGGGTCTGAGGTTGGGTCATGGCCCGCACACCAAGGGCCAAATGTCTAGGAAAAAACCTTACCTTTGTTCCAGCTGGAGGGTATATCTAGACAAGTTTTGAGTCACCCACATAATGGCCGGTAGGGTGGGGAGAGTCTCTTATATGAGTTCCACACCAGAATTGCAGAGCAGTGAATATACTAGATAAAGGGCCTTGACCAAGTCCCAGAACCTCACTTTTCCCATCTCTGAAAGGGAGATAAGTCACTCTAAGGAGCAGAAACCACGTTCAGAGCCTGGCATATATCAGCTATTATCCTTGCCTTTTGCTCAGGTGGGCATTCTAGGGTAGTGAGTGATGTAGTCTAAATCCCATGGGACGGATGAGGGCGGGGAAGGAGGTGGGAGATGGGGAAATCCCCACTACTGAAGCCACAAGAACCCTAAGGAGGCCTGGCTGTTGGTCATATGAAGGTCCTAACAGCCTCATTTTGGAGTCCCCTCTCAATTCTTTATCTCAGACCACACAATACTTTTTAGAAAAAACACATTAGCCTCGATCAAAGATAGCTTGGGATGCTTACAGAGTCTCCTGGTGGATCAGCTTATGAAAATCAGGAAGGTGAATTAACCCAAATGTATTCCCTGTTCCTGTGACCTTGGAACTGCAAGGACGTGGCTGTGAACTAGCCCTTTATGGATTTTGACCAACTTGGGCTGGTTTTCCCAGGACTGAAAGATCCAGGCAAGTCGGGACAGTCAGTCATCTTCCCTACAGATTACTGGCCGTGATCACCCAGTGGATGAAAGACAAAAATACCTTTCTTATTCTGAAGGGATTAGACGCCTATAACTTGGGCTAAAATTTCAATGACAGCAACACACAAAGACTCAGAAGGTATCAGATCTCAGACACTCCAGATGGAAGCAAAGTCTGCCTTCTGAAGAGCCCTGGGGTCAGGGCTCTGGCAACTCCCCAGTCCTGACGAGGGTAGGGGGCCCTGGAGAGGAGCTGCAATTCACTAATTTCATGGAATGCACTGAGTGGAAAAATCCACAGTTCTGAATTAGCACCGTATTTTTTTTTCTAATTTTTTTTTAGTATTTATTTAGTTGGCTGCTCTGGGTCTTAGTTGCAGCACTCAGGATATTTGATCCTTGTTGCCACGTGTGGAATCTTTAGCTGCAGTATGTGAGATCTAGTTCCTTAACCAGGGATTGGACCCAGGCCCCCTGCTTTGGGAGTACAGAGTCTAAGCCACTGGAACCACCAGGGAAGTCCCAACACCTGTTTTAGATACATGTTTTTAAATAGATGCATTTAACTAAACTAATCAAATATTGATTTGTAAATATTGATCTATAAAGTAGATGTTTGATCACTCATCCAATGGCATAAGAAAATACAAATTCAAGTTGGCCCAACAAAATTGTTTAATGTTGTCCCCAAGAAAGTAGAGAATCCCATTATATTCAGGGCCCACATGCTGTCTGGGGATACTCTTCTGCAACCCCCATACCACGGGGGAGTGTCATGGATGCTGTAAATAGTTGGATCTATTCATGCTGGACAGGAAAGGACATCCACTCACTCATTTACTAAACTTCATCTGTGCACCAGAGACTCAGGTACAGCAGTATTTTTAAAAAATCACCAAAGCCTCTGCTCTCATGGAGATGATATGCCAGTGGGAGACGCAGTCGGCACACAAGTAAACAACATGCATGTTGGGTTAGTGATTAGCACTAAGAAAAAAAGTAGAGCATGGATGAAGAATGGGAGTAATCGTGGGGGTGGGCATTTTAGGAGGCTAGGGAAAGCTTCCGGAGAAGGCGATGCCACCTCACTCCAGGACTCTTGCCTGGAAAATCCCATGGACGGAGGAGCCTGGTAGGCTGCAGTCCATGGGGTTGCGAAGAGTCGGACATGACTGAGCGACTTCACTTTCACTTTTCACCTTCATGCATTGGAGAAGTAAATGGCAACCCGCTCCAGTGTTCTTGCCTGGAGAATCCCAGGGCAGGGAAGCCTGGTGGGCTGCCGTCTATGGGGTTACACAGAGTCAGACATGACTGAAGTGACCTAGCAGCAGCAGCACAGCAGCAGGGAAGGCTTCACTGAAGAGAATCATTTAGTAAGAACTGTAAAGAAGGGAGGGAATGGAACCAGTGGGTTTCTGAGAAAGAGAACAATAAGCACCAGGAGCAGCAAGTGCAAAGGCCCTGGGGCAGGAGCGTGTGTCAGGTGTTTGAGGGTCAGCAAGGAAGCAGGTGTGGAGCTGACAAGGGCCAAGTGGGAGGAGATGTGGTCAGAGAGGAAAGGCGGGGCCAGGTCATGTGAAACCTCACAGGTCGTGATGAATCTTTGACTTTTATTCTGAGTGAGATGAGAAGCCATGGGAGGGGTTTTTAGAAGTCACACGATTTGCACTATGTTTTAACAGGACCCCTCTGGCTGTTGAGCACAGAATACAGCAAAGGGCAAGAGCAGAAGCAGAGAGACAGGTCAGGAAACCACTACAATAAACTAGAAGAACAATGATAGGTGCTCGGAGGGTTGTAACCGTGGAGGTGGTACGAAGAGACTGGATCCTGGATATATTTTGGAAGCAAAGCAGACAAGATTTGCTGATGGACTGGATATGGAGGGTGAGGGAAAGAGAGGAGTCAAGAGAGACTCCAAAATTTTTGGCCTGGGGAAACTGGAAGGACGCAGTTAACATCACCTGGGGATGGAGAAGAAGGAGGTGGAGTAGGTTTGAAGGAAAGATCAGAAGCTTAGTTTTGTGTATGCTACATTTGAGGTGTCTTTTAGCATCTGAGCAATGATGTTGTGTGGGCAGCTGGATATATGAGTCAGGAGTTCAGTGGACAAATTGGAGCTGGAAATAGACATTTGGGTGGCATCTGCATTTATATGGCGTTTGATGCTAGGAGCTTGGATGAGACTATCTAGGGAGTGTGTGTGAATAGAGAAGAGAAGTCTAAAAATGGAGTGCTGGTACACTCAGGTCAGGCTGACGAGGAGAGACCAGCAAAAGAGGCAGAGAGTGAGCAAATGGGGATGAATAGGAGGAGAGCTGGGAGAGGAGGTATCCTGGAAGCTAAGAGATCAGGTCCAAAGAGAAGGGAACAACTGGGGTCAAAGATAGCACATACGACAAGTACAAAGTGGGTTAAGAATTGACTGTTGAATTCAGCAATAAGGGGGTCACGGCTGACTGTAACAAGAACAGTTTTAAGGAGTGATGGGGGCGAGAGCCTGATGAGGGTGGATTCAAAAGGCACTGGAGGAAAGGAAGTGGAGACAGCACGATAGCTCTTTCAGGGAGCTTTGCTGCCCAGGGAAAGAGAAGTAGGGCGCCAGGGAAGAGAAAGACGTGGTATAGCGAATATTCCTTTCTTAAGATGGGAAAAATAATAGCATGCTTTATGGTGCTGGGAATGACCCAGTGGAGAGGGGAATAGGTGATGCAGGAGAGGGTGGGATGGGAGAATCACTGGAGCTCTGACCTTGAGTAGGGAGAAGGGATGGGACTCCAGGGCATCGGATGGGTAGCAACTTTTCCCCAGAGATGCAGCGAACCCTGGGGCCACTGGGCTTGGCCCCCTTAGCCTCTCTTCTGATGTTCTGAACACCCAGCACGATGCCCAGCCTTCACTTGGTGGGTGAGTGAACAGATATAAAGGGGCCCAGTGGACATCTTGAAAGAATTTTAAAAGCAGACTCTGGACTCAGTCAAACCTCAGTTCAAATCCTTGCTTTGCCACCCAGCTGGGTGACCTTGAGCAAGCTTCTCAGCTTCTCCGAGCTTTGGTTTTCCTTTCTAAAATGAGGAGAATAATAGAACCTGCTTTAAAGTCTTGCGGGGGGATTAAGAAGATAATTGTGCACGCAGAGTTCTGAATGCAGCATCTGGGACAAGTGAGAAAGTGCCCCAGAGGGGTTAACTATCCTCATTATAACAGTCCAATAATTCCCCCATCTGAGCTCACCCAGAGTTTAATAAAATCCAGCCTGTAAAAGGAAATGGATGTAGCTATAAAATTGCAATGCACACGCCCCACGATCACTCACAATTGCCCTGACCGTTTATGACCCTTGGGCTGCCACAGTGATGAGACAGCCCTGGGGGCCATGCTGTTCCCAGATATAACGCCTCTGCTCCCCTCCCTGCAAGGAAGCACAAGGGATGAGTGACAGCAACCTCATTAGAGAGATAACATTAAATCTATTCTATTAGATTTTTTAAAAGCAAATTACTCACAGGGGTTGATACTTCCATGGTTGTTAGTGACACATTGCTTGTATGCACTCACAACCAAACCACATACCGAGGTGGCAAGCCAACTGCAGTGCTAGTTAGAGAAAACAAGACAATAAGACAAAAACCTGAGATGAGTTTGGGCAGTCAAGAGGGGCTTCCTGTAGGAGGCAGTCCCTCAGGTGAACCTTGAAGACAGGAAAACTTTGGACAGGTAGAGAGGGAAGAATCTGTGATTCTGTTTGTTGCTTAGCAAACACCTGAGCAGATAGACTGATTGAATTTGTCCTGTTTTAACACCTGCGAAACCAGCCAGAACAACCTTCTTCTCCTCTAGGGACCTAGCTTCTTCAAGGATCCATGCTGCCAGCAAATCCAGAGAGCTCTGACTTTTACCCTTCCCCAAATCATCATAGATTCTGCCACTGTCTCCTGCCCTGTAGAAGAACCACCCAGGGGAAAGGGCTTGGGGCAGAGAGAGAAATCATTCAATCCACAGCTACCACTTGGGAAACATGTAATAATTCAGCTCTACCATGCTCCCCTACAACAGAAGTCACTGAAATGAGAAATCCATGCACTGCAATTACAGAGTAGCCCCCAGTCACCACAGCTATAGAAAGCCCCCACACAACAATGAAGACCTAGCAGAGTCAAAAATAAACTTAAAAATTAAAATTTAAAAACAGAAAAAAATTAATAATTCAGCTCCAGAAACAGTTCAAAGCTCTCTCCAGTTTACCCATGGGTTACCCACATGTGCAGGCTCTGGACTGACTCTGATAGAGGCTCTTCACATTACAACATCTCATTTAACCTTCACAACAACATCTTTCAGGAAGATACTATTATTGCCACTTCACAGAGAAGAATAATGAGGTCAGAGAGGTTAGGTGACTTGTTCAACATCACACAGCGATAAAAGGAGGGAGAGCCAACCAAGATTGAACTCTGGTTATGCCACACTCAGTATCAAAGTCCAAGAGCTGGGGGAGGGCAGGGCCAGAGAAAGCCAAAGAGTCAAGGAGCCTGGAGGGAGCAGAGTTTCTTTGTTCTTTTGCATAAGATGAACCAAAAGCAAGGTTCCCCACTTTGTAGTGTAAGATTCTGCACTGTAGAAGCTGTACAACCTAAACTGTATTTTCCAGACTCCCTTGCAGCTAGGATTCTGGGGACAAAATAGATTCTACCAATCAAATGACTGGTATTCAGACCACGTGACCCACCAACAAGCTGCCTTTGTGGGGCCAGCTCACCAGACTCCAGAAGTAGGGAGGGTCAAACCTGTTTCCCAGAGGGCAGTTAACAGAGCTGAGAAAGTTTCAGTCTGGCAGGTCTCAGGAAGTAAGGGGAAAAGCAGGGATATTTAGGGAGGACCAGAGCAAGGATCCACAGTCAGAGAGTGCACCCTAGCAAAGATGACAAACACAGACTGTGTAGACAGACAACCTGGGCCTTAATCCTGGCTCCACTGCCCACTGCTATGTGACCTTAGGTAAACAAATTGCTCTGTGCTTCACTATCCTCATCTGTAAAATGGGGATAATAGCATCTATTCACAGTATCTTTATAAGAATGAAATGAAATAATGGACGCAGAACAGAACATGGCCTGATACAGGTATTGTTGTTTTTCAGTCCCTAAATCATGTCTGACTCTTCACGACCCCATGGACTACAGCACACCAGACTCTTCTGTTCTTCACTATCTCCCAGAGTTTGCCCAAATGCAAGTCCACTGAATCCATGATGCTGCCTAATCATTTCATCTTCTGCCACTGCCTTCTCCTTTTGCCTTCAATCTTTCCTAGGATCAGGGTCTTTTCCAATGGCACAGGTAAGTACTTAATAAATGTGAGCAATTATCATCACCACACCATAACATCTGTTTGTGAAGCTTCAACTCTGAACAGGGCATCGCAGGCACGTCATATATCATCTGTACAACCTCCCTGCAAGGTAGATGATGTTGCTTCCCTGGTACAAAGTGAGGCTCTGAGGGGTGCGGCTGGCAAACGGTGTGGGGATGGGAGAGAATCCCAGGCTCCACGGGCCCACATTGTCTCTCTGTGAGGCACGCAGGGGTCTCAGTGAGCTTTGTGGTAGCAAGTGGGCCTCCCCAGGCACCAGAGGTCCCCTGGCCCCATCTGTGCCCAAGCCAGCAGAAAATGGGGACTGCTGTCCTCTCTGCCTCCCCACTCCACAAATCCCCAGCTTGGAGTTAGCACCTTGCTCGCAACCACTGGGTAATCAGGAGCCCATTATTTCACTTCTCCCAAGCCTGGTCCTGCCTCCTGCCAGTGCACTGGGCAGACCCTGCAATTAGGAGCCTTCCTAAGTCTGAGAGAGGCAGCCTGGCCCCCTCCTGGGAGGGAAGTCTGCATGTGGCAGGGCCCTGCCCACCAGGCCTAAGGAAACCAATTACATTTGCATTTCATTTGGAGCTGAGACCACTGCCTTGGGCTAATGATGCACCAAATGATTACCAGAAACATATGTGTGGAAGACAATCACTCAACAGGCAGGAGCTACATCTTCTGTTTGTCTCACTCAGATACCGTGGGCAGCTCCACCCTCAGCCATGACCTGCTGGAGTCTGGGAAGCTGCCAGGCCATCTTTTCTTGGAAAAACAAGTCTCAAGGAGGAAGCTGTGTCCTGGGTCTCACTCCCTTCTCAACCACACTTTCCTTCTATGTAACTAGGAACAGTAGGACACCCCTCACAGGATCAACAATGGTCACAAAGTCAGTCAACACACATTCAGTGAGCCCCAACTCTGGGCAAGATGCTATGTCTGAAGATACAGAAAGGAATAAGACACAGGGCCCTCTGCAAACTTTGGTGAAAGCCACACAAACAGTGGGTCCAGGGAGATATGGGAGCTTAGCGGAGGAGACTGGAGGAGGGAGGGAGATCTGAGAAGGCTTCGAGGAGGAGTTGACATAAGAGCTGACTCCTGAAGAGTAAGGAGGGGTGGGCTGAGAGGTGAAGGGCATTGCAAGTAGCAGGACCAGCATGGGGAAAGGTTTAGAGGCAGAAAAGTTCTGGGACATTTAGGAAATTAAAAGTGACTCATCAGGGCTTGAGCATGGGGGACGTGTGAGTTGCTGAAGCTGAGGGGTCAGCAGGGGCCAGATCATAAAGTGTGTTATGAATCAAGCTGGGCTTTGTCCCATGGACCTTTGCAGACAGAGATCACAGCATCTTTCAGGAGATGAACCTGCAGGGCAGTGAGGATGGCAGGACTGGCAGAGGGAGAAGCCGGCCCACGATGCAGTAGCAGATGACACTCGGGCTGATCCCATGGGGTCTGGACCTGGACTGGTCCCTTAGAATGGTCCTGAAAGCAGTCAAGGAGACAGACATTTTATTATCTCCACATCAGAAAGTCACTGGCAGAGAGTGTAACCTTGATCAAGGCAGTTCCCTGTGACCAAGGGCAATGCCGTGTGAGGGACACAGCTGTGAGTTGTCAGAGCTCATAATCCTGTCACCTGGGGGCAGGTCTGTGCTCCAGGGGAGGGGGTCTGAGCAGACACCAGAGTACCCACGACACTCCGTGTCACCTTGGAGAGGGGCCCTCTTTGGGTCTTGGGGTTCCCTTATGGAAGATAAAGTTTGGGACCTGAGATGGGCAGAATAATGGTCCCTGAAAGATGTCCATGTCTAACCCCCGGAATCTGTATTACCTTACATAGAAAAAGGGTCTCTGTAGATATGATTAAGAATGTTGAGATAGGGAGATTATTCAGGGTTTTCTGGGTGGACCCAATCTAATCACATGAGTCCTTTAAAAAGACCCTTTCCTAACAGTGCCACGAGAGATATGGTGTTGGTGACTTTGAAGCTGAAAGTTGGGAGGGAGGGCACCATCTGCCAAGGAATGCTGGTGACCACTAAAAGCTGGAAAAGATGAGAAAACAGAGTCCCGCCACCTCCCGCCCCTCATGCCTCCAGAAAAGTACACAGTTGTATCAACACCTTGATTTTAGCCCAGTGAGACCAATGTCAGACTTCTGAACCCCAAAACTATAAGAAATTTGTGCTGTTTAAAGCCACTAAATTTGTGGTAATCTATTATAGTGGCAATAAGAACCTAATAAAGGGCCAAATCAGAGATGTTTAAAATAAAGTCTAGGGGCAGCTTGTGATAGCTGATGGGGTGCTAGCACACTTGAGGACCCTAGCTGTGCTGTATCTAGCAGAAATTTCTCTGAAGATGGAAATGCTCTGTGTTGTCCAATTGCCCGCCACTTAACCATGCATGGTGCTTGAGCATTTGAAATGGGGCTGATGCCGCCGAGGAACTGTCTTGTTCTTTTAATGCAAGTGGAAAGTGTTAGTCAATCAGTTGTCTCTGACTGTTTGCAACCCCATGGACTGCAGCCTGCCAGGCTCCTCTGTCCATGGGATTCTCCAGGCGAGAACACGGGAATGGGTTGCCATTTCCTTCTCCAGGGGATTTTCCTGACCCAGGGATCGAACCTGGGTCTCCTGCATTGCAGGCAGATTCTTTAACATCTGAGCAACCAGGGAAGCCCAATTAAATTTAAATATCCACAAAAGGCTGGTGGCTGCTGTCTTGGACAGAGTGAAAGAAAACATGGCCATCGTTACAGAAAAATCCATCAACAGTGCTACTTAGAGGCTTTGAACTACATCTCCGGGGTGGAGAGTGCGCCAGCAGTGGAGGATTGTGGAGCCCTCATCCTCTGATCACTTTGAGGAACCTGGAGCTCTGCAAGAAGACGTCCCTTGGCTACCTCCACTGGTCTGGCTGATTCCTTGCAGACTGCCCTGGTTCTTCCCACCCCTGTTAGGCCCATTCGGGCCCCTCTGCCTGTGCATCGTTCAGTTGGTGTCAGTGCTTTCATCAGATTTTCACATTTTGATGACATCTCCTCCCCAACAAAAAGGTTAAGAAACACTCTGCTTTCCCGTGGACTTGGAGAGAACTTCCCTCCTCCCTGCCCCTCTCCCAACTTCTTATAATAATATAAATATCTACTTTGTGTCCCACTAGCACCATCCTTCTCTTTCTCCTCCCTCCTCCTTCTCTTGGGGCCTGCTCTCTGCACCCCTACCCCTAGGAGTCATCAATTCTGAAGGAAAAAGCCAGGCATCTGATGTACTTCTTGGGGGGAGACAAAGCAGGGTGAGAAGGGGGAGCGTGTACAAACAGACTGATCTCCAGAAGAGAGGAATTACGCGAATTACAATTGATTTTCCACCGTTAATGAAGCATGAACCCGTGTGATTGCATCTTGAAAAGATTTATAATTATTCATTGAATCTTGGAAGATAATTAAGCTTCATTAAACGCAGACATGACAAGCCTTCAGAGCAAGCCGAGACCTCCGCGCACAGGGTTCCAGATCAGAGCGGGCGATGAAAGGCTGGGACCCTGTAGGGGTGAAGGGCGGGAGGGCTGATAAGAAGGAGGCGGGAGAAAGGGGAGAAGAGGCCTCCCAGAAGAGGTTTTCTTTGAAAATGCGGACACTCTGTGTCTTCTCTCCCTCTCCTTTGGGGACCCCCTCCTGGGGACCTCTCCCACACTCCCCAGCCTCCGCTGGCCCATCCCTTCCTCTTAGCAGAGGAGGAGGGCTGCAAATGGGGCAGCAGGCACCATCTGGCTCAGGGTCTCGGCTGAGCCCAGGACCTTGGAGGGGTTTGGAGGCAACCTGACCAAGCAAGAGGGGGTGGTGGGAATAGGGAGGTCTTTCCAGATCTGTGGGTGCCTCAGCAATGATGGGGTTGGAGAGGGCCCACACATCTGTGTGTATACGTGGCATGTGTGAAAGAGAGAGAGACAGAACAAATTCAAGCATTCTGGAAAACCATCTGGCAGGAGACACACCAAATTGCTATCAGTGGTTTTGTGAGAGAAAGAGAAGGGAATTTCCTCCCCGCCCCCATATTATGCTTCTTTAGTACTTAATCACACAATGAGCATTTATTCATGTATAATACACAAAATTTTTTAGAAAATTTCAAATGCCTATCGTCATGATCTGTTCAGCATATATTTATAGTTGGGAGCCAGGCTCATAGCTAAGTGTGCTGAGGACAAAGACATGACTCAGTAAGCTGGGTCCCTCTTTAGGGTATGCACAGTTGTGTGAGTATGTATGAGAGAAAGACATGCACACACATAGCACAGGATGGGTCAGGCTGGTCATAAAGAATATTCCCCACTCCACCCCTGTGGGCCAAAAGGAGTTGGCCCCAGCTGGGAGGTGGCCCTGTTTCTGACCCCTTGGGGGTGAGTACCCAGTCCCCCACCCTTCATCTATTCCAGGCATCTTCCCATCCTTTGGGGACCCCCTTCTGAGGATGGCTCTGATTCCTCCACCCAGTCTGACCCCTCTGCTGGGAAAAATCAGCCACCAGACCCTTCCTCTTGCCAGGTACACAGCCCTCCTGCCATGGTATCTCACTTCTTCCTGCCAAAATGACAGAAGGAAAGAATATTAATGAGGCTGCCCTCACTGTATCCTTTTATAGAGCTGTTTCTTGGCAGCAAAGAGGTCTTTCTAAGGACTGCCTGGGAGGGAGTCATGCCCCAGCATATATCTGGCCCAGATTTCATGGCAGAGCCAGGAAGTCACTGTTGAGCCAGGTGGTTGAGGAAAGAGGCAAGGATGGGGAAGGGGATGTCATCAAGGAAGGAGGGAAGAATGGTGGGGACCATCCCTTAGCACAAAGGTTAAGATCCAACGCCCAACCCAGACAAGTACAGCTCTACTATCTTGCAACTGTGACCTCAGGAAAGTTAATTAACCTCTCTGAGCCTCAGTTTTCCCCATCAGTGGATTCCTAATGCTGCCTCCCCTATAGCGTTGTCAAGAGCAGTCAATGAAATAATACATATGGAGTACTTGGCACAGTGCCTGGACAGTCTAGGAGCTCAATAAATGGCAAAATTATTCGTGTAATTTGAATTATTTCTCCAAACACCATCCAATTAACTTTTTAAGGGACTTTACATTATGGTGAGCTCCCACGAGCAGGAAATGTGTCTTATTGATCTCCGCAGTCCCTTTACCTAAGCCAGGACTTGGCTGGGTACTCAGGGAAATATTAGTTGCATGAGTAAGTGAATGAATGAAGAATAAATAAAACTGGGTCATATGGCTGACTTTTAATCTCAAGCTATCTTCCCAATATAGAAAACTTAAAATTACAGGATGAATTATTTAAAATAGTTTTAATGCATGAATGGATCTGTGAGAAAGTAAAGATAACCTTCAGAATTCAGAGTGGACAAGAAATGCAATTCCATAAGAGCAAGTGAGTGTTTTTTCCAGGGGATATCTGGTCAACCAAAGCCTGGCCATTGAGACACTGTGTTGGGGGACAGGAGAGAAAGTGTGAGCCAGGCAAGTTGGGAATTAAGTCTTCCCGCCCCTGTATAAAGTGGGATCGTCCCAACATGAACTAAGTAAAACTTGCCTTCGCTCTGGCAGGAAGGGGAAAATACAGAGGAACAAAACTCCCTCTGTGAAAATTTGTACCCACAAGCTTATCCTCATTTGGGCTTGGGGTCAGAATTCATTCTGCTCATGTGGCCTAAAAAAAAACACAAGCAGAGACTTCTCTGGTGGTTCAGTGGTTAAGAATTTGTTTTGCAATGCAGGGCATGTGGGTTCAATCCCGGCTGGGGACCCAGGATCCCACCTATATGCCCCGGGACAGCCAAGCCCAGGCACCACAACTAGAGCGTCTGTGCGCTGCAATGAGAGAGGCCAAGTGATGTGATGAAGGGTCCCCATGCCTCAACTAAAACATGGCACAGCTAAGTTAATTCATTTTTTAAAATCTGAGTTCAAAAAAGAGCCCACACAAACAGAAAATTGGCCCACCATTGGTAGTGGCACCTGGCACAAATCTCTGCATAGACACCTCTAAGCCCCGGTCTCAGAGAATTCCTATCAAAAAGAAGTTCTAAGAAATATGGGTGTACAATCTTTTAAAAAGTCAAAACACAAAAGGAAGTAGGCCACTATTAGCAAGGGTCAGCAAAAACAGCTACAAATCAAGCCTACAAAGAAGACAGATGTTGGGGTTATCAGATATAGAATATAAATAAATATGTAAGCCTGTTTAAAATGTAGAAGGAAATAAGGTATGAAAAAGGAAACTGAGTTGATGAAAAACTACCGGGCTGATTTGATGAAGAGTCAATAAAATATCTAGAAATGAGAAGCCTAATAACTGAAATTAGAAACTTGATTGGTGGGTAAAACAGACGATGAGACACAGCTGAAAAGAGAATTGGTAACCTGGAAAAAGGATAAGACTACCTTTCCCAGAAGGTAGCAGAGAAACAAAGAACTGTAAATAATCTTTGAAGAGATTAAGACATATAGGGGGGATAAAATGAGAAGGTCTAACACATTTCTAATCAAAGTTCCAGAAGGAGGTGTTAGAAAGACTAATGGAAAGTCAAATTCAGGGAGAAAATAGCGAAGAGTTTTCCGGAACTGTGAAAGACACCATTCCTCAGATTCAGGCAGCTCAGAGAACCCCAAGCAAGATGAATAGAAATGTCCACCTGAACACACCAAAGGGAAACTATAGCATATCATAGACTAAAAGAAAACTTTAAAAGCAGCCTAAGATAAAAGAGATTACCTAAAAAGGAACATCAAATAGACTGATGGAGAAGTTCTCAAAGAAACTCTGGAAGCAGGAAGGCAGTAGAGTAACACTTTCCAAAAGGAGAGAAAAGAGCTGTCATCTGAGAATTCTGTAACCTCTGAAACTAGTTTTCAAGAATGAGAACAAAATAAAGACATTTTCAGGCCAACAAAAACCGTCAAGAGTTTACAACCAAGGACCTCTCTAAGGGATGTTCTAAAGAATAAACTTCAGGAACAAAAGAAAAAAAGAACCCAGCAGGAAGGTATGAGATGCAAGAAAGAATAGTGGGCAAAAAATGAAATGGCAAACATCTGGGTAAATTGAAACAAACATTGCTGACTTAAGACGTTTAACTCATGGATTTAAAACAAACGAACAAGAAAGACTCAAAATCACAGGGCAACCAGAGTTAAAGCTTTTTAAGGCCTTGGAATTGTGTGGGAGGAGAGTGAAGATAAAAATTATAGATGATAATTATAACCTAAATACGCAGGTTAAAATTTCCAGGGTAATTACAAAAGAATAGAAATAGAAATGTATTATAAATTCCAAAGGGATGGGGGAAAAAATAGAATGGAGGGGGAAAAGCTTAAATCAATTAAATTGAAAGAAGGAAGGAGGAGGAAGGGAGAGAGGGAAAAAGGCAGTGAACACATGCACAGTGACTTACCATTTCAGCCCCCTCTGTTTGTAATTTATTTGATACTTACAATAACCCTATGAGGTGGATGATAGTAACATGCTTGTTTTGCAGATGCAGCACCCAAGGCGAAGGAATGTGAAGCTGCTTTCTGAGATCATACAGCTGGGAAGTAGCAATGCAGGGATCTGAACCCAGACACTGTGCCTGCCCCACCTCTGAACTCATGGCTGGATGCTGGGCCGGGCGCACCAACATCCATGTACAGGGACCAGATTGTGGAAGCGGGCAGTGCACTAGGATGATCTTAATTAGATCCTGAATCTAAAATAATAAATAAAGTAGCTATAAAGGACTGCTGGGGGAAATTTGAATATGGACTCTATGTTAGATGATATTACTGTAATAATATAAAGTGCCTAATTATAGATGATAATTATAACCTAAATACGCAGGTTAAAATTTCCAGGGTAATTACAAAAGAATAGAAATAGAAATGTATTATAAATTCCAAAGGGATGGGGGAAAAAATAGAATGGAGGGGGAAAAGCTTAAATCAATTAAATTGAAAGAAGGAAGGAGGAGGAAGGGAGAGAGGGAAAAAGGCAGTGAACACATGCACAGTGACTTACCATTTCAGCCCCCTCTGTTTGTAATTTATTTGATACTTACAATAACCCTATGAGGTGGATGATAGTAACATGCTTGTTTTGCAGATGCAGCACCCAAGGCGAAGGAATGTGAAGCCGCTTTCTGAGATCATACAGCTGGGAAGTAGCAATGCAGGGATCTGAACCCAGACACTGTGCCTGCCCCACCTCTGAACTCATGGCTGGATGCTGGGCCGGGCGCACCAACATCCATGTACAGGGACCAGATTGTGGAAGCGGGCAGTGCACTAGGATGATCTTAATTAGATCCTGAATCTAAAATAATAAATAAAGTAGCTATAAAGGACTGCTGGGGGAAATTTGAATATGGACTCTATGTTAGATGATATTACTGTAATAATATAAAGTGCCTAGGTGTGATGGTGGATGTATGGTTATGGAGGAAGATGGCCTGTTCTAAGGAGACAGACGTTGAAGTAGTTAGAGTGAGGGACTTCCCTAGTGGTCCAGTGATTAAAGCACTGTGCTTCCACTGGAGGGGGAAGAGGTTCAAATCCTGGTCAGGGAAGTAAGATCCCATATGCTGTGTGGTGTGGTCAAATAAATGGACTAAAAATTTGTTTAAGTAGGTGGAGTGAAAGTGTCATGAGGTCTGCAACTTTCAAATGTTTCCTGGAAAGAAGTATAAAAAGAATAATAATGCAAATGTGGCAAAATGTTAATAAGAGGTAAATCCAGGTAAAGGATAAATGTTTATTGTTGTATCTGTTCTTTGTGTTAACAAACCACACCCAAACTTAAAGCAGCAGCTAGTTGTAACTTTTTGCAAGCCCATGGGTCATTGACTAGGCACATCCAAAGATCCTGCTGGGCGTGCTCAGGAATCTGTTACCAGCTGGTGAGTGGGTTGCAGCCTGGCTGGTCTGGGGTTTACAGAACTCAGCCCTCCTCAACCAGTCTCTTGTGTACTGCAGGCAGGCTGGCCCAGGAGTGTCCTTATGGTGGTAGCAGGAGTCCAAGAGAGAAAGGAAAAACGGATCACATGCTTCCCGAGCAGCTGCTCATATCAGTGGTACTGGTGGCCTATTGATCAGAAAAGGCAGTGGCCAAGCCCGGAGTCAGCACTGGAAGACAGTTTCAAAGAGGGTGATGTGGAGAGGTGAGTGCCATTAATGAGATCAACTCACCACAACTGTATTTTCATCTTCACGTAATAAATTTGAAATCTTTCAAAATAAAAGGTCATAGGGATGTATTAGGGTACCCTAGACCTGGGAAAGATTAAGAGCAAGAGTAGAAAAGGGCAACAGAGGATGGGATGGTTGGATGGCATCACCAACTCAATGGACATGAGCTTGAGAAAAGTCCAGCAGATGGTGAAGAACAGGGAAGCCTGGCGTACTGCAGTCCACGGGGTAGCAAAGAGTGGGATACAACTGAGTGACTAAATAACAACTCCAGAGAAAGAGACCCTACAAGAGATACACATGTATCAAAAGAGACAGACAGAGACAGAGAGATTATCAAATAATAATAAATAATTCTTATTTATTTCTCATAAATAAGAAAGAAAGCCATTTGGAGCAATATGAATGGACCTATTGATTATCATACTAAGTAAGGTAAGTCAGACAGAGGAATACAAATATCATATGATCTCACTTATATATGGAATCTAAAACATGAGACAAATGAACTTATTTATAAAACAGAAGCAGACTCCAGATGTAGAAAGCAAACTTGTGGTTATAAAGGGGAAAGGCAGGAGAGGGATAGATTAGGAGTCTGGGGTCCACAGATACACACTATGCATAAAACAGACAAACAACAAGGACCTACTGTATGACACAGGGAACTACATGCAGTATCTTATAATAACCTATAATGGAAAAGAATCTGAAAAAGAATCACATGTACTTGCTGTACATGTGAAACACAATGTTGTAAATCAGCTATGCATGTGTGTGTGCTAAGTCGCTTCAGTCGTGTCCAGCTTTTAGGAACCTTATGGACTGTAGCCCGCCAGGCTCCTCTGTCCATGGGATTTCCCAGGCAAGAATACTGAAGTGGGTTGCCATGCCCTCCTCCAGGGGATCTTCCTGACCCAGGGATCAAACACAAGTCTCCTGCACTGCAGGTGGATTCTTTACCACTAAGCCATCGGGGAAGCCCAAAATCAGCTATACTTCAATTAAAAAAAAAAAGGTTTAGAGGAAACAGCAAAGAAAAAAAAAAAAAAAGGAACTGACTCTCACGGTTAGAGACGTTCAAGAAGCCCCGTGGTCCCCAGTCAGAGCTAATGACGTAGTTACGGTCCAAAAGCCAGCAGACTCGAGACTCAGGAAGAGCCCGTGTATCAGTTCACATCTAAAGACAATAAAGAACTAATGTCCCAGCTCAAAGGTGTCAAGCAGGAGGGTATCCCTGACTCGCAGGAAAATCAGTGGGCTTTGGTCTATTCATGCCCTCACCTGATTGAATGAGGCCCACCACATTGAGAAGATCGATCTGCTCTAACCACATTGAGAAGATCGATCTGCTCTACTTAGACTTCCAATTCAAATGTCAGTTTCATTCAAAACACTCTCACAGACACACCCAGGATCACATTTAACCAAATATCTGGGCACATCAAGACCCAGTCAAGGTGACACAAAATTAGCCATCACAAAGGACAAAAGGAAAAACCGTCTAATCACATCACTCCTTTGCTTAAAACTCTTCCCTACATCCACAGAAATTCATGTACCAGAACATTCACTGCAGCTTTACTAATTAAAGCCCAAACTTGAAATGACTCTGATGTCCAACAACATTATCATTAGGAATAAATTGCAATAAAACCCTAATATGGAATAATAAGCAGTGATAGAAATGAACCACCACACACAATAACGTGGATGACTCTTATTGATGAGCAGAAGAAGGGAAGATTCAGAAGCATGCAATTAAATGACGGTCAAAGAGGAGGGACTTCCCTGATGGTCCAGTGGTCAAGAACCCGCCTTGCAATGCAGGGGATGTGGGTTAGATTCCTGATCAGGGAGCTAGGCTCCCACAGCCTTGGAGCAACTAAGTCCACAGACCACAACAGAAGCTCCAGCATGACACAAGGAAGATAAAAGAGAGAGAGAGAGAGGAAGTGCATATACAGTGGTTCTCCTGAGGAGCACTTATTGGGAAGGGGCCTCAAGAAACTTCCTAGAGTCTGTGAATGTTCTCCATCTTGGCCTGGGTGGTAGTTATACAGATATGTTCATGTGAAAATGTTTATTAAATTTACACTTAGGACTTGAGTGCCTTATAAGTTATTTCTCAAAAAATGCAAACAACACACATGCAAACTCTTAAAACTTGGTTTCTTGGTGCCCCCCTGCATAAGATCCAAACACCTTCACACTCAATTGACTTGAATTTACTTTTATAAATAATTTTTATTGTTTATAAATTTTCACATTCTTTTTTTTCTCTCCAAAGTCCTGGGTACAGCAAGCGGGGCAACTTTCTCAGATCTCCCTACCCAAGGAAGACATGATAAATGTGAGTTGAATCCACATGAGTCCTTGAGGGATGGGGACCGCAAGTATACCCAGGCATCAAGTGGGCTACGGGTGGCTTCCCTGGGCCCTGGGGTCCTTCCTGGCCCACTTGGGTGACTGCATAGTTGCTCTGTCTTGTAGGGGCTTCCCAGAACCAGTGGTAAAGAATTCATCTGCCAGTGTAGGAGGCACAGGTGGTGCAAGAGACACGGGTTCACTCCCTGGGTCAGGAAGATCTCCGGAGTAGAAAACGGCAATCCACTCCAGTATGCTTGCCTTGAAAACCCCATGGACAGAGGAGCCTGGTGGGCTACACAGTCCATGGGGTCACAAGAGAGTCAGACACGACATCTCCCTCCTCCATCCAGGCCCCCAGCAACCGACCCCACCCCTCACTGGTGCACACTTTACAGCCATTGTCAAACATAATGATTCTTACCCTGGAGAGAAATTGGGTTCCATTTTCTATTTTATTGCCTCAAAAAGGACATTTTTTACCTTCCCACAGTCCGCAGCCAGCAGGAACAAGACGATAAATCTCAGCAAAGTTTTCGGCTGAGATAGATGGTCCAGTAAGGGGACCACTGTGTACCAGGAGCGGGAAATAAACAAGCAACTATACTTGTTCCGCCACCTCACCCTGGTGCTCCATCCCCAGCACCATCTGGTGGCCTCAGGGCTGAACGCGGAATGGGGGAGGGGCTGCGGCTCCAGATCCCAAAGTGGGAGCCATGTGCCAGGAAGAAAGGCCTGAGTATCTGAACTTGCCTCCACTCCAGCCTTCCCATCTGCATGCAGAAAAAGCCTGCTTGCCCCAAGAGAATGCAGATGGTTTGTCAGGCACTTTCGGTGTGCCAGCTTTATTGCATTTAGTTCTTAGCAGCCCTGTGCTGGAGAGGAGTGTGTTATCCCATTTCACAGCTGGGGGAACTGAGGTTCATGGAGGTTAGGCAACCCACTGGTAAGGAGCAAGCTAGAATTTGAACATGGGTTTTTTGGGAACCCAATCAATGCTTCCTTCAGTTCCAAAGGAGCTGGTCCAGCAAACCAGAGAGAATTTTGTTGAGCCCTGCCCAAGGCCACAGAAGAGGAGCCCAGAACCAAGGTCACCTCTGAAGCTGACTGAGCCCCTCTGTAACTGTTAGCAAAAGCCCCCTGATCATCACTAAAAAGCTCCCTGACTCCCAATCAGGCAGAGACGCCCACTCCAGTAAACATCCTGCAGCACCCTAACCAGTCACCTAATGCCAACTGTCCAGCAGGAATTTTTTTGTCTTGAGGCTATAAAAATTGGTTATTAACTCACAAAAACTGTCGACTCTCCCTGGCCTGTCAGGAGTTGTCGGCCCACTGCGCTCACAGTGCTCACTTTATCTCTGCTCTTTGTTCTTAATAAGCTCACTTCTTTCTGCAGTACTCGGTGTCTGGAAATTCTTTTCCAACCCGTACTTGTACTGCCTCAACAACTCTGAGGCAGGTGGCAGCAGGAGTCCCAGGGCACTGCCAGGATCGTGTTTGCCCAGCCTCAGTGGCTGAGGCCCACCCCAGGTGCTCCCCTGCACAGGAACTGCAGTCACTTCTGCTCCATCTGTGAGTGCCTCACGCCTCTTAGCATCCCCAGAGAGGCCACTGTCTGTGGTCAAGGTCACACAGTTAAAGTTAGGACTGCAACTCAAGCCTTGTGATTCCTGTCCTGGTCCAGGGTCGTTCTTCTCCCCCTTATTCCCCTTTTTTTTTTTATTATGGTTAAATACACATAACATAAAATTTATCATCTTCACTATTTGTAAGTGTACAGTCCAGTGGTATTAAATACCTTCATGGTGTTGTGCAGCCATCACCACCATCCACCTCCAGAACTCTTTCATCTTGTAGAACTGAAACTCTGAGCAATAATGCCCCCTGTTCCTCTTCCCAGTGGTCCAGCGGTTAAGAATCCGCCTGCCAATACAAGAGATGTGGGTTCAATCCCTGGTCTGGTAAGATCCCACCTGCCATGGAGCAACTGAGCCCATGAGCCACAGCTACTGCGCCCAGTGCCCTGGAGCCCACACTCCACAGGAGAAGCCACCGCAGTGAGAAGCCCGAGCATCACAGCTGGGGAGCAGGCACCACTCACCGCAACTAGAGAAAGCCCTCGTGCAGCAACAAAGCCCAGCGCAGACACAAACAAACTTCTAAACCCCTTTTTCAGAAAGTGAGGATTGCAAAACCCCGTGGATATACTAAAAAATAAAAAATTGATGTGATCGTTTTAAAGGAGAGGATTTTATGCTATGTGAATTACATCTCAATAAAGTGGTTAAAAAATAAATCGTCAGCCTCTCTCAGCTTGTTTCCTCACCTGGAAACTAGTGATTGTGAGCGGAGTGGACAGGCAGAGAGGAAAACTTGGCAGTTTCCTTCTGCCTTTCTGGAGGCCTTATAGGATTTGACTCATCAGGAAAGCTCGAGCCTTTGGCTAGTATGTATACCTGGCCAGGTCTCACCTGGTGACCATCACTAATTCATCCAGGTAGGGGTAGAGCCACTTATATGAGCTCTGAAGCCTCCAAGCCTTCCTGAAGCTCCCTGCCAAGTGCAAAGGCCAGGTTCGATGCGGCTGCTACCCTGGGGTCTCCAGAGGCCTTACCACCCTTCTTGGCAGGGTTCCCACGTCCACACCCCCCACACACACCCCAGCACTGATCAGACACAAAGCAGGGAGCTGACGAGAGGAGCTGGGAGTAATTTCAGCTAGTTGGCCAGAGGGTACAGTGGTAAAGAATCCACCTGCCAATGCAGGAGATATAAGATATGTGGGTTCAGTACCTGGGTCAGGAAGATTCCCTGGAGAAGGACATGGCAACCCACTCTGGTATTCTTGCCTGGAGAATCCTACGGACAGAGGAGCCTGGTGGGCTACAGTCCGTAGGGTTGCAAAGAGTTGGAAGCAACCGAAGCAGTTAGCACGGACACCTAAATGCTCTGGGGCAGCCCCTACGGACAGGTCCTCTGGCCTGGAGAAAGGACAGAGAGCAGGCCTAGGGGTCCAGGAAGAGAGGATGCTGAGAGAGGAGCCTGGTCTGCTGGCTTTTCTGAAGTTTCCCACCACCTACACTAGCTGAGCTAGTACTTTGGCCACCTCATGCGAAGAGTTGACTCATTGGAAAAGACCCTGATGCTAGGAGGGATTGGGGGCAGGAGAAGGGGACGACAGAGGATGAGATGGCTGGATGGCATCACTGACTCGATGGGCATAAGTCTGAGTGAACTCCGGGAGTTGGTGATGGACAGAGAGGCCTGGTGTGCTGCGATTCATGAGGTCGCAAAGAGTCGAACATGACTGAGTGACTGAACTGAACTGAACTGAACTGAACACTAGCCGAGCAGCAGCTGGAGGACTTGGAGTGGGCGGTGTAGAAAGAAACAGAACTGGGGTGGGGGAGGGCAGCAGGGTCCTGGTAGGTGGACTGTGTCCTTGGCGAGCTGGGAACAAAGGGAATCACGGCAACCACCTACTTTCTGTTAGGAGAGAGGCCTGGATAAGGCACCATTTTCATGATGCCATGTCTGGATCAATAGGCCCAGGGACTAGAGGAAGAAGGAGCAGATGGCAGGCAGGTCACCTGCCGCAGAGGAGAGTCTGCCATCCCAGGCAACAGGGGACACACAAGAGAAACAGGATGTGGCCCTCCCTTGGAGCAAACAGCTATTGAGTGGGGATTATAGTACCTGCTTGCCAGAGTTGCTATAAGGATTAGACTAGTTTATGTATGTGAAATTCTTAGAAGAGCACCTGGCACTGTAAGTGCCCAATTAACATTAGCTGTTATCATGATTACTATTCTGAAGTTCTGGATTTATTGCAATGGATGCATTGCGTGGTGTGACTCTATCTATGCTGTGTGTGTGTGCATGCTTGTGTTGGGTTGCATGTTGTATCTGTGTGTATTATGCTGCGTAGTGTAGCTGGCATGGCTGTGATGTGCCTGGCTTCGGTTGGGTGGGCAGTAGTATGGGGTGTGTACATGTTGTGTGATGCCTATGGGGTGGTTTGTGTATTGTGTGAGTTGGGTGGTTGTGGGTTGCACAGGAAGCATGCTCTTTCCTTAAAGTAGTTCAGGTTGCAGGAAAACCAGCCTCCAGGGCCCCTTCCATTGAGGGCACAGGTCAGACCAGCATTTGGTTAAGTCTTGAGCATCCACCCTTTTCTGCATGAGCCCTTTATCCATCAAAATGGCCAACTCAGTGGGGCCAACCCATGGGACCCAAGGACTTCTGATGACCAGTGTCCCCATGAGCATTGCCTCACCCTGGGGGAAAGGTCAGGGAAGAAGGACGGAGCTGGAGAACTCTGGCTGCATACAGCCCGCCTGGCAGAGCTGCCCCCCATGGCCCGCCCTTCCCCTCCAGTCCTCCTGGATCTCCTGAGCTGGGTCAGGCCATTCTCAGGCCTCAGGTCTGGAGCAGGCCCCAGAGACCCGAAAGAAAATATCACCGGCTCCAGAGGAGGGATAACGAATGGGTTGAGAGGCTGATTGTGATAGTCAGAATGAGCTGAGCTGCCCTCGGTCTCGTAAAAGGCTGGACCAGAGCAGATGTGGGAGGAGAGAGGCAAGCTGAGTTATGGGCAGGGGAATGGACAGGCAAGAACAAAGAGAGCTGTCCAACCACTGGGCAGTCCGAGAGTGGAGACCTGAAGCCAAGTCTGGGCTGGAGGTCACAGGCCTGCTGGAGAAGGGCTGTGGTCAGGCCTCTCACCTCCTCCCAACTTCCCTGGGCAAACTCAAACCATGAGGAACTCAAAGAGGGAAGATGCCACTAGCATCTCAGCTGGCTGGACCTGCAGGTCCTGCCCCCCTCTCCCATGGCTTCCTGCACCCTCCTACACCTTCTCCTTGGCAGCCAGACCCAACCACATCATGAGCCCTGTGTGCTCTGGCTTCAAGCCCTTGTACTATGTCCCCCTCATCCTACCCCCACCACCAGCTCCCACTCAACCTTCAGGTCTCAGCTGAAAAGTTGCTGAGTCCAAGACCCTCCGGACCTTCTGCTGGGGTAGTTGTGTCTCCGGTGCCCCCACAGACCCCCATTTTCTCCCCCCTCCTAGTGCAAATAACCACATCTTGTAATTGCCTGTGTACCCATGAGCTCCTTGAGAAAAGGAAACCTCTCTCATTGATTTCTTTATTTCCAATGCCTGGCAGAGTGCCTGGAACTTGGAGCCCTCAGTAAATGTTGGCTCAGTGACTGAATGGGTTGTTGGGTGGATGGATGGATGGCTGAGGAGGTGAAGTCCCAAGCGGTTGCAATGTGGAAAACACACTTTCAGCTTTCACGGCCTTCCTTCTGGAGCTTATCTAATTCTCAAGGTTACATTACCAAAATATGACACTGAATTCCTCTTCCCCATGTGCACCAGAGAAGACAAGAGTCAAAAAGGTAGAGGGAAGGATTGGCACTCTGGAGCTGGGAAATATGCAAGTCACAACTCAATGCCTTGACCTTCAGGGAACAGCCAGGACAAAAAAGGGAGCTGTGCCATGAACCCTGAATGAGCCGGCCTACCCTGCTGGGTGGAAGATTCCAAAAAGGAGCTGCCCACAACCATTCATAGACTTGGGGCTCAAGACCAAGATGTGCATGCATGCTAAGTCACTTCAGTCGTGTCCGACTCCTTTAGACTCTATGAACTGTAGCCCTCCAGGCTCCTCTGTCCATGGGATTCTCTAGGCAAGTATACTGGAGTGGATTGCCATGCCCTCCTCCAAGGGATCTTCCTGACCCAGGGATCTCCCGCATTGCAGGCAAATTCTTTACCATCTGATCCACCAGGGAAGCCCAAGAATGGAGTAGGTAGCCTGTCTCTTCTCGAGGAGATACTTAGTTGCTACGTCACACTATTGCCTTCAGTTCCACTTCTGCTTCATCCCAATACTAGCCACATAACCTTTGGCAAGGCCTCTGAAACTCAATTACTATATCCATAAAATAGGAATAATAAGAGCACCCACCTCAAATGGCTGGCCTGTAGAGCAAGATAGACAGTGTATATAAATAAAATATCAAGATCATGTATTACAACAGTTCAAGAAATCAAGGATCTGAATCTGTGTAATGCTTGAACTGAATTCACGAGAAAGGTGAGGGACTCTTTCTGATGGAATAGTCCATTCTGCAGCATGTGGAGAGAGGGAGCCAGGAGCCACTGGAAAAGTCCATTCTCTAGTACAGTGAGAGGAGCTGTTGCCCAAAGTTCTCATTTCAAGATATCCATGAAGGCTCTGGGACTTCTCTTCTTTAAGATATTCACAAAGGGTCTGGTGGAGCCACCCTCCCATCCTCTGTCTCTAGCCCAAAGCCTTCGGCCCTATGACCGTCAGCTGGTCCAGACAGGAGCAGACTGTGGAAGAAGGCTGCCCATTGCCATGGAAACCAAGGCCAGAGCCCAGCACTCTGCAACTCCGAGGCACAAGGTGGATGTGCCGTCTCTAGGTTCCAAGTCCTAGACACCCCTCCAACCCAGCACACACACACACACATACATGCGCAAACACACACACACACACATATGCTCATGCACACAGACACACATTCTAGCAACCAGCCGGCTGATCTGCTGAGCTAGCAGCCATTCAACCAAGCCATTCCAGGAGACCAAATTTCTCTGGCTGATGGTAGACCACAGTTCTAGTCAAAGAAGCCAGTCCCTGGGGTCAAGGACAGCAAAGGGCAAGGCTCATTAGAAGGGACTGAAACAGGCCACCGAGGGAAATCCTCAGCCATCATGTTCATGAAGCCCACCTGGGCCACTGCATGGACATAGCCCACATATAAACCACATGCAGCAGAAGCTCTGGCCCTTCAAGAGGGAAATGAATTTTGCAACCCCAGCATCTGATCCAGGTGAGGATCATCGGCGGATGCAGTAGTATATTCACACAGTCTCCCAATAGCCCCACAGATTACTCATTCATCACTAAGGGAAAAGGAAACCTTTCCAACGGATAAATCTGGCAGATAGTCCCTTAACCAAGTGATCAAAGGTTGGGTCACTGAAATAGGACAAACTGACATTAAATGGCTTTGCAGGTGATGTAATAAGTACATTTCCCACGTGGTTATTCTCACCAAAAAATGTTTTGTTGTTGCTATTCAGTTGCTAAGACATGTCTGACTCTTTGAGAACCCATGGACTGCAGCATTCCAGGCTTCCCTGTCCTTCACTAGCTCCCAGAGTTTGCTCAGACTCATGTTAATCGAGTTGCTGATGCTGTCTAACCACCTCATCCTCTTCTGTCCCCTTCTTTTGCCTTCAGTCTTTCCCAGCATCAGGGTCTTCTCCAATGAGTCAGCTCTTCGTGTCAGGTGGCCAAAGTATTGGAGCTTCAGCTTCAGCATCAGTCCTTCCAATGAACATTCATGGTTGACTTCCTTTAGGATTGACTGGTTTGATCTTGCAGTCCAAGGGTCTCTCAAGAGTCTCCTCCAGAACCAGAATTTGAAAGCGTCAGTTCTTCAGCACTCAGCCTTCTTTATGGTCCAGCTCTCACATCCATACGTGATTGTCGGAAAAACCATAGCTTTAACTACATGGACCTTTGTCAGCCAAGGCTGGCCCTTCAGGCATGGCTCATAGCTTCACTGAGTTATACAAGCCCCTTGACTACAACAAGGCTGTGATCCATGAAGGGGTCACCAAAAATGTCTGTACTGAATCAAATTAGAAGGAGAAAACCAGATGTATTCAGATTGTGGGGCATTTTACAAGACATCTGATATAGGCTGTTCAAAAATGTCAATTACAAGAAACACCAAAAGACTAGATTAAAGGAGATGAAAGGAATATGACAATTAAATGCAATGCACGATCCTCAGTGGATCCTGAATGAGAGGAAAAACAGCTATAACAGACATTTTTGGAACAACTGAGGAATCTGAATACAAGTGGCATAGGAGATAACATTATTGGGTTGGTGTTAAAGTCCTTGACTGTGATAACTATATCGTTATGGTTATGTAGGAGAAGGTCCTTGTTCAAAGAAGATATGTGCTGATGTATTTACAGATGGTGAGTTGTGATGGCTGTAATTTCCTCTCAAAGTGATCAGAGAGAAAAAGAGAAACTAAAAACAGTCATTGTTAAAGACCTGATGAATCCATGGGAAGGGTATACAGACATTGACGGACTGCCCTTTCATGTTTTCTGTAGGTTTGAAATTTTCAAAATCTAAAAATAAACACTCAAGAGGAAAAGACTCTTTAAGAAGGAGTCAAATGATCCTTCCCAGTGTTTCTGGGCTTTTCTGTGACGGGAGATGGGGGCCTCTTCTGTCCTGTTGTGGTCACCTTGGCTGGGAAGCTCCGTCCTTCACCCGAATTAGTTCAGTTTAGCCGAACTTGCCGTCCCACGTGGCTTTTCTTGTTTTGCATTAGGTACACCTCTTGGATTTCAACAGGGAAAAGTGAAACCCTCCAAGGGCATTTTATGGTGAGTAAATGCTTTATTGAAGGTTCGGGGAGCAGGGGGGTAGCATGGAAGGACATTTAGTATTTGGCATCCTCTTCTTAAAAAACTTATCTAAGGGGCTTCCCTGGTGGCTCAGTGGCAGAGAATCCACCTGCCAATGCAGGAGACATGGGTTCAGTTCCTGATCTGGGAAGATCCCACATGCTGCCGAACAGCTAAGCCGGTGTACCACAAACTACTGAGCTGGCACTCTAGAGCTCTGCAACAATGAGAAGCCTGCACACCTCACAGAAGAGTAGCCCCTGCTTGCTGCAAGCAGAGACAGCCTGCGCCGCAACAAAGACCCAGTGCAGCCAGACATAAATGAATGAATAATTTTAACAGGCATTTAGGGAATTCCCCGGCATTCCACTGGTTGGGACTTGGACAGTTTCACCACCGTGGCCCAGGTTCAATCCCAGGTTGGAGAAAGATCTGTAAGCCACATGGTACAGCCCTCTCCTCCCAAAAAATACTTGTTTAGCTCTCATACACACTCACTTGCACCTCTCCACCACGCAGCTTCATCAACTCAGTTTCCTCCCCATGTCCTCTCATGTCTTCTCCTCTTTCCTGCACCTTTCTTCCATCACGTGGCTGCACTGTCTGTCTGTTGAAATCTCCTCCTGGCCCGTGTTCCCAGGGCCAGCCCAAACAGGGTAAAGAGAAAAGGTGCCTCTATAACTTTGGTACCAGAATTCCTCTTGATGAAGCCCAGTTTAGTCTCCCACACTCAAAGGAAGAGTCAAGGCTCCCCACTCCAGTATTAGTAATAATAGCTACCATTCAGTGCAGGCTATGACATGAGCTGGATTCAGAACCAGACACTTTGAATGCCTCATCTCTGACCTTCCCCACAGCCCTATGAGGAGGACACTGAGGAATGTAAGATTCAGGAAGGTTGCTGAACTGGCTACCAAGTTGAGATCCTGCCAAATATGAAGTTTCAAGATAATCCCCAAGCCAGTCATAGAGCATTTCACAAGCAGAGGCTACATGAGTTCCCTAAGGTCACACAACTGCTCAGATAAACAGAGTGGGGCTTGGGGCTCAGGATGCTTATTCCCAGGCTTAGGTTATCATCTGGTGGCCCAAACTAAAAGACCATCCCTCCTGCAGAACAAGGAAGTCCTGCCCTTGCAGATGATAGCTGGAGAGAAGGTCGTGTGGAAGAGAGATCAAGGAAGACACATGCTTGGAGAGTGAGGAGGGGGAACGGCAGTTGGCCACCCATCCCCTCCAGTGATCTCAGGGTGGGGCGAGAGGGAACATGGGCTGAGCTGGGCTGGCAAACCTTCTGAGACAAGAACTAGGACTTGGATAGGACCAGCACGTGAAGCTGGGAAAGGAACTAACAGGACTGAGATAGTTGGAGGGGTGGGCAGAAGTTGGAGAAAGAGGGTCCCCATTGATGTCAGTTCAGTGCCCCCACTCTAGGATGTGAATACTGAGCATCAGGAAGGTACTGGGTACCACCTTCCAGAGTGGGAATGACTGCTCTCCCTAGCCTCTCCCCCCATTATTCCTATTCCTGACAGTCCAGCCATCCCAAGATTCAGCCACCTATCTCCAAGCAAGCCAAGAGACGCCGGGGAAATAGATTGGAAAACAGACCAGAAACTTAATAGAAAACAATGGCAACGAACTGTGTGCTGGAAGCCAGGAGGCAATTGAGTTGCGGGCATTAGGTGAACAATGGCAGAGGTTCTAAGGCCTGGGATGGATGGACAGAGGAGAGGGAGGAGGCAAAGGAGAGGAGAGGGGCTAGGATGAGGCCAGCTTAGCAGACGCCATAGGGGAGAAGGCTGCATACAGAAAGACCAGGGCTGCTCTCCCGGGAGACTGGGAAGATGTTAGATCTAGTCTAGACCAGGAGTCTGGTATTTCTTCTGAAATGTAAATGAAGATCTTTTCCATCTGGGGGCATCTGAGGAATGAACGCACAGGAGAACCCAGGCACCAGGAATACAAACAGAAGACTGAAATGGGAGAGAAGTGTTTTTCTGAATATTTTTTATTTTATTTATTTACTTATTTTGGCTGTGCTGAGTCTTTGTTGAGGCGCACAGGCTTTCTCCAGTTGTAGCACACAGGTTGAGTTGCCCCACAGCATCCTAGTGGAACTCTAGTTCCCCAACCAGGGATTGAACTAGCATCCCCTCTAGAGGAAAGATTCTTAACCACTGGACTACCAGGGAAGTTCTGAGAACCAACGTTTTTTGAACACTGTTTCACGAGTCCTCTAATTTAATACAATTATCTTCAGAAGAACATGTTATAGCACCCATTTTGCAGGTAAGAACACTGAGCTCAAAGAAGTTAGATTATCTGCCAAAGGCACACAGTGAAAGAGCCTTTGACTCCAATCTCTGGGGGGCTGGGGCAACACGGGCATCCATTTTGAACTCACTATCAGATCGGGATTCCTGCAAGCTCCTGGCACCAAGACAAGATCAGTGATGTGAGAGACAGGGGACTTCCTGAGGCCAGTTCCAGAAGCCACATCTTGAGCCCAACAGGCAGGTCTCAGCAAGTGTGAACACTGAGGATGGGGGGCAGGTAGACCCAGAGACAGGCAGCAGGAGTGGAGAGGCAGAGGGAGGCAGAGGGACAAGGACCTCACCTGGAGGTCTACATCATGTCCTTCCACCAGGCCCACAACCAGACTTTGAGCAGACTCAGTGCTTGCCCAGAAGACGGTGAGATAAATGCACCAGTAAATGGAATACAGACCTCGCCTCCTGGGTGAGGTCCCCAAACAGCAGGGCTCCTTCATTACCATTGTCCCTTCTGTTGGTGGCAGCAGACTCGAGCATGACATCTGATTTTGCTGCTTAGCTTGTGATTGTGACCCATTATACCTCTCTGAGCCTCAGTTTCCCCTTAGAGATGATAATAGTTCCATTTTCATGGGGGTTCCTGTGAGTGTTTATCAAGAGCATAGTGCCTGGAAACCACACCATCCATAAACCCACAACTATCATTTTATTATTCAAGTGTATATTAAATGTACAAAAAGCAGCTTCTATAAGTTGTTTAGTTGCTCAGTCATGTCCAACTCTTTGTGACCCCATGGACTGCAGCATGCCAGGCTTTCCTGTCCCTCACCATCTCCCAAAGTTTGCATGTCCCAAAATTCATGTCCATTGAGTCATTGATGCCATCCAATCATCTCATCGTCTGCTGCCCCCTTATCTTCCTGGCCTCAATCTTTCCCAGCATCAGGGGCTTTTCCAATGAGTCAGCTCTTCGCATCAAGTGGCCAAAGTATAGGAGCTTCACCTTCAGCTTCATCATCAGCCCTTTCAATGAACACCTAAGATTGATCTCCTTTAGGATGGACTGGTTTGATCTCCTTGCTGTCCAAGGGACTCTCATGAGTCTTCTCCAGCACCATGATTCGAAAGCTCAGCCTTCCTTATGGTCCAAATGTCACATCCGTACACGACTAGTGCTGGGTGATTCTTTTTACAAACAAAACAAGCTTCTCTGAGTATCTGCTTTGTAAGCCTGTATGAGGTGCTCATATTTGGGGTATAAGTCTATGTGCTACTACCTGCTGCTGCTGCTGCTAAGTCTCTTCAGTCATGTCTGACTCTGTGCGACCCCATAGGCAGCAGCCCACCAGGCTCCCCCGCCCCTGGGATTCTCCAGGCAAGAACACTGGAGTGAGTTGTCATTTCCTTCTTCAATGCATGAAAGTGAAAAGTGAAAGTGAAGTTGCTCAGTCATGTCTGACTCTTCGTGACCCCATAGGCTGCAGCCTACCAGGCTCCTCCATCCATGGGATTTTCCAGGCAAGAGCACTGGAGTGGGGTGCCATTGCCTTCCCCATGCTACTACCTAGTCAACCCTAAATTTCTCACCTGCCCATTTGTGCTGCATTTTTCATCTTTGGCTCTTATACCTCTTCCTCATCTCATAGACTTTTGTGGTCATAGATCATAAATCCCATAGATTTCTGAATCCACAGAGGGAATGTAGTCACTGGGAAACCCCAGAGCTGCCTGTTGACCTCTTGGGGCCTGGTATGGAAGGGGAGAAGAGATATGGCTTAGCTCAGCCCTGTGTGGCTTCCCTGAAGCTAAACCAATAAGCCAGGGGAAAAAAACAACTCCAGGCTTCATCATCACAGTGTCTTTAGGTCAGTTTCCCCGGGAAGCAAGCTGTGAGGCAAAGCTGTGCAGGCAGGAACACTGTTGGAGAGGACCCTCCCTAACAGACTTTGAGAGGAGGTTGAAAACAGGATTTGACAGAGGGAGACCTTGAAATATGATGCAGCTGCAACAGAGGTCTCAGCTGAGCCCACAGTGGGATTTGGAGCTGGCCTCACCTTTAGAAACTGTCCCAAACCAAAGCAAGGGGCTCAAAAGTTTGCACCTCTGAAGTAACCCATCATGGAATTCGGCTGCCCTTGGAGAGGGGTCATAATTTGGGTGAAACAACTCCCTTTGACCAAGGGCAATTCTGGGAAGGAACCATCAGCAGCCAGCATTACCACAAGCTGGGAGGTGGGTGCCTTGGTCTTCAATGGGAGGTCTATGTGGCCCACTACAGTATCCACTACAGTCCGCTCCTTGTTCTGCTGGGATCCACTTGCTCCATGTGTTAAGCCTACCCACCTAGGGACAGTTCTTCTAGGACTCCCTTTCAAAATGTGAAAGAAGATAGAGGGTTGAACTACAGCTTCTCTGGCACTGAAGCTGCTCCTGATGCTGCAACTGATCCATCTTCTCCCTTGTCTGGAGAATTTTACCTCGTGGGATGAGCCAGGTTCATCTCTGGCTCATCACAGCCATTTTGAGCCAATTTGGCATGGTATCCATGGCATTCTTAGTTCATGGTTGTTGCACTTGTCCATTTACTGTCAAAATTGGACAAGGGAGTACCAAGAGACAACCTAATGGGTCACTTGGGTACCAGAATTGACATCATGTGAATTGCTGGGCTGGTTGAATCACAAGCTGGAATCAAGATTGCTGGGAGAAATATCAACAACCTCAGATATGCAGATGATACCACCCTAATGGCGGAAAGTGAAGAGGAACTAAAGAACCTCTTGAAGAAGGTGAAAGAGGAGAGTAAAAAAGCTGGCTTAAAACTTAACATTCAGAAAACTAAGATCATGGCATCTGNAGCTGGAATCAAGATTGCTGGGAGAAATATCAACAACCTCAGATATGCAGATGATACCACCCTAATGGCGGAAAGTGAAGAGGAACTAAAGAACCTCTTGAAGAAGGTGAAAGAGGAGAGTAAAAAAGCTGGCTTAAAACTTAACATTCAGAAAACTAAGATCATGGCATCTGGTCCCATTACTTCATGGCAAATAGATGGGGAAAAAATGGAAACAGTGGCAGATTTTATTTTCTTAGGCTCCAAAATCATTGTGGATGGTGACTGCAGCCATGAAATTAAAAGACACTTGCTCTTCAGAAGAAAAGCTATGACACACCTAGATAACATATTAAAAAGTGGAGATACCACTTTTCCCACAAAGGTTCGCATAGTCAGAGCTATGGTTTTTTCAGTAGTCATGTATGGATGTTAGAGTTGGACCATAAACAAGGCTGAGCACTGAAGAAATAATGCTTCCAAATTATGGTGCTGGAGAAGACTCTTCAAAGTCCCTTGGACTGCAAGGAGGTCAAACCAGTCAATCCTAGAGAAAATCAACCCTGAATATTCACTGGAGAGACTGATATTGAAGCTGAAACTCCAATACTTTGGCCACCTGATGAGAAGAGCCAACCCATTGGAAAAGACCCTGATGCTGAGAAAGAATGAAGGCGAAAGGGGAAGGGGGCAACAGAGAATGAACTGGTTGGACAGCATCGCCACCTCAATGGACGTGAGTTTAAGCAAACTCCAGGAGATAGTAAAGGACAGAGGAGCCTGGTGTGCTGCCGTCCACGGGGTTGAGAAGAGTCGGACATGACCTACAGACCGAACAACAGCAACTGCCCTCTCTGCACAATCTCACCTCCTGCCAGTTGATCGAGGTCAATTACTCCTGCCAATTTGGTGGCTCTTTTCCTTGCCAGATGGCCTTTTGGTACAAGGAATCTGAAATGTCCAAGTGGCTGATGTAGGCTAAAGTCTAATGACCTCTTACTTGGAACTCAGGTGAATGTGATCCCCATCAGGGAACCAGCACAGACTTTAGACCCACAAAGCTTAACGCTTCAGGGACAGGACACATATGTTTCCTGAGAGTGTAGTAAGTGAAGCCACATCCACCTTGACCCCATAGACTCCAGACTCATATACTCTACCTACTGGGGACACAGCACCAGATATCAGTCATTCATTTGGAATGTGTGTTGTATGTGGAGGGTGACTCTCCAAGCTCACAGAGTGTCATCTAAGCTGTCTCTCTTAGGTTGATCAGATGCTTCAACTCTCCCAGGACCCAGAAGCACACTGAAGCTATTTTTTGAACAGTGAATCATTTTTCACTGCAGATGGCATGGCCTTGTTCCAGAACTCTAGGGATCTGTGTTGTTAATCTCGTATCAGGACGTGCCATAAAATCCTCCTAGTGTCTCTCCCCACCACAGATACGTCTGTTATCTGTGTCTGCTGGGTCATATGACCCAAGTAGTGGAACGGCTTGTACGTCAGTCAGGAGAGGCTGCAGACTGTTTCCTGCCTTAAGCCCTTCCAGAGCTGGCAGCTCTCCATGTCACTTGGTGCAATGGGTTGGCAATATTTACTGAGTGTGGTATATGCTGCTTAAAGAAGCTAAAAAGGCTGATTGGATGTTGTGTTTCCTTCTGATGTGGGGGAGGTACAGGATACAGTCGTTTGTCCATTCCTTTGGAGGGGGGTGTCCTGGCATGCCCCAGGCCACTGTACCCCTGAAAAGTCCACAGATATAAACTCACCACCTCATGAAGTGTGTCTGTCTTTCCAAAACTTCATACGTGTGTGTCACTTCTTGCTCTTCTGGGTCCATTGACATAATGTCATTGACATTATGAACAGTTTGGTGTTCTGCAGAAGGATGGGACTCCCTGGTAGCTGGTAAAGAATCCACCTGGAATGTAGGAGTTCAGTTCAGTTCAGTCGCTCAGTCGTGTCCGACTCTTTGCGACCCCATGAATCGCCGCACGCCAGGCCTCCCTGTCCATCACCATCTCCCGGAGTTCACTCAGACTCACATCCATCGAGTCCGTGATGCCATCCAGCCATCTCATCCTCGGTCGTCCCCTTCTCCTCCTGCCCCCTATCCCTCCCAGCATCAGAGTCTTTTCCAATGAGTCAACTCTTCACATGAGGTGGCCAAAGTACTGGAGTTTCAGCTTTAGCATCATTCCTTCCAAAGAAATCCCATGGCTGATCTCCTTCAGAATGGACTGGTTGGATCTCCTTGCAGTCCAAGGGACTCTCAAGAGTCTTCTCCAACACCACAGTTCAAAAGCATCAATTCTTCAGCACTCAGCCTTCTTCACAGTCCAACTCTCACATCCATACATGACCACAGGAAAAACTATAGCCTTGACTAGGTGGACCTTAGTCAGCAAAATAATGTCTCTGCTTTTGAGTATACTATCTAGGTTGGTCATAACGTTTCTTCCAAGGAGTAAGCGTCTTTTAATTTCATGGCTGCAGTCACCATCTGCAGTGATTTTGGAGCCCAAAAAAATAAAGTCTGACACTGTTTCCACTGTTTCCCCATCTATTT